>JAQFVV010006475.1:330566-930566 GCA_028023455.1 Epiperipatus broadwayi | reverse complement strand
GATATGTACATGTTATAATAAAAAGTGAAAGCATGTGACATATATAGATACAAAAATAAAAAAAAAGAGATAAAATTGGTCATAATGAAGTGTTGTAAAAAAATGGAAATGCAGTACATTTAATTATTATAAAAGTGAAAAAAAGAGTATATAATTACAAGTAAAAAAATTATGAAAATAGAGAGAATAACTATAAATGCAATTTTAAAAATCTTATAGACTCTAAAAAAAAAAAAAAAATTCATTAATTGGAAAAAAACAAACAAACCAGTAAATAGTGTAAATAATAATTGTCAATGACTAAAAGGGCAAATGATAAAAATTGACAAAATGTATAATACAAATTAAAGGTTTAGTTTACAAGTAAATTAATAATCTAGTATTAAATGACAGGCCAATTTATACAACAGTAAGTAACTGAAGATAGCAGTGGTAAAAAAAAAAATGCATTTATCCTTTTCTATAAAACAATGTTGCTAACAATAAAAATTTATTTGTACAAATACAAAAATAAGATTGATAAGATCTTTAGGCATTTAAAAAAATTAAAACTTTTGAAAGTTATATGGAAAGAGACTGAAAGTGGAAAAGATATAGCTTTAGTCACATAATAAAAGATTAAATACAATATAAGGCAATAAAAACTAGACATATGGAAATCATTACTTATTATGTATATTGATATTTGCAAGCCAGTTACTTTTAGCAAATTACAAAGAGACTGAGAAAGATTCCCACTAAAAAATGAATTCATTCACAGTTATATTGAATTTTTTAATTATCTTTTTACATGCATAAATAAGATGTTAACTATGTGATCTTTTATATAAGTAGAAGGCTATTGTATTCCTAAGACTGATAAGCACCTAATTAAGGAAATTTTTAATTATTCACAAGACTAACAATTTTAGATTAACTATGTGGTCCAGTCTATAATTGGAAAGCTCTTTCATTTCTAAGGCAGATAATTACATAATTATAAGTACCTTGAAGACATTCATGAAACTCAAACAATGTTATATTATGTGGTCTAGTTTTATTTCTAAGACAGGTAAGCATAATCATGAATGTCTTAAAAGCAATCAATAACTATGTGGTCTCTTGTATAACTGGAAAGTATTTTATTCCTAAGACCAATAAGCACATAATTATAGATATCCTGAAGACATTTGTGAAACTTAAACAATGTTAAAAAGAATCAAATCTGATTCTTGCAACAAAATTCCTATATTGTTTTCTGATTGAGTTTCTGAAAAGTACTATGAAAATATTTTAAATTAAATGTAAGTCTGGTCTAATACTTTTTTTTAAGTGTCATAGCATCGGCCGGGACGCGAACCCGCAACCCGGGCAACTGCCTGCTAGTGCAAGGCAGTCACGCTCACCTCTTGACCACCAATGCAAGACATAATTATGTTATTTATATTTTTTTTTTATATTAATTTACTTTTCAAAAAATAATTTAACGCAACTCTTAATTGATCATCTGAAGCAAGCGTTAGGCTTACTTCACCTTTGTTCTGGTTCTGAATTCAAAATACCAACATCAAAAATCATTCCCTATATCAGTATTGTACTTATATGTTGATTATTTCCATCATCTAACATTAAATATAGGGTGTCTAATACTTTATAGTGTTTTGAATATGTAATAAAAAGGATAATCATTAAAAGAAGTTTTATCTATGCTAGTAATATTCCATTCATACTAATTATGTTATCAACTATTCAATTTTAGTATTAATAATTTTCCTCCAAATACAGGGTAAACCATTTTTTACTAAAAAACTCTTATTCTGGTGCTGCTTTGGATTTGTAGTTTTTTGGGATTCAGAAATAATTTTTTATCTTCTCATTGTAAATCTAAAGACAGTTAAAAAAAAATGCAGACAGCTCACTGCAAACAAACTTATTAATTTATAGATATTTATTTAATTTTGTTTCTGTAAATTTTTGCATAATTATTAATTTAATTAATAATATAATTTGTTTAATATAAAAAGTTTAAAATCATCTCTGAAATTTTGTTTAGATAACAAACGTTTTTCAACAATAGATATTTGGAATAATGGTATTCTATTTGTATTAGCAAATATTCTGCAAACAAAAGGGTAAGTAGTGAAAAAACACTTTAAATAGTTGCATTATATTTACGAATAGTGATAGCCAGGTTGCCAAGGAGACTGGTTCTAAAACAAATTCAAATCCAATCTTTTAGAGATCAAAAAAATAATGACACAAAAAATAATCTAATAGCTTTATTACTCAGGAATTCATGAGAAGTTTGAGTGTCAGAAGTGTAGGCTGCAATTTGTGAACTTGAGCTCCTGAATCTGCCATTCTATCACTGCACCTACCTCTGTAGACAAACTATAATCCAAAATCATTTTCAAGTATTATAATATAGAATTCTGTTTTAGACTTTTATTGCAGAAAAATACATACAGATTATGAATTGTATTCCTATTGTTTAAATGGAATCTTAAATATATTATCAATAGAATTTACAGTAACACTCCAGCCTTTAAAAAAGACTGTCAAAATTTTTAAAATCTTATTAGTGAGCATTGATATTTCTTGGAAGATCATTTTACAAAGCTAAAACAATGTCCATCTAAATAAATTTCCTGTTGTCTATTACTACAAGATCATGATAGAAATATTAAATAATATTGTAATGGGATGGAAGATGGGGTGGTCATCTCTGGGATGATAGCAAAATCATCCCCCCAAATACATGGACATTTATTTCAAATAATAAAAGGGTGTTCTGATCCATCATGTCAGCTGCCTGATGGTGTTGTTGCTAACAAAAAACACATTAATATAACGTTCCCGGGCTAGCGATTCTCTATTAATATTGACTTTTTGTTTTGTTTACAAATTTTACATTCTTTCGTTTATAAAGTATTTGGGACAATAATGGTTGTTTTTTAATTTTTATTGACAAGAGGGTCTGGTTTTGGTGTATGTTCAAATAGTAATTTGTGTTTTTTAAATAGTATTACTGTTTTTTAAAATTTGATTGACAAAATTCAAGAGAGAACGGGTTTTTTTTTTTTATGTATCTTTAAATAATAATTTACGTTACTTTTATTGGTTTACATTTGATTGACAACAATTAGTGGGAAGGGTTTTTTTGTGTATGTTTAAATAAAAATTTAAGTTACTTTTATTTTACATTTGATTGACAACCAATTTTACTTTCTTTCATTTATAAATTATTTTGGTTTCCCAAATAATATTTTTGAAAATGGGACAATAATAGTTGTTTCTTTAATTTTTATTGACAAGGTCTTTTTTTGATGTATGTTCAAATAGTAATTTGGGTCATGTTTAAATAATAATTTACCTTACTTTTATTGTTTTACATTTGATTGACAACAATTAGTGGGAGGGGTGCTTTTGTGTATGATTAAATAATAATTTATGTTACTTTTATTTTACATTTGATTGCCGACAACAATTATTGGGAGAAGGGTTTTTTTTGTGTATGTTTAGATAAAAACTTTAGTTACTTTTATTTTACATTTGATTGACAACAATTATTGGGAGAAGGGATGTATGTTTAAATAAAAATTTAAGTCACTTTTATTTTACATTTGACGAAGGCCATTTGAAATCAAACAAGCTGCTTTTTACGAAGTGAACAATTCCATCGGCAACAACAAGACTTACAAATGAAAGTCAAAAGATGTTTATGGATCTCAAGTCACACATATTTGCCACACAATCATATCTTTTCTTTCAGCAGGATCTTTTTCTGCTGTAGAAATGTTACAGCGCCAACATCCAAGTCTGGCAATTTCCATACTTTCAAGTTTTCTTGTTCGAATTAGCCATATTCTTGGTCTCGAAAAATTACTTGCTAAAATGTGACTTAAAGCATGATCATCAAAAAAATTGTGCTACCCCACCCTAATAGAAAATTTAGAAGGCTTACAGCTTTATGAGGAACAATCACGACACTGTTAAAATTGTTAAAAGGTAACAGTACATCAATTCATATTTAAAAAAAAGGCCCCAATAAAAATTTAAGTAATTTTGACACAATGAACTTAACACACCCTTGTACAATATTGTTACATAGAATACATAACACAGCATTATGACATAGTGCGTAACACAAGCAACTACAGCATTTTCCTCTACTTTTAGCATAGGAAAAAGCCACAGCATTAACCGAGTTAATACTCTTTCTAGGTTTTATCATAGAAGAGAAGGCTTAACTCCGAGTTAACACTCTTTCTATATTTTAGCGTAGAAATAAGACTTAACTCCGAGTTAACAGTCTTTCTAGGATTTATTGTAGAGAGAAGGCTTAAGGGCTTGGGTGCGGCCGTGGAAACGACATATTTCTAGAAATTAAGCTAGACATAGCGCCATCCCGCGGCTGACACGATGGATCAGAATACAACCTAATAAAATTTACAAACAAGAGATATTGAAGCAATCGATGTCTAATCATCATCGATGCTTCATGTTTCACCATCTAGACTAACCTCCTAGGGGTCCGCAATTCAGACCCTGCTATAAATATATGCTATTCACACACACACTGTATGCCGAATCATTGGAGAAAGTAGTAAAATTAATTTTTATTTAGTAAAGTAAAACAGTAGTGTGCGTGATGCGTATATATATGAATGAAGCAATAATGTTATTAATATTTATTGCTGACAACTAACCATTTTCTTTATATAATTGTAATTTTAAACTATTGGAATGTAACAACAAAGAAAAATGGGGAAGGCTTGAAATACTGAAATTATCTTTATCTCTAGTCAGATCGTTGTCTATAATAAAAGTTTATAAATCTTAATTAAAATCGAAAAACAAATCGTTTATCAGTTGTTGTCAAATGATTTAAATTCAGCTTGTTGCCTTTAATTAAAATTGTCAATCGCAATTAAGATCGAAAACAAATCGTTTATCAGTTGTTGTCGAATGATTTAAAATAGCTAAAAATGGTATTTCAAGCCTTATCTATTGAATATTTTGCTAATTAAATGTTGTTTTTAAAGGGATTACAGAGATAAGGTTGGTATATGAAATTGCATTCTGGGTGGTATTAAAATGTTATAAAAGGAATCACAGAACAAAGGAAGTTAGTTTTTTAGACTTTCAGTTTAGTTATCTTTCAGTGAGTTGAGATTTTTGTCACAAGCATTTCAAGACCTTAACTTTAAGAAGCCGGTGCAAGTCCTGCGCAATGAAGCGTGAGTAGTGGAATCTTGCACATTTCTCTTCTTCTCTCATAGAACTGTCTGCCTGCAACTGCTATGTTCCAACCAGCCGGCCATACAACATGATTGCTTCCGACTGCTGATTGCTAATGATGCTGCTATGCTGTTTTTCCTTAGGTAACCTTTTAACATAGAATTGCCTTCATAAGTCAATACTTTTGTAATTTGTAATCTATAATTCAACCTTCATATCTTAATTTATATATTATTTTATAAGTTTCTGCTAATTTTGCTTTTAAACTCTCTCTCAGTAATCTTTTATTAATATCATGTATTTTAACTTAGCTTTCACGCTTAATTAACTTATATGTATAAATGTGTGCGATTCCATTGAGATTTTATGTATTTTGTTTAATGTATAGATATACTTTATTTTCTTTAATATGCCAAAATCGCTAAATTCGCGAGTAAGGAGGAAAATAATTGTTTTACTTGGAAAAAGAGTGGGCTTTATTTAAAACTTATCAATAAAGTTTTGTTTATATTAAATAGAAATTGCTCGCGAGTTTGGTTTCATTTTAAATTCATTATTCTTAAAGTAAATTAAAAACTTTTACTGTGGATGAATTTTGCTAAATTTACTGCTTTGAATGTGTCTTTAAATTTCTATTTTAAAAAGATCGTGAACCTTCACATAATTAATCCATTCCTTTTTTTTTGCTGGTGCCTGAAGGGCGAATTCTACCAGTTAATACGTATTTGGGAATCGATTCTTTAAATATAAATGTTGTTAGTTTAATAATATTATAAATAAAAGCGTTATTATTCATTATGATTATTTAAATGACTCAGAATTGAAAACAGATTATTGCGCGAGAGGTTAGACTGTTTCAAAACTTTAAATAATATTATAAAATTATATAAACATTGCTGACATACATTTTCTTTTAGTCTGATATTTTATTTTTCCATTTCTTGATTGCTTTGTCATTGGGGCGTCGGAAGTATGAAGCTCCTAGTCTGATATTTTATTTTTCCATTTCTTGATTGCTTTGTCATTGGGGCGTCGGAAGTATGAAGCTCCCATCCTACTTTTCAAAATCATTCGTAATCAGAGATACCACTCTCTCTGTGGAACATAAGGTTTTAAGGATTATGTGCTGCGGATGGCAGTACATAATGATCTGGGGTCTCAAACTCAGCCTCTCCTTCGATATCGCTCCGCCAGAATGCGCGGACATATCAAATCTAAGTTCGTCTCAAGTATTCTTTTAAATGATAAAATATCCAATCATCATGTGGCCTTATTTCGTTATTGTATGCTAGTACCATTAATTTGCTCTTGAATTTGATCATCCGTCCATCTAATCTTAGTAAGTCGCAATGATGTGTTAAAGATAATGATTCATTTCGTAAAATACGTTCAGTATGTTGATCTTAAAACTGCTTTCCTTTAAAAAAGCTTTATCGATTCCCAGAGACATAAATCAATTTGTATAATTTATTCTCGTAAATATTGGGCATTGTTTGTTTCTTATGTATACTTATTCTAGAGACGCTATGTCCAAACAATGCTTATCAAACGTATGTTATAATTTTAAGATTGTAAATAAATGATTGAGACCGTACATTTATATTTATTTGTCAAAATGATTAATGTTAAATTATCATGTATCCTTCTGTAATCCGAATCCGTTCCGATCTTGTAGATTATTTTGTACATCCACAACATTTTATTTGTAAACACTTGTAAATTGGCATATCAATCCCGCACAACTTATAGCATATTCTATAAAATTATATTCATGAAATAATTGATGTAAAAAGGATTTTTATAAAACAAATCCCAAGTTTTCAAAATGTATAAGATCACTCCAAGCATGAAACAATTTTGTAACATATATATGCGTTTTCTACATTTATTAAATATATATATAATTTCATGTAAATCCTGGTTTGTGTTTGTTTTTGAATTATTATTTTCTAGTTAATATTTAGAACTATTTTAGTTGGCTAAGAGCTTAGCATTAATAAATAAGTATAATAAATGTAATTCCTGGGCTACTCCGACCTCGATCATCATCATCAGTCTGATCTTATGCTCTACCGCTTTGCTTCTGGGCACGGATTTAAAATAATTTTACTGTGTCATCAGAATTGTTGTTCATTGGGTCAGAGATTTGAAGAATAGGCAAATAGGTTAGAATTCAGGACTGCTCCAGACCTGTGTATCTCGAGCATGATCGGATTCGAGGTACTTTTGCTTAGGATTTGAATCTTGTTAAGTGAGCATACTATTTTGACCGGTACAGTGGATTTTTTTTTTCCGGGCTTGGCTTCCCAAGTGGGGCTTCGATATAAACACCCACATACCCTGAGTACTGAATTCTGTTTATATGTATGTTTTAAAAAAAAAGGTTGTAAGAGATCATTGATGATAGATATGTATATTTCCTTCCTACCTGAGTTTGTTTTCCGATTTTATATATATAAAATGTGAAAATTTTGTATTAAAACCAATGTCCATGTGTTGCAACCATAAATGTAAATGGTTTTTGTTGTATCTGGTTTTGCAACTATAGAAAAATATTGTATTCTATGTTTACAGCCACAAATGTAAAAATCTTGTTTTTAAAAAGGAAAAGAATTTTCATACCCATGTGTTACAACCATAAATGAATTTTTTTCTGTATCTGGTTTTATAACATATAAAATGTGTTTCTTACTTATATCGAAAATAAAAATGTTTTGCAAGTAAAACATGTATTTACCATAAGTGATTTTTCTGATCTGGTTTACAAAATATAAAATGTTTCTATGTATAAACAAAAATAAAAATGTTTTGCAAATAAAACTCATGTATTTCGCCCATAAGTGATTTTTTTCTGCATCTGGTTTTATAAATATATAAAATGTGTTTCTTATGTTATATACGTGAAAATAAAAATGTTTTGCAAATGAAACCCATGTACTTCAGCCATAAGTTATAAACCTTGAAATTGTAACAAGGTGCACTTCATGTTTCATTCATTTTCTGTACATTATATATGTAATAGAGTTTATAATGTGTAACAAATACTTATTTATATTTACTAGTTGAGTAGCCCAGATGTATTTGGAATTGTTTTTTGTTATATCCTGTTGGCTGGTGCCATATAAATGTGCCAACAGTAATATAATAAACTACGTGTCAAAATGAGTTCAAACCAGGATGTTAGGGGTTGAGAGAGAGTTTAATTATTTTCCACTATTTTGCCATGTATAATTGTAATGAGCAAACATATATGATATTGCTGAAACAAATCACTAATCATTTTTTTTTTGTAAGAGTCTATTATAGGTGCAGAAAAACAACCAAAAAGTCAAGCAGCAAGGCAGTTTGAATTCCAATAGATCATACACATACATGTTATGATCAAATATTTTTTTTCCTGTTATCAGCAGCAGTCAGGAGCAACAAGAAAAATGGCAAAATGAGGACAGTTGAAGAGAGGAGGGAGAGAGGTGTATATCCTGTATAAAATAAAAGAAGAAAGAAACAAGCCTTATTTTTCAAATAATTATAAGTGACAATAAGTTTAAATCAAAATATTAAAATATATTTCACAGAGACATTTAAAATTGACTATCTTTCAAAAAAACAAAACAAAAGTGAATTGTGAAGAAAACATATGAGCAATGGCGCCAGAGCAAAACAGGCAGATCTTGGAATTCATGCAAGAAATGATGGAACAAAGTCAAGACCGAGCAGAACAAATGATGAAACACAGAGACCAAGCAGAAAGAGATACAGAATTAATGGAAATGATGGAAGAGCTTAGAAGAGATCTTGATGAAGTTAAAAGATGCCGAAATTTAAATATTGGTAAGATGAGTACTACTTTGGACATTCCAGCCGATGGTGTCAAAGATGTACCAGTTCTCAAGCAAAAGGAACCTATTAATCTAGCCAAAGATGAGACAGTCTGTGTGGAAACAATTTTGGAAAACACAGTAATGGAAGACATGAAAATTTTGAATGAAATTGAAAATACTGCAAAGAAGCAGGAGGCTAACCAAATAGAGAATCTGATAAACCAAACAAGAGAACTGGAAGGATTTGAAAATGGTTCTACCTTCGGATCAAAGGATATTGATGCTGAAACTAAAGATAAGACAGTCTTTATGAAAGCATTTTTAAAAGACAGTGAAGCAAAGGACACAGAACTTCAACCCACTAAAATAAGGTTGGAACCTCATGAGAGTATGTCGATGAAGATAAATGCCAACTCTATTCAACAGAAAATTAAAGAATTAGATTTGACAGGAGTTACAGTCAAAGTTTTACTCTAGCAGATTTAGCTAAAGATGAAGTAAGTACTGAGGAAATGGTGGTTTCAAATCTACTGCAAGCCATCCGATCTCAAAGTGATGATACCAATTTAGCACCTTCAAATGAAGTGGCTGTATTGATCATGAAAAATGTGATCAATAGAACAATACATACTGTTTTGGATAAATCTTCTGAAATCATAATTGATAACTCTGAGTTATATTTTCATAATAATTACAAAGATGTTCTGGGGAAAAGTGATGATGAAGGATTAATGAAAACATCAAAGTTAAAGTTTAGGAATGATGCTGAATGGCCTCCTGATATGAAAATGAAGAAAATGGACAGATCTTTAGTTGTGTACAATACTGCCCATTTTAATAAATCCCATAATTATTTATTTATGAAATATGATCAGAACAAAATTGATGAGGAGCTGAACTCTTTAAACAGAAATGATAAACTTTGTTTTAAAGCATGGACATATGTTGAAAAAAATAGTTTCATAAAAGATGGAGAAAAACTTCTCAACTTCCAAAGTGAATATGTTATAATGGATGCCATTAGATCACAGAAAGTTAGAGAAATTCTTTTAAAGCAAGATACTTTTAATAATGAACAATATAATAATATACCAAAGCACAATATTGTGACTGCTTTTGATATTTTAGTAAGAGATCTAGAAAGACATACCTATAACCCTTATATGCCTCCAGACCGAGAAAAATACCACTAAGAATCAACCATGGATAAACAAAGTTGAAGACAATGAAAAAGAAATGAAAATGGACATTCTTATATTATGAATCCCTAAGCAGCCATGAATAACAAAGTTGAAGACTATGAAAAATGCAAATGGACATTCTCACGTTTGAATCCCTACACCAAATCTAAAATAATAATAAGTGGCAACAAAGAAAATGAACGAATGAAAGATTTTCATTTCCATATTTAAAAAGGTTGTTTTTCTCAGCAAAATGATAGTAGACTCCAACTAAAATATTTTTTTATTGATTTTTTTTTTTGATCACTTTAAGTGGGAAAGAATGAAGCAATCGATGTCTAATCATCATTGATGCTTCATGTTTCACCATCTAGACTAATCTCCTAGGTGTCCGCAAATCAGACCCTGCTATAAATATATGCTATTCACACACACACTGTATGCCGAATCATTGGAGAAAGTAGTAAAATTAATTTTTATTTAGTAAAGTAAAACAGTAGTGTGCGTGATGCGTATATATATGAATGAAGCAATAATGTTATTAATGTTTATTGCTGACAACTAAACATTTTCTTTATATAATTGTAATTTTAAACTATTGGAATGTAGCAACAAACAAAAATGGGGAAGGCTTGAAATACTGAAATTATCTTTATCTCTAGTCAGATCGTTGTCTATAATTAAAATTTATAAATCTTAATTAAAATCGAAAAACAAATCGTTTATCAGTTGTTGTCAAATGATTTAAATTCAGCTTGTTGCCTTTAATTAAAATAGTCAATCGCAATTAATATCAAAAACAAATCGTTTATCAGTTGTCGTCGAATGATTTAAAATAGCTAAAAATGGTATTTCAAGCCTTATCTATTGAATATTTTGCTAATTAAATGTTGTTTTTAAAGGGATTACAGAGATAAGGTTGGTATATGAAATTGCATTCTGGGTGGTATTAAAATGTTATAAAAGGAATCACAGAACAAAGTAAGTTAGTTTTTTAGACTTTCAGTTTAGTTATCTTTCAGTGAGTTGAGATTTTCGTCAGAAGCGTTTCAAGACCTTAACTTTAAGAAGCCGGTGCAAGTCCTGCGCGATGAAGCGTGAGTAGTGGAATTTCACACCTTTCTCTTCTTCTCTCATAGAACTGTCTGTTTGCAACTGCTATGTTCCATCCAGCCGGCCATACAACATGATTGCTTCCGACTGCTGATTGCTAATGATGCCGCTATGCGGTTTTTCCTTAGGTAACCTTTTAACAAAGAACTGCCTTCATAAGTCAATACTTTTGTAATTTGTAATCTATAGTTCAACCTTCATAACTTAATTTATATATTATTTTATAAGTTTCTGCTAATTTTGCTTTTAAACTTCCTCTCAGTAATCTTTTATTAATATAATGTATTTTAACATACCTTTCACGCTTAATTAACTTATATGTATAAATGGGTGCGATTCCATTGAGATGTTATGTATTTTGTGTAATGTATAGATATACTTTATTTTCTTTAATATGCCAAAATCGCTAAATTCACGAGTAAGGAGGAAAATAATTGTTTTACTTGGGAAAAAAAGTGGGCTTTATTTAAAACTTATCAATAAAGTTTTTATATTAAATAGAAATTGCTCGTGAGTTTGGGTTCATTTTAAATTCATTATTCTTAAAGTAAATTAAAAACTTTTACTGTGGATGAATTTTGCTAAATTTACTGCTTTGAATTTGTCTTAAAATTTCTATTTTAAAAAGATCGTGAACCTTCACTTAATTAATCCCTTCCTTTTTTTCTGCTGGTGCCTGAAGGGTGAATTCTACCAGTTAATACGTATTTGGGAATCGATTCTTTAAATATAAATGTTGTTAGTTTAATAATATTATAAATAGAAGCATTATTATTCATTAAATGACACAGAATTGAAAACAGATTATTGCGCGAGAGGTTAGACTGTTTCAAAACTTTAAATAATATTATAAAATTATATAAACATTGCTGGCTTACATTTTCTTTTATTCTGATATTTTATTTTGCCATTTCTTGATTGCTTTGTCATTGGGGCATCAGAAGTATGAAGCTCCCGTCCTACTTTTCAAAATCGTTCGTAATCAGAGACACTACTCTCTCTGTGGAACATAAGGTTTATGAGGATTATGTGCTGCGGATGGCAGTACATAATGATCTGGGATCTCAAACTCAGCCTCTCCTTCGATATCGCTCCGCCAGAATGTGTGGACATATCAAATCTAAGTTCGTCTCAAGTATTCTTTTAAATGATAAAATATCCAATCACCATGTGGCCTTATTTTGTTATTGTATGCTAGTATCGTTAATTTGCTCTTGAATTTGATCATCCGTCCATCTAATCTTAGTAAGTCACAATGATGTGTTAAAGATAATGATTCATTTCGTAAAATACGTTCAGTATGTTGATCTTAAAACTGCTTTCCTTTAAAAAAGCTTTATCGATTTCCAGAGATGTAAATCAATTTGTATAATTTATTCTCGTAAATATTGCATATTGTTTGTTTCTTAGGTATACTTATTCTAGAGACGCTATGTCCAAACAATGCTTATCAAACGTATGTAATGATTTTAAGATTGTAAATAAATGATTGAGACCGTACATTTATATTTATTTGTCAAAATGATTAATGTTAAATTATCACGTAACCTTCTGTAATCCGAATCCATTCCGATCTTGTAGATTATTTTGTACATCCACAACATTTTATTTGTAAACACTTGTAAATTGGCATATAAACCCTGCACAACTTATAGCATATTCTATAAAATTATATTCATGAAATAATTGATATAAAGGGGATTTTTATAAAACAAATCCCAAGTTTTCAAAATGTATAAGATCACTCCAAGCGTGAAACAATTTTGTAACATATGTATGCGTTTTCTATACTTATTAAATATATATATATAATTTCATGTAAATCCTGGTTTGTGTTTGTTTTTGAATTATTATTTTCTAGTTAACATTTAGAACTATTTTCGTTGGCTAAGAGCTTAGCATTAATAAATAAGTATAATAAATGTAATTCCTGGGCTACTCTGACCTCAATCATCATCATTAGTCTGATCTTATGCTCTACCGCTTTGCTTCTGGGCACGGATTTAAAATAATTTTACCGTGTCATCAGAATTGTTGTTCAGTGGATCAGAGATCTGAAGAATAGGCAAATAGGTTAGAATTCAGGACTGCTCCAGACCTATGTATCTCGAGCATGATCGAATTCAAGGTACTTTTGCTTAGGATTTGAACCTTGTTAAGTGAGCATACTATTTCGACCGGTACAATATTAAAGAATGATATTAAAGTAATGTTTAACATCTAAAATATATAAGCAATTTTATAATCAAGAGAGCATAGAACATGATATCTCTGAAAGATCAACCAGCTAATCCTCAGAGCAACTATAAATATAATTATAAATCCATCAGCATAATAAAGTAAAAATAAGTACAAATAATTATAAGTAATACTCAAAATAACCATTCATCATCATGAATGATCTATAATCAAAATAAAATCAACAGTCAATCTTGTAACTAAATTTGAACAATACAAAATATAAATCATCAGTCAATCTGGTGACTGGACTTGGTGCTTGTCTTATAGATAAAGATGCCATTGGATGGCGCTGTTTTCATGCTAAAACTATAAAATATGACCATTCCCAGGCTGTTGATTATAATAATTTTGCTGTGCTTTTTTGTAATGCGAAAATAAAAAATAAAACAAAATCGACTTTTATAAATATTATTTTTATTAACGTATACAATTTAAATGATAATAATAAATGTAAAATAAAATCAACAAATTACAATTTGATTCGTGTTTTTTCTTTCGTATATTTTTTTGTGTTACGGCTTTTTTTTATCAATTTTCTATCGGATATTTTTTTACTTGTGTTATGACTTTTTTGTTGTTGTTGTTTAACTAAAAAATAATAATCGTAATAAAAAGTAAAATTTCTTAGTCTATTTTTTATTTTTTTAGTCTTCGTTTTACTTTTTTTTACACACAAAGAGATATTACGGCTATTTTTTACTTCAAATAGAATGACAATAAAAAGTAAAAGTTGTTACTGTTAGGTTTAGGGTTAGTTTTAGGGCTAGTTTTAGGGTTAGGGTTAGTGTTCTGTTGTTTGTAATGCTAAAATAAAAAAATTCAAAATCATAACCGTATTCGGACAAAAGAAAGAAACTCAAACTTTTTTAAACAACAACAAACACATAAACATGTTTATAATATTTGCTTTTTATGAAATTTACAAAAAAAATCGTGCATATTTGTACTTTTTTACTGGATATTTTTTTGGTACTGCTCTTTTTTACTTCAAAAATATACACACAATAGAATCTTCAAAAAACTCATGGAATGTTATGAACAGTACATTCCTTGATGCGTTACCTAATTGCAACTCACTAAAAACATAGATCTTTAACATTTTCCCAATTAAAACTTCAATACAATACGTTGTAAAAAGTCTTAGAATTATTACTTTAAAAAATCTGAACATTTCAATACTTTAAAATAAAAAAAAATCCAATCAAAACAACATTTCCATCCAATTCAAATACAAACTATCTCATCAAGCCGTAAATATTTTATAAACTGTGCAAATTCGGAAAATGTATTTGCTGCGATGCGACATACATGCTGTACTGTGACAAGACATAGCGGCCTGCATTCTGTAGCACAACAAAAAAGTTGTATTATAAAAAACGTGGGTTCGAATGTGTCACCATGGAAACAGCATTTTTGTGTTTTAGCGCGAAAACGGCATCATAGAGTGGCGTCTTTAGCTATAAGGTGAGTACCCTGGACTCAAAATGGGTTTTCTGTAGACCAGACCAACTACGGAGACATTGCCAGCTTGGTGCAATTATTAACTATTAATTTGGATGCACAAACTAAGTGCTCATTCATAAAAAATACACAAACCACAAACAATAATGCTGGGACAATAAAACATGTTGATGCTTTAGCTACTTAGTGGCACTAATGCACTGACTATTATAAACTTAAATTCTAATAGACAAAATTAAATAAAATGTAGTGCAGGGATTTTGAAGAATATATTTCTCATGTCAAAACTACGCCAATGTCAAACTGGAATGCCCCTTAAGCACTAAATAAACATCCCCATTTATATATATCAGCTGTTATACAAGAATCTAGCTCAGAAGAACACAAACTCAAGTACCATTATGGTGACCAAGAGATGATGCGATACATTTTTTAACAATTGAAATACAAATTTATTAGCAATAAACAAATGATATTAAGGTCTGTAGAATATGGCTATATATATTAAAGTCTTCTGATTTTGATTAACAAATAATTAAAAAAATATCACATTTGTGATTTTACAAAATTACTAAACAAAATTCAAGTTATTACTATTATGATTTACCTGATTAATACATTAGGTTTACTTAAAACTGATTCAGCACACAGGCATATGGCTTGATATAAAATGAACATCTTTGCAATCCTTTTTTCTCATTGTTTAATATTTTCCCTTTAATACAATGATTTCATCACACTGACAAACACTCATTAAATGTAGATAAAATATTGGAAAATTTAGTTACATTTAAAACATGGAACTTACTAAAAACATTTTATGATTATTCTATTACTGAAATTAAATAAATGAAAAAAAGACTAAATTTGCTTCATACATAGAGAACATTTTGAAAATGTTAAATATAATCTTAATATATTTTTGATACAGAGGCATTAGAGGCAAGTGTTATATTCAAAATAAAAATTACACATTTAAATATACATGTTCCAAAATGCACTCAGCTGAACACATATTTTTTGTTCATTATTAATTGTTATTAATTAATTATGCCTCTTTAATTTTACACCTTCTTTCATTGCATTCAGTACAAATTATCTGTGATTATTTTATTAGAAAGTCATCAATTTTCTTTACTTTCTAAATTGGATTTATATAGAGTTATCCAAGAGTTGGTAGACAATACTCAAGAGACAAATTTCATAAATATTATAGCATTGAAGAACATTTCAAGCATCTAAGAAATTAATAAATAGACCAGTTTACACAGAGGCTAAACTCTCCATACAGTAGTGCCACTCAACAAGCCAGAGTAATCAATGGAAAGTTAGCCTCTGTGTAAACAGTTTGTGTAGGCATAAAAAATGATGATCATGTGATGTTTAATAGTTTAAATAAATTAGTGCTATATATTTACCTTTGATCCTTTCTATATATGTATGTACATTTTCTTAATAGAAGAATATTTATTCCTTAATGTTAATATTTGATATTTTAACTTTGAAAGTTCAGTTTTTTTTAAATGACGACTTAGTATATATTTTCATTAGATAACATTAGTTTATGAATGAACAAACATCTAGTCCCTGAAAAAAAATTGTGAATCTGAAACTATATTGGCATTATTAATGCTCTGAATTTCCTAAGATTATTCTCCCTACAAATTTAAGATTTATCTCTTGCTTTGATTATAATTGGTTTAGAAAATAAAATTAAAAATTGTATTTCTCCTATACTTATAAATTGAATAAATCATCACTGCTGCGAGTTTTATCAAAATCAGACTCTTTAATTATTAGTAGAGATAGTATTATTTATATATACATTATCAAATAATGTTTTACAGAAAGAAAAAAAACTTATCAAATATATTTCCAAAAATTCAGGCATTGTGATACAAAATGACCATATTTTTTACATAGAAAAATCAACATATCAATTTTTTATAATTACAAAAAAAAAATCATGTCAGATGTCACATGACTTAATTTAATAAGCTTGTATTTATAAATGTTATATATAGAGCTTGCAAAACAAACTCTTAACAAACTTTGTAGAATACCCCGAGCCTCAGACCAGTTTTTGCTACTAGAATCATCAGTGAGGTGCTAGGATATTCGATCATTAGATTAAAAATACCAGGACAAGCCCAGCACTTTATCTAATCTATAACTCTGAAATTTTCAAACATCCATGTCTTCCAATCTAGCTATCTAACTTAAATAGCCATATGGGACTGAACTAAGTTCCTAGCACCTCACTGAGGATGCCAGTAGCAGAAACCAGTCTGAAATTGGGGGTATTCTACAAAGCTTGTTAAGAGTTTGTTTTGCAAGCTCTATATATAACATTTGTAAACACAAGCTTATTAAATTAAGTCAAGTGACATCTGATTTGATTTTTTTCTAATTGTATTTTTTGCTCTGATGGCTTTGGTAATTTTATATTGCTAAAGCTATTAATATATGGTGTTATTTGAATTAACTTCAGTCCCATATGGCTATTTAAGTTAGATAGCTAGATTGGAAGACATATGGATGACTGAACATTTCAGAATTTCTACTTAATAGTTATACATTAGATAAAGTGCTGGGCTTGTCATGCTATTTTTAATCTAATGATTGAAATGTCCTAGCACCTCACTGAGGATGCCAGTAGCAGAAACCAGTCTGAGGTTGGGAGTATTCTACAAAGCTTGTTAAGAGTTTGTTTGCAAGCTCTATATATAACATTTGTGAACACAAGCTTATTAAATTAAGTCATGTGACATCTGACTTGATTTTTTTTTTGTAATCTTATTTTTTGCTATGATGACTTTATGATTTTATATTGCTAAAGCTATTAATATAGGGTATATGAACTTAGTTCAGTCCCATATGACTATTTAAATTAGATGGCTGAATTGGAAGACATATGCTTGTCTGAAAATTTCAAAGTTTCCACTTAATAGTTATACATTAGATAAAGTGCTGAGCTTGTCCTGGTATTTTTAATCTAATGATTGAATATCCTAGCACCTCACTGAGGATGCCAGCAGCAGAAACCGATTTGAGGTTGGAGGTATTGTACAAAGCTTGTTAAGAGTTTGTTTTGCAAGCTCTATATTGAAGTGTAAAATCTGTTACATACACTTTTGCTTCAGTCTGCTGATTCAACACCTTAAATCAGAGGTTTAAACCCAGGTACATATTTGTAAATCACTAGGTAGTGTAAGGACAACAAGTGTTTTAAATCCCCCCCCCTTTTGTACTTTCATAAATTAAATGTTTTATTTTAAGAATATTTATTAATTTTAATTCGGAAATATTTAAATTTACATTCCCTTAAATAATCATGTATGTGTATTCATGATTGCTAAAAAATATTATTAATCATAATTAAATATTAAATATTTTGTAAATTTATTTTATATTTTATAGTTCATGTATTTTATTTTAGATGATGCAATACCAAAGAAAGTTCTAGAGAGTAATTAAAATAATTCAGAAACTTATAAATAAAAGAATGTTTTTGATTTAATTTAAAAAGGATAATTAATAAATTAAAATCCCTTAGCAAACATAATGTTAATGGAAATTATATCTTTTGAATCTATTTCCATTCTCGAAATAGATTAAAACAATACTCTCCAGAAATTTGTTGCAGTATCGCTGAAAATAAAGAATAAATGCATTCAGGCCACTTAATGGACATCCGGGCCTCATCAGCGGAAAAAGAATATTTGAGAAGGTCTTGCTAGCATATAAATAGAGCCAAAATTTTAGGCTAGTTGTCTTTGTGCACCATTTTAATCAGTGTTGCAGAACGGATCCACGTCAATCAAAATCTTGAAATATGAATTCGGAGTAGAGGGATTAAATTTGCTTACCCTTTATTCTCCAAAAATCATTTCCATACTGCTATGCTAACATGCCATCTTCACTTATGGACTGCCCAAATAAAATGCTGAACTATCTCAATATGCTAGCCATTATTTTTCCAAACTTTGCACTGCCAATTGTGTTTTCTTCATTTTATAATCTTATGCATACCAATCCATATGGACATCAATTCATCAAATAATGAAAGGTAAATCATAATCATGCTGCTAATATGAACTCTTTTAAAACTTTCACTTTCAAAACCTAAATTATTTGTAATGTAATACTCTCCTTATTCAAATATGGCATTGTAATGCTAGTTATAATATTTCTATAAAGTAATGACTTTCTCTTTCTTTTGTAAAATCTAATGCACGAATCTATCATTTTATTTTTTATGCATTTCTTTAATGGGTTTCACAATTTCTATTTTAATATTTTAAATGCAGCAAACTTTTAATTTCAATATTATAAATTTTGTATGATTTAATTTAATATGTTAATAGTTCAATCTAGTGAACCGATCCTAAATTTTGTTATTAGATATCCTCAATATTATGGGATGTCAAATCGTAAATGTAAGCTTTCTTACCTAACTAAAAGTTCACTCGATTGAATAAGATTTTTAAGTTTGTTCTATTTGCTTAGTGGCAGATTATTCGCTGCTACATTTAAAATATCAATTTATTGCCATTTTCACGCTATTGATTTTATCCTTAGCTTTGTTTTTTTTATAATTATGTGGTCAATTATTTGCCCATCAGGCCATCTAGCATGGTAATTATTTTATGGAATTAATTACTAGTTAGTATATTAATATTTGTTCAATGAATGGAACAATATTCCCCCTGCTTATATTTTGACATCCTAACTAATATTAAAGGTCATTTGCGTACCTTTAGGGAGGGATCAAATTATGTCATATCATTATGCTAGACTCTATTAAGTTACGAGGGCTTTAGTTCACATATCAGTGTCATTAAAAACCTGATTTTTTTTATTATTATTAGCATTGTTTGACCTAGATAACATTACAAAAATTTCTTACATTTTGCTTTGTCAAACTTAAAACCTGGAGGTCTGGGATTATTCATTACTTATGGCATATCCTTGAATGGGGTTTGGAAGCACTGACTCCAGAATACTGTCAGGTTGTTGTTTAGGCTCTACATGGGTTAACACCTGAAAAACTGGGACCATGGAATTCCTATGCAATCACCTTTTCAAATGCTGACCTGTCACATATATAGGCACATTTCATATGCTTACGTAATTGATGAAGTGTTCATTCTAAAATGAACTCAAACTTTTCTATCATTATCATTTAGTCAGCACCTCAATTATTGTTTAATATTCTTATATTTGCCCATTTTAAATCTGTAATATGTAATGCTATGATTTCTAAATCCATCTCATATTTTCGTTTATATTATAAGTTAGGGAATGTCATTTTAAAGCTTATTTAAGCTACCTGCCCTCTCATTGAAACAATGTTTGAGTGTGCTAACAAACAATGCTAAATAAATCCTCTCCAGTCAAAAAGGAATAGAATAAAATACAAATAACTTTTCTGTTTAAACATTTTGAGGTCTAATGACAGTTTAAGTAAATCATGTAAATTATAAAATATTTTTGTGTATGGTTCAAATGAACCATAGTAAATGAAATTGAGGAAACTTATATCCCATTTCTCTGTTCTTTAAGACCATTTATTTTTCATAAAATAATCATAACGTTGAAATTATAAATTGGTATCTACTATTAGCATATTAATCTGCATCTTTTAACTATCTGTACATTTTTTTGAATCATTGTATTCAATTAAGGGTTTGCGTATTATTTAATCATTAACTTATGTTCTATTATTATGTAATTTTTCAAATAAATCAGCGCTCACAATCAGGTGAACCCAAAATTCTATTAGTTATATTTGTAAATAGATTCGAGACTGTTTATTAAATTGTATACTATTTCTTATTCATTTTCTAATATTATTAATAAATTATTAACCATATAATTAGTACTTAAGTCTGCTTTGCCTCATGATTTATGCATACACATCATTAATTAGATTGCGTTACATATAGCTCATTTCCACTGACAAGCCAACTTAAATTTATTAATGAATTTTGATGAAAAGTGTAAATTATAATCTTAAGCTGTTTCATTCTGTTGGAAACCAGGGGTTTGAAGCCTAGTAATATCATTAATCCCTGTAGATCTCTTGTTTCTCCCCTGTTGCTCCAGGACAGGAATAAATAGGATTTCATTTGTTATCATCAGAAATGTTGTTCGTAATGTTATAGATCTGGAAAATGGGCAATAGAGCAGAGTTCATGATTGTTCCTGACTTATGTATCTTGCACATGATTGGACTCTAGGTACTTTTGCCTAGATGCTAACTCTTGTTAGACGAACATACAATTCTGACTGGTACATTGTATATAACAATTTTCTATAACAGATTTTTTTCAATAACACTTTTATAGCATTTGCATACTGTCACTAGTGGGCACTGAAAAAAAAATTATAAATACATTATTTCAAATATTTTTTTTACTACAGCTTAATCAATGTCCACTGAAATAGACACTTATTGAGCAGTAATTAATGATTCTGAATAGTTAATGACTTATTAACTCTGTCTAAGTAAATAATCCTTTGTTCTAGTTTATTTCACTTTTCTCAACCAAGTGTACTTTATTCATAATCATACACTCTTCCAATTTTTTTTTCTTAGATGCTTTTCAAAGTTAACCACCAGACTAGAAGATTATACAACACTTTTAGACATTGGGGGGGGGGGAGTTGTATAAAATAATGTTAGATAAAATCTTTTTGAAAAAGTTTTGGTTAAGTTGTGAGATTAACAATGTTTGTACTAAGTTATATTTAGAATGCCTGAGCTAACATTTCAGGGCTCGATTATTAGATTTTTCAGTACTTTGGTATTAGACCTGCAACAAGGAGCATGTATTAAACTTACTGCATCTTTTCACATTCGTATCAATCTTGTGATCTGATCAAAATAGCGTGTACACTGACATTTTTTACAAAATTTGCAAAAAAAATTAACATGTACACAAATCTTGTACATGATATTTTCAGAAGATTTACAAAGTTATCAGCAGGTTGATATGAATGTGAAAAGGCGCAAATCTAATACATGTTCCATGTTGCATGTCTAATAAAAATAACTATAAGTATAAAAAAATATTATTAAAAACATAATTTTAAAACAAATTTCGAGAAGCAAATGGATATTAAAAAGATTTTAAAACAATTATGAGGACGAAATGGATATTAAAAAGACAATTTTAAAACAATTTTTAAGGAACAAATGGATATTAAAAAGACCGATTTTTAAAGTATTAAAAATAATATTAAAAACACCATTTTAATAAAACAAATTTTGAGAAACAAATGGTTATTAAAAAGATTACTTTAAAAATAATTTTTAAGGAACAAATGGATATTAAAAATTACCATTTTCAAAGTATAAAAAATATTAAAAACCGCACTTTAAAACATAAAATTGTTACTTTAAACATGCATTAAACAAACAGTAAATGATTTTGGTTTTTAAATAATATTTATAAAAACACATACGATATTTACCTTGTAATATATAACAGGAATTGTCACCTTGAAACAAAACATTTCTGATGTATTATTATCACAGAAAATGGAGAACTTTACTAAAAGATTTCCCTCCAAAAATATAGCACATGATTGCAGAGTATGCTGGGATTTTCAACTGAAATACTAATAAACATATTTTTTAATAAACAAATTAAAAAAAAAAAACACCATAAAAAGCATATTAATTATGAGGCTTTTATTAGGTTTTTATCCCGGCAGAACCATTTCTTTTATATCGTTAAGTACGGCAGAAAAAAATCTGAACAATAATTGAAAATGTTGAAGTATTGCAAAAAAAAAAAAAAAGATCACGTTAATAAAGATAAAAACACATTTCCACACATATATTTGCAGGGTTTATTTCTTTTCAATTTGACATCATCTCAACATTACATATTTGTGGGTGTGAAAAGACCTATCTCTTCTACATTGCAGGTCTAATACCAAAGTATCAATTTTTCCTTTTGTAATTTATTCTACTTATGTTTTCATTTCATTCAAAAAAACAAACAAACAAATAACCACTTATAACTAATCTAAAGTGGTCAAATAAGGATTTTTAATGTTTTCACTTATAGAATTTGTTTCTCATCTAAGTTAAGATTAATGGTTTACATTTACATTTTTCTCAAGATATGTCAGAAATTGTTTTTTTTTTAAAAAAAGAATTTATTATTTTACCATGCATTTATATAAAACAAAAGAAAATATTCATTCTAGTGGCATCTATAGTAATCTTGATTTATGAGGATAGGACATTTAAATTCTCATTCCCATACTAGTTATTAGCCTAAGTCTTTAATAATGGCATTGGAATTCAAAGCAAAAAACAATGCAATTATACATGCAGCAGCCAGCAGCTATCTACTACTAATGATAAAAACCTGAAATTCAAAACAACCTACGATTCTGAATCTAAACAAACCTGCTTAATTAGTTATAAAACTCTATCTCCGGATCACTAATTATATATTTCAGTATACTCAGTTCTTTATTAACAGTAGCCACCTGTTTCCCTTGGCAAACATGCACAATATCTAATAAAACAAGATCAGCTTTCTAATGTAGTCCCATCTATAGTAATCTTGAGTGATCAATGCCTACCAGATAATAGTACATTGAAATCCCCATCCTTTGCCTAGTTTCTATATTTTTGCTTTTATCAATATATTGCATAAACTAAGGAATTAAAATTTGATCCTAATATTATCCACAAACATATCCAATATAATACAAATTTACATACAATATTTACACAATCACAACTCACATTTGCATTTATGATCAGGTGATTATATTTGGGAAATATCAAGGCATATTAGAGGACTTTTTTTAAAAAAAATATTCATTCAACATTTTTTTTTTTCTGACAATTTAAGACTTTGCCATTTCAAAATGTTTGCTTTACAAGTGTTTTAGCCTTGGATTGAAATACTGATTGATATTTTATTCCTGAAAGATAAAACACTTAAATTAAATTCTGGTGGTAAATAATTATCTTAACCTATAACAAATTCATTGCTATTACTATTCATTAGGTTCAATTTTTTTTTTTAAGATTTCTTGCTATAGGATATAAAATAAAATGTAGCATACATACAAACAACAATACCAAAAAATGAAATTATTCAGTGAGAAAAAATTCTTTTTATTTTTCTGAAAATAATTTATTTTCACATTGTCACTTTACAGACTATAAAACATCATTTTTTTTTACATATAAACATAGACGTTTAATAACTTATTGTAAAATATCAAGATAATAAGAATTATGCTTAAATTGAAATACATTTAAATGATAACAAAATATGGCATTAGATGCAATGAAATAAAAAAAACATTTGAATTCAAATGCAATTTTCAACATTTTCACACTTCAAAATAAATTACAAATATTACATATTTAAAAAACTATTAGTATAGCTATCAGATAATGAACTGCATCTTTGTTGCAGAAGAAACTACTTGGCATCAATCTAGATTCAATATAGAGATGGCAATATTTTTCTGTTCATAAGATTCACTTGATTGACAAATATTGTTGATTTTCAACTCCTAGAAATAAAAGTGTTACATATCCATGATTGTTTGTTTAGTAATTGTGTGTAACTAAAATTTACTATCAAATAAATAAAAAAAAAAGCATCTTTGATTCATTACAAAATATTAATGCAATCAAAGAGGGCAAACTCCAAACATTCACTCCATATGTTACATCATTATAAATAACAGTTTACATTCATATGATAACTCTTCAAAAAAAAAATAATTGGTAGTTTTTGAGTGACATAATGTTAGTTTTTCTGAAGCAAAATAAATGTACTTTATGTGTGTGTGTGCGTGCGTACTGACATAAGTAAATTAAAATGATATATTTCTAACTATTGTAAATTTTCATGAATATAGTTCATAGGAATTAAACTGATATAATGAAAACATCAGTTATATTAGCAAAATTTTGATCAAATTGTGGGATATAAATTACACAAGTGTAAACTTTGAATGCAGCTGAAAGTGAATTATCTAATATCCTACATATATAGAAAACAACATTACTTTCAGAAAAAAAAAGGAAATGATTTGAGATCTATGTAATTGGTAGTAAATCATATAAACTATATAGAATTGAGAAAACTTTCAATAAGTTATAAATACAGTTTAAATGATAGAATGGTAATTGTAAATAAAAATAAAAAGAACAACAAAAGTTACAAGTTAAAGACCTTTTTAAAACATGAGTAAATAAGAAATTTTAAAGAATATCTAAAAATGGAAAGAAACAATATTTGCAAACTCATAAAAATAAAAAGTTTGGAGAAGCAAAAAGCTATTTTTTCATGGAATTCATAAAATCAAAAAGCAGTTCCAGTCACAAATAGATTCACTAAAATATTATTACTGGATAAAATAATTGAAGTAATTAAAATTAATCTATATTGAAAACAATATATGGAAATTATATCAAAGATATAAAACAAAATATTTATGATACGATACATTTCATCAAAGAACCTTTGATAATGAAGGATATCAGATATGCCTTGAGATCATTCCAAAAAGTAAAGCCATTGAATTGGCAGTAATGAACAAAATTTTGAAGGAAATTTATACCAACCAATCTGGAAAATATATTATCTATTGATTAAAATAAATATTCTTTTTATTTGTATATCAAAATGTATACAAACTATCATATTCTATCTTATATGCACAGTGACAATATTCGCTTAGAAGTTGAACTCACATCTTTAGATTCTTGAATAATTTATTTCAAGCATTGTTATCTGAGAGGTCATCACAGCTGCCTTGCAAACAAGTAGTTGTTTGCAGACGGTTGTGGGTTTGCCTCCTGGCCGATGCTATGACATATGAAAAATTCTATTTCTTATATCACACACTAATAAGAGTGTTATGTAATACAACACAGTCTAAAGTCTTACAATGAAAGAAACTGGTTTCAGGAAAGATTAAAAACCAAGACATATCACTCCTAATGTGTACTGAATAATAGAAAAGGCAACAAAATATATATAAAAAAAATCTATGCATATTTTACTGATCACAACAAAGCAATAAACTTAAAACTACAAAATGCTTTTAAAAACATTATGGTATCAGAATCTTCTTATGAGAAAGTAAAAACTAGAGTTAAAATTGTTTATAATGAAACAGTCTGTTTTTACATTGGCAAAGAAATACACAAGTCTATATATTGTTACTTTATCTATTCAATTTCTACACTAAATGCATGAAACGAATCAGACTGGATAGAGTATGTGGATTCAAGATTAGTGAGAGAAGCATCTAATAATTTTAGAAATGCTGATAATATTACTTTCATAGTTGCAAATATAAAAAATTGAAAGGCATTTATAAAGGAGATTAAAAACAGAGTGAAAAGATGGGAGTTGGTTAAATATAAAAAGTCAATAATTATAATGGCAAGACATCTGATGACATTATGATAATAAAATCATTTAAATGAATGACAAGTTTTGCCTCATTAAATCTTGCAATAATGAGAATGTGGACTAATTTCATAGATACAAGGATTTATCTTTGACAACAACAATCATAATTATTCAAGATACTGTATTTTCTGTGATTCTCTACTAATGCAAAAGTTGTATACTGAAAAAAAAAATAGGAAAAATACCATGCTTTTGAATTGTGGTACAGATAGATTTTTAAAAATATGTGAACAGCAAGAAAAATATCAAGTAGATATTTTGTCAGATTAGATATAGAATTTCTTTTGAATTTAGCATAAATGACTAGATTAAAATTGTCCTATGATAATCATATTGTGTGATACTTCAATCCTATAACTAATAACATCACTTGTTGATATTAACAAATTTAAATTATTTTGTTTATAGAGAAAACAGGTTGACATATATGTATGATGATACACAAATTTCAATTAAAGATTGTAAATTTTACAAAAATCTTTTACAAGAGTGATTAAAATTATATATTTTTTTACATACTTTAACTGCATATATATAAAAAGATAAGAGGTTGGGGATTTTTTGGAGGGGGGGGGTAAAAAAATTTTCTATTCTTTAAACTAAGTTTCAACTAAAATATATATTTTATTCTTAATAATATTAATTCCAAATCATGATTTTTTTGCTAATTGACAAAGCCTTCCGATCAAGAGTTAACTATTTTCCAAATTTACTAAGTGCAAATAATTAGAACATATTCTAAGTTTCAAGAGATAATATGTTGTATTATTTCCATCAGAATCTATCAGTAACAGTTGAATGTATCAAATAATTTTAAACTTTATATAAATTTTTCAAATAGTAATAATTTGTAAGTAATAACATTCAAATAGACAATACACATTTAGTAATTATACAATGTTTCAAGTAGTATTATTCTCAACTCGTCTTCAGTTATTGTTGGTCTAACAGAATGAGCTATTCTATATAACAGGTTGTTTGTATTTGAAAAGTTTAAATAAAGTTTAAAATTTTATATACATTCAACATTTACTGATAAATGATGAAAATATTCCAACATATTATCACATCTAATACATAATCATCACAAATCTTCAGGTATTCTAAGTTTTTTTTTTGTTTCAATAATAATTTGCATATTAAATTGTTTATTGATTTATTTTTTGAAAATGGGCAGTACATAATAACATTTCAGGCTAAAATGTTAGTTGCTATGAGTTTTTTTTTTTTAACGTGTCATAGCATCGGCCGGGACGCGAACCCGCAATCTGGGCAACTGCCTGCAAGTGCAAGGCAGTCGTGCTGACCTCTTGACCACCAATGCAAGACATTGCTATAAGAGTTGAAAGTTGTTTTAAGAGTTAATATCAAAAATATTTATCAAGAGTTTGTGTAAAGCTATTAATATGTATGGCATGTCTTTTCAAGCTATTGAGAAAAATATCTAGGCAAAAGTGACTGAACAGCTAAAATCTTTTGAATAATCTCCAACTGTTCTGCCAAATGATGTAAAAAAAGTTTTCAAAAAAATCTGCTTCAATTTTAAATAACCATTTAAGAAATGAAGTCTACATTTGAAGATGGAAAAACTACTTGACAAGTAACAATTTCAAAACCGTCAAAATTTATTTCTATTATTAGCAGCAAACTGGAACTGATATATTGTAAGATGTGGCTTTACATCCCACCAAGAACCATTAAACACCATAGCTATGTCAACCTCAATACCCACAAGAACGACATTCTCTATATAGAAGATAACACCAGTTATGTGTATAAAGAGAATGTAGCCCAGATAAAACATTTCTGAAAAGATGAGCATATTCACAAAAATTGTCGCTCAAAAACATTTAATTGTTTCTATAATTAACTATTTAACAAATATGTGATAAAATACATACTCCAAACTAAACTGTAAAACTAAAATATTGATAACTACCTTTATTATAAAAACCTCTTGTTAATTATTGTTTAATATACACATATTATAACAATATAAGAAAAAGATAATCAAATTTAGATATGAGAAAATCACAAAAACATAAAGAAAGGAAATAATTTTTTATTGTTATTAGTCCACCATATATATATATATTGTAAGAGATGGCTTACAACCAAGCATTCACACCTGTCCCAATTTCTTTCACAATGTTTGAATTCAGACCAAGTGGTAGATAAATAATTTATCCTACATACCTACTTATAAACATGTAGTATATACATACATAAACATACATATAGACTAATATGTTTGAGAAATTAATTCTTATTTTTTTTATCTATTGTGAGAAAGCAAATAAGTTTATTTTATACATGAAGTATATATACATATAAACATACATATAAACTAATATATTTGTCTATTTGTAGAAGTTAATTGTTTTTCTTTTATTCATTTAATATGATTAACTAAATATTAATTAACTGACTTATAAGATGAATATAATCAAAGATTAAAATAGGTATGAGGTCAAAATTATTGCTAAATGATTGAATTTGGAATAATGAAGATTAAATAACAATAACAATGATGTTTTATTTTTTTTTATTAAATTGTAACAATAGGTTTTAGCTAGCATGAGACAATCTAGCAGCGTTTCTCTTTATTTGTGGTTTAATGGCAAAACTGTCAAGACATAAAAATAAAGTCTTATTTTAAAAGTAATCTAAAGTCTTTTTAATTTGGATAGAAGAAAACTGAAAAGTTAAACTTTAATTTATAATTAGCAAGAATAAACTAGTGGTTTAATTTACTCTGCAAGAATGAATTTGTTATTATGGAAATGATGCAAAGGAAATGTGAAACTACTAGAAATTGACTGTTTTCTTCAAAAGTTATTTATATATATATCTAAGATATGATAAATAATAGTCAATTATAAAGGCATCATTACAATTTGTGTGGGGTAAAGGACCAATGTTGTAGAATGTTCCTCAGCTAGCTTCAATGGCATTATGGAATTGTGAAATTATAAAATTTTCCGTCAAGAAATCTATTTACAGAACACTGGTGTACATCAATCTTCAATGGATTTATATATGTTCAGAAGAGCTAATTGGTATGTGTTTGTTTTAGCCAAGCAATATGAAATATATGAATATTAACAGAGTTGGTGAACCGGAATGCTACACATGGAGATTGACATTTAAATTTATAAACTATTAGTTGGAGATAAAATGCTTGCTTTTCTCAGGATGAACATATTTTGTTTTGATTCAAGTGATTTTTTTTTTGCTTTTATTATTGCTGTTTGAAAGTTTATGTATTGTAATTTATTTATTGAGTATTAAAGATTCATTTTCAAATTTGATCACCTGCAATTTAAAAGTGGAAGAAGTGAATAGATGTGTCATATATTGATGTATTTTAAAAAATGAATCACAATCAATTAATGTTTGTTTTTTAAATAAAAGTGAATTTACAGATTCCTCTGGAAATTTAACATTGATCCATCAAGATGACCTCAAGTAAGATTTTTATATATATTTAACATTGAGGGCAAACTTTAGGAAAATAAACTATATTATTTACTAATAAGTTTTAATAATATTTACTTGTAATTTTGTTTTATTTCTGAGTGCACAATTAACCCACTGAAGTAAATGGTCTGTTTCATATCTATCATTAACTTTCACTATGACTTACAAACATATATAAATGGGAATGGGGCTATATATATATTTAATAAAAAAAATTGTTATAAATATATTTACCCTAACCTAAAAATATCATTCTAATAATTACATTAATGGGGTAATTTTAGAATTAGTGAACTCTCATTTTGCTTTTCTTTTTTTTTTGTTTTATGTATATATTTAATGAATTATATAATATAATTTTGTATATAATGTACTTCAAATTATTTTGTTTCTGTTATGTGAAGCCATCAAAATGAAACAAAACCATTCTTGATAACTGAATATTTATTTTATTATTTTTTGTTTGTAAATATTTATTATATATGTTGTTAATAAATATATTAAGTTGTTTAAATCAATATGATCTCTGTTTAATCATCACCATCATCATTGTGCATTGATTCCACTAGATGTTTGATCATCACCATCATCATTGTGCATTTACATCATTAAAGGTTTGGTGATCATCATCATTATTATGTATTGCTATTTTCAATAATTGATCATCATCAGTATTTTCCTATAAATATGCTTATACATAGGCATATTTGGTTAATAATTGAGTAGATCCATCCCTGAAGAGAGCTGACTGCAAGAACTACCTGAGTTTGAATTCTGTGGCATAAGGGGGCCTAAAAAGGGAGATGTAATGAATATATGCATTAGACTAGGTCATATTGAAAGATTGTAAGTAAATTATGAGTTAGCATACTAAAAGTAGATGTGACTTGGAATGGGCACTTCATTGTGACATCTTTAGCATCCTACTTGAAGGCCTAGGTCTGACAGTAATAAGATGTGCTCCCTTTATTATGTGCCATACCTGATTCTGTAACATCTGACACACCCAAATGTGCCATCAAATCATACATTTTGGATATGACTTGTTGTAGGTTGGTTGACACATTATATTCAAGTCATCCAATTACTGAGTCATATTCACTTCATTGTATGGTGTAACCCCACAGTTCCATTATAATATATATATTGTACCATTTACATATATAAAGTACAAGTATATGAAATGCTATCAGTTAGAACTACTAAATTGAATGTATTATCCAAGTGCGAGTAGAACCAGATCGTTTGATGGCCCCTTTTCTCGGAAAAGTCACCTAAACCTTCATCTAGCCTTACCTAAATGCAGATCAGAGATATGGAAGTAATACCAGAATGAAACCATAAACCAATACTGCAGACTACTCATCGAAAAAAACTGGACTACTATGATAATAAGTCATCTCCATAAACACTAGAAGCTTACCACTATGTTAATGACCATATTCTAATTCATATTTAAATCAGGGGGATTATATACTCACTTTAATATGCTAAATTTCTAATTAAGACAAAAGAAAAACATTTACCATTTTATTTCTAATTTAACTGTTTGAAACAAATGTTAAATATAATTATATGATTGCATGTATACTTATTCTTTCCCATATTATAATTTTATTATTATTATAAGTGTTTAAACGTTTAATGTGCCATAATAAAATGTTTACTACTAATATAAAACTTTCATTGAACATGCTTAATTTTTAGTTAGTTACATTATTAATTTTGGGTGTTAGATTTTATTTAGCTTTAGAGAAGTGTATAAATTACATTGACAATATGCTTCATTAATTAAACCCTGGGAAAAATAGTTTCTTAAAATAAAATAATTAAGTGATGGGAAATCATAATCTCGACCTTTGTAATTATTTGCTTGGTAAGTTACAATACGCTTTGTGCAGAATCAATGAGTCTATAAACTCTGGCTCCCTCTATATAAATTAAAAATTTATTCCATCAACAATTCAAATCATAATAATTATTAGAACAGTTAATCAGAAAAGATAAGTATGTTCTTGAAATATCCAGACTTATAAATGATCAGAATATAATTTATTTTCAATTTGATTAAATTGCACTTTGTAGTGTGTAAAATAAAGGCCTAATCGAACCTAAAACATTAAAAAATGTTACAATTGGCTTCCCAACATGGGACTTTGATATAAAAAAAACATAACCCAAGATAAGTCATTTAACAAAAAAAAAGTTACTGTGTGAGATTTAAAGTCCATTTACCACCATAAGAGTGGAGTAAAAAAAAGAATTTTAAGAAAGACATTATATTAAAATAAAATAATAGTGTATAAATTAGATAAGAAATAAAAGATCTAGGTAGAATTGGTCAAAATCTGGTAATGAAGGTAAAGGCAGATATAGACAGGACTATATGGTGATAAAAGAGAGAGGAGGTGTTGGCATATGAAGTTATTAGTAAAACAAATAAAAATAAATATTGAATTTACATTGTTTAACAATTAAAAAAAAATTTTAAGATTATGTTTATTGTAACAGAAAAATAAGTCAAATAGGAAAATATATAAAATTAATGAATGGCAAAAATATATAAATTATGACAGAACACAAAATAGAATTGAAAGAGGATATGGAGTTTTTAGTAAGGAAGTTACTAAGTGAAGTAATGACAGATTTTAAAAAGGAAATAAAAAAAGTGCCAAGTAAAGTGAAAGAACTAGGAAAAAAGGAAGTGAAAAGAAAAACAAAGGAAATGGGTAAAAGAAAGCTATAAAGTGACCCAGGAACTTCATGCCACAATGATTCCCAAAGATGAATATACCAATGAATGGGATTCAAGTGTAGATGTTGTGGGATTATGGTAGCCAAATGTTGGTAAAGTCAGAAGCATTAGACAAACAGATGGTCAAACAATGCATCAAAATTTCAAATCCTAATGATAAAAAATACCGAAATAACCTTGGCGAACAACAAGAAGATGCAATTAGTTTCAAAACAAGTCTCAATAGATATTGTAATAGGAAATAAAATTGTCCATCATGTATTACACTGTGAAGGTGAAGTAATAGGATTTGAGATGGAAAGAGGCAAGAAGAAATATGTAATAAAATGTCAGATAAAAAGGTGGACAATAGAGAAGATTTGGGAAATAACAGATCAAATAAAACAGGAATGGAAAGGGGTTCTGGAAAATTTATTATATAAAAATCTTTTTTTTTTACATATGCAGTGTAATCAAAGCTTATGTACATTGAATTAAAGTTATGGAAGCACCATATCAAGCACAGTCATACCAGGTACGTCATCAGTATAGGACTGTGGTACAGAAATAAGTAACCCAAATGGAAGAGGGATAATAGCAAAGTGTTCAATCCCTTACAATAGTCTATTAGTGATTGTCAAAAAGAAAGATGGGTTGATAAGGCTGTGTCTGGATGTTAGATAGTTAAATAAGATTACATGGCCAGACCAGAAGAATGTTCCTCTACCAATCAATGAGTTTAGTGAATAAGATTAAGAGGAAAGACAATTGTTTCCATTCTTAATATAGCTGTCAGTTATTGGCAGATCAGATTACATCTCATTGACAGAAAATACACAGCATTTTGGTATAATGGGATCTCATACCAGTTCAACAGAATGCCTTTTGTATTAAAGAATAGTGGACATAGTAGAATGCATTGATCATATATTGTCACAAGAGATGAAGAACATAATCACCATATACATGGATGATGTGATCATCACATCTAAAAACCTTGATGAGCCCATGTTCTTGTGAGAATGTGAAAAGGGTGTCCATATCAACCTTCAAAAAAACCATATAGCAGTGAAGAGGTGAATTTCTTGGGACACTTGATCAATGCAAAGGGGATCAGGCCAAATTCAGACAAAATTCAAGCAATTAGAGATTACCAAACCCCTCATACACTGAAACAAGTTAGGTCTTTCCTGGGGCTACGTAATTTTTGTAATAAATTTTATGAAAACTTTGCAATAGACATGGAACCATTGAACCATTACTCAAATTACTATGAAAAGAAACACCTTGGAAATGGACTGAGGAGCAAGAAATTGGCTTATGAGATATTAAGGAAAAGTTTCTCAGTCAGGTGATGCTCATTTACCCTGAGTTAAAGAAAATTTCTTAATACAGGTGGATAGCAGTGGTTATGAATTAGGGGCAGCTTTGAAACAGGTCCAAGAGAATGGGAGTCTTGGTGTAATTTACTTCATGAGCAGACCATTGAGAGATGTGGAACATAATTACACTGTAAAGGAAGAGGAAGCTTTGGCTGGGATGTGGGCATTGCAGAAGTTTCATCAGTTTTGGATGGGATCAGTAGTGATCATTAGGATGGAACCATAAGAGCCTGGAGTTCCTCAACAAGTTATTTAACAAATAGTAGACTAATCCAGTGGAGTCTTTTTCTGCAGGAGTTTAACTATTCCATATAATACTGTAAGGGAAGTGAGAATGTGGTTTCTGACACACTGAGCCACAACATGGGACTGGGAGTGCAAAAACATGATGTATGTTTTGCCACAATTGAATCTGAAGACACATCAGTGAAAAAAAAACACTTTGGAAGGATACAAATATCAAAAGATTATCAATAGTTTAGGAATTAAGGGTTTGCTGGAAAGGGAGCATGAAATCTCAACAAAGGGTGAAAAAAAACCATTACCAATTAAGAGGGAATTTTACATTATTTGACAGACCTGCAAACAGGACAATGGAGGATGACCATGCTGGAAGTATTACAAAAAAAAGCTCATTATGTATTCACAATACCTGTATGGGCATTACAGTGACAGTAAAGTAGAAGGCTTATTAAATATTTGGTTTTACAGGCAAATATGAGACCTCAGGAGATAAGCAAGTTGCATACATGTAAAGTTTGTCAGAAACAAAGCTTGTAAATTAGTCTTACCAAGGACCTTTGAGTCCTATAAATCCACAAAACCCAAAGAATTGATAGCCATAGATTTTTACAGGCCATTACCACTTTTTTGAAAAATGAGATATTTACTCTATGATGTTTTTTCCAAATGGGTATCGGTATATCTGTCTCTCAGGCCAACACACAGATTGCAGTGCATGTACTGTAGAAACAATACTTTTTTGCAAGTGGAGAAGGTACTGTAGAAACAATACTTTTTTGCAAGTGGAGAAGCCCCAAGCTATTTTATCTGACCATGAAATGACATTTGCATCACATAAATGGTGGGAATGGTCATATCTGTCTCTCAGGCCAACGCACAGATTGCAGTGCATGTACTGTAGAAACAATACTTTTTTGCAAGTGGAGAAGCCCCAAGCTATTTTATCTGACCATGAAATGACATTTGCATCACATAAATGGTGGGAATGGTCCATCAGGAACCCACAATCTAATATCTGTGAGTGGATGGTGAGAGAACTGGGATGCCTCTTTAGGGTATATACATTTTCTGACCATAGACAATGGCTGAAAGTGCTTCCTCGGGTATTGAATTGAATTATATAAACTGGGAACATAACAAATTGACAGAATTTCCATCTATCCATCTACAATTTGGATGTCCGGCAAAGCCAAGTTATCTATCATTCTGGAAGATATCAATGAAGAAGTGGACAAAAAAAGTGAGGGTTCAACTGGAACGCCATGCAAAACTATGGATGCAAAAAAAGAGTATTACAATCAGCAAATCTAGGGAAGGGGATAAGGTATGGATCAAGTTTAACCCAGTGAGTCATGTGGGAAAACATATTTGTAGAAAATTTCCAGACCTGTATGAAGGTTCTTATCAGATCAGTAGGGAAAATGGCCCAAATGCCTTCACTGTGACAAAATGATAAAGGGGAGAGAAGTACTTATAATGTGAGGGCATAAAAACCATATAAAGTGAGAAATTAGAGTATTACTTTGAACGGGATTTTTAAAAAAGTTTTTTCTTTCATAATAATAAAATATGTACTTAAAACTTATGTAGGATAAAATAGATTCAAACTCCATTTTATTCTTGTTCACGGTCCTGGTGGTATTGTGCCAATTACACATATATGGTTCAAGTATATTGACATTGAATAAGAGAAAAAGAAGTAAAATTTAAAAATCATCAAATAATCAAATTTAGTTTTTTTTTATTGCTTAGTGTAATTTTTTGTGTGCGTATAATGAAAGTCAGGTGTTTAAAATTTATTTCATCAAAGTAACGTTAATATTGGAAAAAATCTAAGTGCATACAAATTAGTTATTCAGATAAAACTGAAGTTATAAATACAAGAGATTACAATTGGAGAGAAACTGTTTATTCTCTGATTATAAAGATGGCAGAAATGTCATAAAAAAGACATTGTAACTAAAAACTAACAAGTAAAGTAGAATATTAGAATAATAAAACAAAAGATAAGAAAATGTGCAGGACATCTCAAAAATGATCGTGGGTATAAAAGAAGAAACAATTTTGGAATTGGTCTTTTCACCTGTATGTGTTTTAGGCAGCTTTTCTTGTGCAGCATTTTCAAAGTAATAATGAAATACTATCACTTAGCACTACTGAATGGAATTTATTCTCCATGTCTGAGTAGAACCAGATCATGTGCTGGCACCTTCTCTCAGAAAAGTCACCTAAATCTTTATCTAGCCTTACCTAAATACAGATCAGAAATATGAAAGTAATACCAGAATGAAACCATAAACCAATACTGTGGACTACGCATCAAAAAGAATCAGACTACTATGATAATCAGTCATCTATGTAAACAAACACTAAAAGCTTACCAGTAAGTTAATGGCCATAATCTAATTCATATATAAATCAGGAGTATTGCATACTAACTTTAAAATGCCAAATTTCTAATTTAGACAAAAGAAAGACATTTATTTACTATTTTAATGTTTGAATCAAGTGTTAAATATAATTATATGATTACATGTGTATGTATTCTTTCCCATAAGTGTTTAAATGTTTAAAGTATCATAATAAAACTTTTATTACTCTTATAAAACTTTCATTGTACATGCTTAATTTTTAGTTAGTTACATTATTAATTTTGAGTGTTAGATTTTATTATTTAGTTTTAGAGAAGTGCATAAATTATCTTGCCAGTATGCTTTATTAATTAAGCCCCAAAAGAAATATTTTCTTAAAATAAAGTAATTAGGTGATGGAAAATCATAATCCTGATTTTTGTAATTATTTGCTTGCTAAGTTACGATAAGGTTCATGCAGAATTGGCATGATGGGGTTCATGCAGAATTGGCACCCTCTACATAAATTAAAAAACCGATTCCACTGGCAATTCAAATCATAATAATTATTAGACCAGTTAATTAATGAAGATAACTGTTCTTGAAATATCTGAACTCATAAATGATCGGAATATAATTTTTCATAGTTTGATTAACTTGCACTTTATAGTGTGTAAAATAAAGGCCTAATCAAACCTAGAACATTAAAAAATGTTACAATATAAATCATAACACATGATGTATATAATCAACTCAATGCATAAACTCAAGCTTGCTATTTGAAAGAATCAAATAAACAAAAAGAAAAGGCTAATTTTGGTAGTCGACAAAATAATATACAAATGACCTTTTCAAAAATCATATCAAAAACTCTTGTTGGCTAACCAAAACATACACTTCGTGAGTGGAAAATCAAACTTGGCATTCAAATAGAAAGGTCTGCAGCCATCAAAGTAAAAACCTTAAACAAGAATATCTCACTGAATACAGATAGAATCTAGAATAAGAGTGTATGAATTTAGCAAACTAAGGGATTTTAAATTATAAATCTCAGAAATAGCTTTAAATTTATTTGATACTTCAAAAGTATTTCAATCTTGAACCAGAGAGTTGAATCAACTTTAACTTCAGATTCCCAAAAGGAATATTTTGCTATTTATCATACTCAAGAACTCTGATCAACTACATATATAGAGACACAGACAATCATGCACTGCTAAATATGAAGTTATTTCATATGAAGAGATTAATCACCCATGGAACTATAATTGCCAAAACTGAATTTGACTCGACACAGCATCTATTCATCTATGCTGAAGATACTATTACTTGGAGGTGAAGCTGTAAATGTAGCATCTCTATACAGAAAAAATTCAGATCACCATCATGTATTTTCTAGAACATTTGAACACCACCAATTGGATCATGAACTATAGCAATAAGGGCATATATAATTCTTTTATGACATTTTCCTTTATAGACTCATTTATCTTAGGTTGAAATCATATTTTTATTTTATGTATTTATATTTTTTGTTTATTTCTTTCTTTTACCATAGGTTAGGAAGAGGGTATAAATTCTTGATATGTTAGAAAATGAAAAACATTATTAGCCTTGTTTTTAAATTAAAATAAAATATATGGTCAGATGTTAACTTGCTAGCAGATGAATATAATCATCACCAGGATTAGATGTAAGATTTTACATTTTTACATATTAAATACCAACACTTGAACAGTTATACCATTATTTGTTGTTTGTTTGTCAATACTAATCATTTCATCATTTATTTGTTTTTTTCCAGTATATATAAGTAATAATTTCTAGTTTGAATGGTCTTCCTATAATTGTAAAAACAAATCATAATAGAAGAGGAGATCCCATACCGCCATCATGTTGTTAATATGAACTAATTAATAAACATGATGGAGACAATGAAGTATGATTTTAGTTAAGTCTAAATTAGCATAGTAAAGTTTAAATTAGCAAGCATGTGTATATATAAATAATAACAAGTTTTAAAACTTATTGCTAGTATTGATATTGAATGATCATTCTTTAAGGGGAAAAGCAGGATTGGATTAATAAATATTAGCTGTACAAATCAAAGTATAGTCATAGATATCAATCAAATTAATTGCTTTTATTATAATCTCTCATGCATAAATTGTAATAAATTTTGGGTTGTTTTCAATTTCTAGGTCAATTCCTAGAAATACACCATTTCAGTGGCCTACACCCAACCCAAGACGTTTCTTTCTATGATAAAACACAAAGAATCCTCACGGCGACCTCAGCCAATTTAAGAAGCTTGTTTCTATGATAAAACATAGAAAGAGTCACTGTCGGCTAGCCAGTCATGGCTTTTTTGTATGCTAAAAGCACAAACAAATGTCTTTAATGGCTGCCGTACTTGATTGTGTTATTAACTTTATCGTAATGCTAGAATGTCTATTTTCTCTATACTTTGGTGTGAGAGTGTGTGGATTTTAGCCTGTCGTAATTATTTAAAAATTTTTTTCAAGTGCTCTAACCTATTGTTACATTGTAATTTTATTAACAATGTCGTGAAGGTTCCATTATGAATGTGTAACCCTCAAAAATTGCTTTTAAAGGTGCAGCACGGCAGTATTTCGAGGATCACGCGAAAAGTAACGTCTTCATGAGAATTCGTCCATGACAAGTTACTTTTTATATATATGTGCAAACAAAAACAACCCAGTATCTGATTATTATTAATTACTTGTACAAAAAAAAAAGAAAATTAGTCGGGTATTATTTTTAATTTATTATTTAAATAAGATTAGTTTTTATATCTACCCACTAACAAAAACAACTCAGTTTCTGATTAATTACTGCCCAAAAAAAAAGAAAGCAAATTAGTCTGGTTTGATTTTTAAATGCAGTCTTTGACTTATGGTACTTTTTATATCTACACAATATTTACAAAAAGAACCCACTTTCTGATGAATTACTGTCCCAAAAAATGCAATATATACAATCATGACAGACAAAAATAAATCATTGCCCTTATTCCCAGGAGGCTGTAAAGTCACCAACCAAGGCAATGGTTGGTTGCTGAAGGCGGAGGGTGCTAATAATCCCCTGATTGCGGACTAAGGCTGCCATTTGATGACAACTTTTTATTTAGGTACTTACAACTGCAGATCACTTTCAAGCGAAGGAAGATTGCAAGAATTAGAAGAACTATCTTATATTAAATGGGACATTAATGGACTTTGCGAAGTTAGAAGAAAAGGTGAAAAAACAATTGATTTAAAAAGTGGACATATACTCTACTATAAAAGCACAAATATTGAAAATACAAGTGGAGTAGGATTCATTATAAATAAAAAATGGAAGAATAACATTGTGGAGATTGATGGTGTATCAGACAGAATGGCAAGATTAGTTTTACAACTTAATAGCAGATATCAAATGCAGATAATTCAGGTTTATGCCCCAACAAGTTCTCATAGTGATGAAGTTATAGAAGATTTTTATATGGATGTACAAAAGGCTTTTGATCAGAGTAAACAACATTTTAAAATTGTTATGGGAGACTTTAATGCTAGAATTGGTAAACAAATGAAAGATGAAAATGCTGTAGGTAATTTTGGTTATGGTAATAGAAATAAAAGAGGGCATAGACTTGTGGAGTTTGCAGAAAAAAAACACTTTATATTATGAATTCTTTTTTTGAGAAAAATGTTAAAAGGAAATGGACATGGAAGCATCCACATGAAGGTATGGCAGAATTGGATTACATTTTGACTAACCGAAAATACATTTTCAAGATTGCAAGGTTCTTAATAAATTTAACACAGGAAGTGATCATCGATTAGTAAGATGTAAGATACATGTTGATGCAAAACTAGAGAGACAAAAATTATTAAGAAAAACAATATTTGCAGTTAATATTCCTAATCTTCAGAAACATTCTAATGAATTTAAATTAGAACTTACAAATCGGTTTTAAGTATTAATAGATTTTGAACATGATTCAGATTTGAATGATATTACTAGGTAAATAAGCGATACACTTTTAAAAACTGCAACAAAGGTAGCTGGTAGAAAAAAACAGCAATTGACCAATAAAATTCTACTGAGACTAGAGAATTTATGAAGAAAAGAAAAAATATGAGGATATACAACAATGATCCATTAAAAAGGATTGAATATCTCGAATTTTGTAAAATGGTGCGGAAAAGAATTGAAAATGATATAAGACAGTATAATTGTGAACTAGCAAGGAAAGCTGTAGAAGAGAATAAAAGTCTAAAGAGTGTAAAACAACATTTTGGTATTGGTAGGAAAATTATATCTGCAATAAAAAAAAAGATGGCATTATTACTAAAAAGAGAGATGACATCATAAAATGTATAGAAGACTTCTATCAAGAATTATATAGTAATAAAGAACAAGTGCCTCCTATACATATTATATCTTCTGAATTGCCCAGAATTTTGAATGAGGAAGTGAGACATGCAATTAAATTTATGAAGAAAGGGAAGGCTCCAGATAATGATGGAATTGTAATTGATATATTAAAAGAAGCAGGTGAAGAAATAAAAAATTTTTTTAGCAAAGTTATATACCAAATGTCTAAATGATAAAGATGTACCAGATGATTGGAAGAATGCAGTATTAATATTAGTATTTAAAAAAGGTGATAAAGAAGATATTAGAAATTACAGACCTATCAGTCTTTTATCAGTTTTATACAAAAATTTTACTAAGATAATTACAACTCGTCTACAGAAAACACTGGATTTCCACCAACCAAGAGAACAAGCTGGATTTAAAAATGGTTTTAGTACAGTAGTTCATATCCAGGTATTGAGAGAAATTATAGAAAGGACAAATGAATATGAGTTACCATTATGCTTAGGATTTGTAGACTATGAAAAGGCATTTGATTCTATAAACATTTCGTCAGTGATTAAAACATTGGATCATCAAGGTGTAGATCCAAGATATTGTCAAATTTTGAAGAATATTTATAAAAATGCAACAGCAACAATTAGATTACATAATGACAGTAGGAAAATCAACATTGAAAAGAGTGTAAGACAGGGTGACTCCATATCTCCAAAACTTTTTACAGCAGTGCTGCAAGTATTTTGTGGATTAAAATGGGAAGCTAAAGGAGTGAAGGTAAATGGAGATTATTTAAGTCATTTAGATTTTGCAGATGATGTAGTTGTTTTTTGCAAATAATGCTTTAGAGCTACAGGAAATGTTGCAGGAATTATCAGATGAAAGTAGGACTAGAAATAAATGTTAAAAAGACTAAAGTAATATTTAATAGATTTTCTCAAAATATGAAAATAAAGATTGATTATGATGAGTTAGAAGAAGTTAACAGTTACAAATACCTTGGTCAGATTATTAATACAGATGGAAATATAATGGATGAAATTAATCATAGAATTAAACTTGGTTGGAGTGCTTTTGGTAGAAATAACTTGATACTAAAAGGAAATATGCCTATGTGTTTGAAAAGGAAGGTTTTTAATAAATGTGTTTTGCCAGTTCTTACTTATGGATCTGAGACTAGGACACTTAATAGAAGAGCAATACAGAGACTTCAGACCACTCAAAGAAGTATGGAGAGATGCATGTTGGAAATAACAAGAAGGGATCGAAAACGCAATGTATGGTTAAGAGAACAAACAGGTGTTACTGACCTCATTGAAAAAATTAAAAGACTGAAGTGGAGTTGGGCTGGACATATTGTTAGAAGATATGATAATAGATGGACAATTGAAATTTTAAACTGGATTCCAAGAGATTGTAAAAGACCCAGAAAGAGACCACATGTGAGATGAGTGGATGAAATAAGAAAGTGTGCAGGGGTGATGTGGAGAAGAGAAGCTAAAGATAGGAAAAGATGGATTAAACTTGGAGAGACCTTCATCCTGCAGTGGATTGATAATGGTTGATGATGATGATGATTTAAATAACGGTACCTTTCTATATAGACACAGTAACAAAAAGAACCCACTTTCTGATTCATTACTGTCCAAAAAAACAACAACAACAAATTAGTCGGGTATCATTTTTCAATTGAGTGTTTCAATGACGGTCCTTTTTAGATATACACACTAACAAAAAAAACCCACTTTCTGATAATTACTGCCCCCCCCCCTCCAATCAAAAAAAAAGCAAATTAGTTGGGTATCATTTGAAAATTTAATGTGAATTTTTTAAATGTTGTGGGTAAATTGAATAAGACAGAATTGTGTATTATTTACTATTCAAAAAAAGATCGTAACTTTATATATATACACACAAACAAAATAAAACCCACCTTTTCTGATTAATTACTGTCAATATAAAAAAAAAAAGTTATTCAGGTATCATTTTTAAATTTAGTATTTAAATAATATTACTTTTGATATTTACGCACTAACAAAAACAATCCACTTTCTGATTTATTACTGTCCAAAAAAAAATAAATAATGCAAAATAGTGGGGTATCATTTTGAAATGTAGTATTTAAATAACAGTAGTTTTTAACTATACACACTAACAAAAGAACCCATTTTCTGATTAATTACTGTCCAAAAAAACAAAAACAAATTAGTATCATTTATAAATTTAGCATGAATGTAGAAATTTTGTATAAATTGAAAAATATATAATTGCCTATGATTTTCGATTAAAAAATACCATAACTTTTTACAAATACACACAAACAAAAACACCCCATTTCAGAATTAATTACTGTCCAAAAAACGTCAATTATTCGGGTATCATTTTAAAATTTAATGTGAACTTCTAAATTTTGTTTTTTAAATAGTAATATTATTTACTATTAATTCCTATAATTTCCGATTACAAAAACTAAAGCCGATATTTATATAGAATCACAGGCCCAGTCCGGAATCGTAATATGTATGTATTTTTGATTAGCATCAACGCCATCAAACGGCTGACACGAGGGAATAGAAAACAAACTAATTTTGAATAAATTTGTTAAATATATGATTTTGAATTAAAGACTGTCCTTTGCTTTTTTTTCTTTATTCATTTATTATTTTATAACATGCTCGCACAATAAAGAAAATATGATATTCCCTAAAGTAGAATATTATGCATAGTCTCCCTAAACTCGAATTCTGGGATAAATGGAAGTTAAGGATAGAGAAAAGAGATAAGTATATACATAGATTTTTTTATGTATGTTTGTATGCTAATATGTCATCTCCTAGGAATGAGATCGGTGTAAATACAAATCTAGAAGTTTAGGAATCCTAAATACTTTCTCATCCACTCTGATCATCTCTCAAGTCTATTGTTATAAAAGGCCAGGGTCTGTTTCATTACGTATGGTGCATCCAGCCTCAGGGCAGTGAATCTTACATTGATATTACAATTCGATAATCTCAATGATAAAAATAATAAAATCTAAACATCTTCCGTTACAATTTTTTTTCAATGTGATAAATTGAACTTGGGTAATGAAAAATGATCAACAATTAAAATTGCATAAAATAGCATGTAAGATATAAAAGTATTAAAAATGAAAAGTCAAGTGAAATAACAGCTTAGTTAAAACACTATTTTTTTTATGAATATAGTGATGATAGGTCTTCCCACAATGTTCCTTAGTATAGATTAATATAAATAAAGGTTAATATCTAAGACAAAAGCATAGTAAATTAATTTAAAACAAAAAAGTAAAGAATAATATAAACTCAAGGATAAGGTAGATGATCACTAGGAGTAAAATAAAAATGATACAGTCTGAAAGTACTAACAAAGGGGAAAATGAAAATGAAGTACAAGATGATATAGATGGTAGCAAAATAGAGAGTTCTCTTCTAGAAAATCTAAAAGCAGAACAAACATTGATATATCTGAAGGAACTATATCAGAAAACATCCAATCATCAGAAATAATAATTCCAGAGATACAAGGAGAAAAGAAAACAAACACAAACGATATCTTGCTTAATAAATTAAGGGTGCTGATGCAGCAAATGTCATCAAATAAAATAAATGTTTTATCTGAAAAGATGGTAAGTATGAAAATTTAATTAAAAGCAGACATCGGTATTAAATTGCCACAATTAAAGAAAGTTACTGATGAAAAGGATTGTAACTGTGAACAAAGATTTGAGGAAGTTGAAAAGAAAATTGAAAGCAAACTAAATACCAAGTTCATAGAAATGTAACAAACATATGGTAACTCCAAACTTAAAATGGAACTAAATCAAAAAGAACCTAAAGATAATCATAAGTATAGAAAGACGAGCCTATAAAAACTAAAAGTCAGAATGTTAAAAGTGTTATGGTAGATCTGAAGACAGAAGTACCAGTAACAGACAAATTTGATGAATGTCTGAAAACCTACCACTGCGGAGATATTTATATTAGGAGAAGTTTGAAACCTTTCTTAGGGATGCTTTCCTCAATTACTTGACAGCTTCCAGAATGGAATACACCCATGTCATGCTAGTCATAGAGAGGAAAATTATCAGTTATAATAAAGCTGGAAAAAATCTAAATGAAGTGACAATGTTTAATTAGTATAGGTTAATTTAATATATTCCAAAGTTCTCTATAATGAAAGAGACTATTAGGGCTAAAAAGCTTAATCAGTGAGTAAAATGAAAAAGTTTGATCCATCGTTTTGTGTTAGTAATGATGGTGAAGATAATGATAAGAACAGGAAAAACAGATATCCCAATGACTACTAAATACTGGCATAATCATTGCCATAAGATGATGGTACAAATTGCAAATAAATCTTGATTATGTATTAGTGAAGAGGAAAGTCATTTTATCTGATATAAAAATATAATCTTTATATGCAATCCAAAGACAGAGTGTGCTGTTGACTCTATGGGCATTCATTTTGGTTTAATAAGGAACTTATTTCACAAATATACTGTCAAACTCAAAAGACAATTTGTAGTAGTAAATACTATTTACCTAAACTTCCTGTGCAGGTTATCTGGTTACAGCAGAGATTGAAGTATCAATTTAGGTCCATTAACCTCACTATGCAGGTTGTCTGGTTACAGAGGAGATTGCTTGAAGTATCAATTTAGGCCCTCTATTGCTTTATGTATTCATTTATATATATATATATGTATTTTGATTAAATTTGTTGCATTTTAAATATGTTAAGCTTATAGTCATGTCCATAATGTCAGAATTTTCAAAGTATATTGTAATTATAAATAGTTAAGATATTTCATCTTATACTTTAGGAAAAGTAAACAGCAGGGTTTACATAAAAGAAAAACAAACCCAACACATCCCAATTCTTTTTCAAAAACCCATGCCTATGCTCGTTGAATCACCCATTGATCAAAAAAAACATCGAATGAACACATACCACATAAAATTGAACAAAAAATGAGGCAGGAATAAAAAGAAACCAAATTACTAATTCAAAATTGAAGATAAAATGTTCATCAAAACCCCACATTAGTAATCAAAAATTATTCATGTTCCATAAACTCTCTAACATATATGAGGTGTGCCAGCCCAAATGCTTACTGCTGAATAATGGAAATGGAATCAGAGGGACTTATAACGCAAAAGTGTTGAAGCCCTATCATAGAAAAACATAATAAATTCTTTTTTCATTTTAATCCCAAAAAATAGGAAATTCTATATAAATAGTACTAATTTAATTACCATATAACAATCTTAATTAGGAATATTAACAACTATATAAGTTAGAAAAAGTTAAAAAGGAATAAAGCACCTAATACAACTTTTGTTTAATAATATGCTTATAAAACTAGATTTTAAAAATAATTTTTAAAATTATTTCTAAATAAAATAATGAACCATACCATAACTATCATAACCAAAGATTGATTATCCAATGAATTGTTCCATTTAGAAAATAATGACAACTCCTCCATTTAATTATTACCAAAATAAAGTTCACTAAGCCTCAAATTAAAAGAGCAGGACTTTTAAACACACACCTATATTTTAACTAATGTATAAGTTATCAGAAGTGAAACTTACTTGCATTTATAATAAAAAAGTTGATATATCATTATAATATGGAGAAATATAATCATAGCTAACTCTTAGTTTATATTATCAAATATATATATATTAAAGTCAGATTTTGGAAAATACTCATGAAGACATGGTCTAACTTAAATATTTAAGAAATCCTAATACTAGATGATGGGCCAGTTATAAATTATAACTCTAAACCAACATGGGTTCTACTATTATGGACAAAGACGCCACTCGATGGCACCATTTACATGCTAAAACACATAAAAATGCCATTTCCGCGGCTGACATGTTCGAACCCGCATTTTCTATAATACAACTTTTATTGTTGTGATATAGATTGCAGGCCACTATGTTTCATCACAGTACAGCATGTATGCCACATTGCAGTAAATAAATTTGGCGAATTTGCACACTTCATACAATTATTACGGCTTGGTGTGAGAGTGTGTGTATTTGAATTTGATGGAAATGTGGATTTTTTTTTAATTTTTTTTTTTTAAAAGTATTGAAATATTCTGATTTTATTAATTAATAATTATCAGACTCTTTACACCATTCTGTATTGAACTTTTTAAGTGGCAAAATCTTGTCCAGATAGATGTGTAAAGGCAGTTGGAATTAGGTAATGCATCAAGTAATGTACTGTTCGTAACATTCCACGAGACCAACAATATGGTGCAGAAAATCACACATCTTGTTCGATTCTGTGATTTACAAACAACAGAACCCTAACCCTAAATCTAACCCTAAACCTAACCCTAACAACTTTTAATTTTTGTTGTCATTCTATTTGAAGTGAAAAATAGCGATAACACAATAATATCTGTTTCTCTGTAAAAATTAAAGTGTAAAATGAAGACTAAGAAAGTAAAAAATAGTGGCAACACAATAATATGTTTCTGCATAAAAAGTAAAATGTAAAACGAAGACTAAGAACTTTTACTTTTTATTCCGATTATGAGTTTTTAAACAACAACAACAACAAAAAAGGCGTAACCCCCCCCCCAAAAAAAAAATCCGATTGAAAATGGTTTTTTCTAATAAAGCAAAAAAAAAAAATACAACGTGAATTAAATTGTAATTTGTTGATTTTATTTTACATTTATCGTTATCATTTAATTTGTATATGTTAATAAAAAAAAAATATTTAAAAAACATGAATTTTGATTTTTATTTTCGCATCAAAATGATTAAAATCAATGGCCTGGGAATGTTCATATTTTATAGTTTTAGTGTGATAACGGTGCCATCGAGCGGAGTCTTTGTCCATAATACTAGAACTCTAATATATTCTAGTAAAAAAAAATTATATATATATGTTTTTTTTACTAACTAGATTAGATTAAAAAGAAGAAAAATGATGATGAACTTAACATAATTTATTTGATAACAAACTTAATAAATTAAAATCTTGAAAATAACTTAGGTAAAGTGCTCCTAACCAAAACAGGGAACTATACCATCACTATCTCAATAGAGGACTGATAACCCAATGAATCAATCCATTAAGAAAATAATGGATACTCACCTAATTAACTAAGACCACAGATAAAGTCCATTAAGTCTCTCATAAAAAGAGTAGGACAGGTATTTGTAAACACACACATATACTTAATCAAAGTATAAACTATTCAAAGGAAAATTTATATACATTGGTAGTCAGATTGTCAGGCACTAGAAGAGTGACTACCTCTTTATAATATGAAGATATATAATTGTAGGTATCTCCCAATTCACTATCATCAGATATAAATATCAAAGTCAGACTATAATTTTTTATTTTTTTTTAGGGAAGCCTAAATTAATTTAAGCACAACAATCCCTAATGATAAATAATAAACCACACAAAAAGTAGAACTACAAGTCTATATCTTAGATTATACTTCTTAAAAGATAGAGGAGGGAAATAAGAAATTAAAGATATTGTTTGTATCTTTAATCCCTTTTTACTAGAGGGATAAGTAAGATGTGGTCTTACATCCTACCAAGAACAATTAAACACCCTAGCTACTTCATCCTTAATACTCACAAAAAAACATTCTTTACATAAAAATTAAGACAAGTTATATGTATAAAGAGAATGTAGCCCAGATAAAACATACATCCAAAAGATGAAAATGTTCACAAGCATTGTAGTTGAGAAACATTTAATTGTTCTTATAATTAAATATTTAACAAACGTGTGATAAAATATATAATCCAAACTAAACTGTAAAACTTTATTATAAAAACCTCTCATTAATTATTGTTTAATATACACATATTACAACAATTTAAGAAAAAAATGATCAAATTTAGATGCAAGCGAGAAAATCACAAAAACATAAAGAAAGGAAAAAATAAATAAATTTTTATTATTATTAATCCACCATATATATATAAATCGTAACACATGATGTAAATAATCAACTCAATGCATGAACTCGAACTCGCTATTTGAAAGAGTCAAATTAACACTTAAAAAGAAAAACATGATTTTGGTGATTGGCAAAATATATATATAAAAGACCTTCTCAAAAATGAGATCAAAAATTCTTGTCAGCTAACCAACACGTATACTTTGTGAGCGGAAAATCGAACTTGCCATTTGAATAGAAAGGTCTGCAGCTATCAACATAAAAATCTTAAACGAGAATATTTCATTGAATATGGATAAAATCTAAAATAAAAGTGTACAAATTCAAACCCTGCAAACTAAAAGATTTTAAATTATAAATGCCAGAAATAGCTTTAAATTTGTTCGATAATTCAAGAGTATTTTCAATCTTGAGCCAGATAATTACATCAACTTTAACATGAGATTCCCAATAGCCAATACCTTGCTATTCAACATACTCAAAGACTCTGATCAATTATGTATAAACAACCATATGCTGGTGGGTGTGCAGTTACCTCATGGGAAGAGATTCATCATACATGGAACTATAATCACCAAATTGGAAGGATGTAATCATAAACATATGACCGAAGATATGTGAAAAAGATCTATGATCCCCAAGATGCACATTTTGTGCTGAACTAGCACTCATCAGTTAGCTCAGATCATTTTCTTACACATATGGTTTGATAAACTGTAATATAAATAAACCTTAATCCGAAAATACCCAAAAAGGGTTTAAACTAAAGACAAATGTGTCTGAGGATTGAAAGGTAAATTATAGTTTTGCCTTATCATTTTGTTTTTAATGTGAAACAATTTTTTTGTAAAAAAGATGTTTTTTTTTATTGTTCATTATCTTTAGAAATGTCATAAGGTTACAATATATAATGTCATTAATTAGCACTAGGTAATTTACATAACTTTTTTTTTGTACTTTTCTGGATGAAAAGAGAAAGGCATGTAGGTATCCTATAATGGATTTTCTTTTTTAATCTCATCAATGTAAATAAATCTTGTACTGATTCAATGTACAAGATTTTTCTTTTGTTCATAATTGAATCAGGTGATCAACTTATATAAAAAAAAAAATTAATTACATGCTATTTAAAGATAGTATGAAAAAAATGTAAAAAATTTTCTTTGTGTTATTTTTTGTACAAGATTAATACAAAGATTTATTTATAGAGGACGTTAATGAGATGGATAAAAATATTAAATTTATTGTAGAAAAAGGAAAGCATAATAAACTGATATATTTAGATATAAAGTTGATGAAGTGTCATATGAAGAAGGAAAATGTAAGATTGAAACGTCAATTCATAAGAAAAGTAGTATAGATAATAATATAACTAATTGACACTCAAATATAAATACAAAACATTCTAGAATTCATAGAGCAGTAAATTATTGTTCAAGTAAAGAAGATTATGTAAAACAAATAAATTTTAAAAAAGAAGAATTTATAAATAATGATTATCAAAATAAATTTATAAATGATAATATTAAATTAATAGAAAATAAGTTAGATTATATAAATAATAATAAAGAAGAAAAAAGTAGTAATAAAGTTAATTATATAGGTATAAAGACAGAGAATAATTATGTAGTTAAAAATTTAAATAATGTTATGGGTAAAATGAATAAAAATTTAGTAATGTAATAAATATTAAAGTAGTTAATAAAAAGAGAAAAAATATGGGTACTGTTCTATTAGCTTGTGTTAGCCGGTTGAAAGCATTGATGCTATGCAAAAACACAGAAATATAACATTACCGGGCTGAGGGCATAAAAATTAATTTTTAATATCTTTCTATATTTATGTATGTTAGTGTATCTACAAAATCAACAAGTTTGTTGATTTGTTATTTAGTTGATGATGTGGAATACATGTATATAAATGAGAAGAAGTTGGCTGATAGACATTAAAATAAGTTCAAAACAATTTTTTCTTCAAATTTTACTCTCACCTTGCTATGTAAGACAGAATTCATTTGTAAATAAATTAGACAACATATTATATATATATATACTTAATCAAACCAGATATGTATTAATTAATTACACATTAAAAGGCCAATAATTATATACACGTCTGCCAATTTAATCTTTGGAATAGAAAGATTTACATAGATTTAGATATTCAATAAGAATCAGATCTATGTGCATAAATAGTACAATGATGAGAGCTATTAATAATTACTCAAGCTAAGAATAAAATGCTGGTATAATACCTGCATTTAAATTAATTAAATGTCTTTAAGGAAAAAGGTTTTTTTTTATTCATTTCATAATGGATTGTTTTTTCTTTTTTTTTTTGTAACATAGTAAGATATGGGGTGGTATATCTATATATTAATGTTAATAAGGTTGTTTTGACTGTATCTGCAATACTGAGTAGTACTTAGTATTGTGTTTATGCTCTTTTATTGCTTTCCGAAATACTTCATCAGCCAATCCTTAAATACTGGAGATGCCTGGAGTGAACTCCTCCTAAATTGGCAAACCAAAGAAATGGGCGTAAGCTACTGAAGCATGCTTCATTCTGAAACCTGGCTCACACTAAGTCTTTCAAAATCAATGGGATTCTGGAGCCATCGAAGCAGGTCTCCTTTTGAAAAGGACACCTTCACCAACAGAAACAGGACTTGCATTTGAACTGCAAGATGGTTTTGGACATCTCCAGTCTCATTGTTTCACCACACACACATCTCTTGACATGTTGGAGTATGTTGTCCTGTACAAATGCCACCATGCTAGGTTCTGTGGATGGTAGTTGGCACAATTTGAATGGCTGTTTTGCAGTCAGCCATTTTATTTGTCATAGACGTGTTCTTGCGCAAACATAAGCTGGTTGAAATCATACTTGTTGTACCCTTTCTGAATTTTTTGAAAGTTCCACATTAGGAAGCGTGGTGATGAGTTTACATTTATTCGGAGGTAATAATAGGGCAGATTATTGTAAGCTAATTACTTTGACATGCATATTTGAAGAATTGAGGCTGGATAAAGTCCAGACACCCTCAGATGATACAGTAGCGAACTTTGAACTGTGAGCACTGGGATAAAGTGCATAACATGAAGCAGCAGGCCGGCCATCAGAACGGCTTGCAAAACAGCCTCTTTTTTGTGCTTACACATTAGAAATAAGGCTAGCGGCAGCCACATAAATGGCAATTTATGTGATTAGCATATAAATAACACAAGGCTGACATGAGCTAATAGAAACCTACCAAAATATGATTAATATTTTAGAAAATAAGTGTATTAGTAATTATAATAAAAATTCAAATAACGAAATAAATGGAGTATATGAAATTAATTGTAAAAAGTGTCAATTTAATAATCTAAAAGTAAATTATGTAGAAGAAACAAAAAATTCAATATATAAAAGACTATTACAATATAAATATGATAAAAATTCACCAATATATTTACATAAATTAGAAACAGGGGATGAATTTGAAAAGGATTGTATAAGAATGATATATCTGTTAATTGAATGTAAAATGCTTGAAAACAGAAAGAGAAAAAAAAATGAAGTTATGGAAGAATAAATATGAAAAAAGTGATTATACAGAAAGTGGATTATTGGTTTTTATGCTGAGTTTGGGAAAAGATAAGGGGGATTTAGATATAAAGCCATAGAGTTGACAAAAATTATTTTGTGGAAATGGGATGGAGCAGAATATGGAAAAACTTAGAATGGGGAATGAAAAATAAAGTGGCTAACAGGTTTCTCTGGGTATAATTGCTGAGAAATTCCTGATTCCATTTAAGGAGAAGCCACAGTCCATCACATCACATCACAACTGTTAAAGTTTGAATTTTAGTGATTGAGATTTGGAAATATAAGTGAAAGGTGGGTAAAAATATGTTAAAAAAATATTATAGATTAAAGTAAAATGTAAATATTGAAATAAAATGAATAATAATAATGTAAAGTATAAAAGATATAAAGTTAGAGTTAAATATTTAAAAGAATAATAAAAGTAAAATATAAAAAACAAAAATAGAATATATATGATTATAGGAGATATTAATTGATAAATATAGAATGTAAAAGAGTAAAGTATATGATATTAAAAAGATAATAATTAAATAATGATTAAATATTCATATATTTGTATTATATTATAGTTCTGAGGAAGATTGCTGGAGCAATTGGAACAGTCAAGAGGGTTGTAAATAAAGCATTGTGAAACAATAATAAAGAACATAGATGATTTAATATTACATTTAGTTATCTTCATTACGTAAAAGTGAGACAAAAGGGATAGTATTATTTTAACACTGAACTTTGAAATAAATCATATGGGTATATAACAGATTAGTATTGCCATTCGTCATGTATGAAGTTATTTTGCCACTGTCTCTTAAAAGTATAATCCACAAGAATGAGGTGACCGGTACAGTAATTTTTGTACATAACATAGCTGGTCTTAAAAAACTTGGAAAGTGTGGCATGGTAATGTTTGGCACACTTTGGAATAACATGAAAAGTACTGCAAATTGGTTTTTAGTATAATAAATAATATTTTATTTTGGTAGCAGACTTGTTTTGTACAGTTGATATGTATCCAGGGTCAGAAAGATTGGCACTGAAATTATAAGCTAGGGAAAGTAGTAGGTAAATAAATTTAAGTGGGGGGGGGGTACATATAAATAGAAGGCAAATCAAAAACATGCAATCATGGGAGATGGTAGTTTAATTAATTACTTGATTAGAAAAAACGAAAAAAAAAAAACTAGTGTAAAATACATAGAAAAACAAAATATATATAGAGGATAGAAAGGTTAAGAAAAAAATATTTATTTTTGATCTTGCAATAGCAAACACAAAAGCAAAGTAAAGGTAAATAGATGAATGAGAACCAGAGTTCAATCAAAAAAGTTGGAGGATATTGAGCAGCAGAAGCTAGTAAATGAGCCGTCAGAAGGATAGCAAGAAATGTGCATAATGGAACAGATTATGCAAAAGCTGCAAAAAATACAGAAAAGCATAGATGATAAGCTCAAAAATATGAATAAAAATTCAAGGAATAGAATTATAAGAGCTTTAAATTAAGGTTGCATGAGATGCAACAGAACATGGACTGAATACTACAAGGTGATAAGGAAGAGCAAGTAGAAGTAGTGGGGAAAAGTGACAGTCAGGAGAGGGGATATGAAAATAAGAATGAAGATAATGTAGTTGAGATATGGCAAAAAGTAGAAGAATTAGAACAGATAAAAGTTAAAGATAAACAATATATCTAATAAAGAAGTAAATGAAAAGCAGAGAAAGATTAGTATTAATGATGTAAATCAATAAGATGGGGGAAACTTAAAACAAATGAAGATATGGAAGCATATATACTTAATGAGTAGAAATGGGGAATAAAAAATATATATGTAGGTTTTTGTATTAATGCCGGTGTTTCTGTTGTTATGGAGTGATCATATCATGTTGGAAGGATAGATTGGTAATAAGCATTGAATGAATCATGATGAGAAATATATAGAATGTTATTAGACTTCACAAAAACCATGAAAAGTGTATAAAATCGTTGAAGGAATAATTGAGACATGGAAATGCATATCTCCATTTTAATGACTTCACAATGAGTGGGGAAAAACTGTGGCAGGAATTAAAATTTGAACCATTTCACAAGATTTGAAGTACTATAATACAATTAAACCTTTGTCTTAAAATATATAAAAAAGAGTTTAAATTAAGTACAAATCTGTCTGTGAATCAAAAGGTGTGTACACATATTTTATAAACTATACTTTTGTCTTGTCATTTTGTTTTTAATATAAAACAAAATTTTCTTTTTAAAATTAAAATTTTAATTTTTCGAAAGATGTAATGTTTATTGGTACTTTAGTCATAAGCTATGACATTATGCTTAACGTGTTTTCTGATGATAAGATTTCATCGAAGATTAGATAAACGATGTCATGGCAACAAAGACACTGGCATGAGTAATCCATGGGAATGGTGATTTTTTGATCATGATGATCTTGAGATTTAAAAAGTCAAAAGACTTATGTGAAATTTTGTCATTTCTCTGTCTTTTGTGGTTTTGTTATTGCAATTTTTTGATCATATTGAGAATATTATTTTCATATATTTCATATTTAATATTGACATTATATTACTATATAGAGTGAATTTTTAACTGTCAATTTGATGATATTATAGTAATTTTTCCTGCTGCTATTTGTAAGTAATTTTCATTTTGTTTCTTAATAACTAAATATAGTATGTTTTTATACATCACCATTACAGGTTATTTTTTATTTTGTAGTAATATTTGTGGTATTATTTAAAAAACATTGTACACATTTCCATATATATTTAATGCTTACTTCTTTTACATTTTAGTTAGAAATTATCCTTATTTTCACTAAAAAAAAAAAAATTTACAATTTTATATAGTACATTTTAAGACATTTTTTACAGCAGCGCCATTTGCACTGTATGACAGGTTTTTATTTTGAAATGTAACATTACCGGGCTGATAATTTTTTGCTTTCTGTTCTCCGACAATTTTTCAAAATATTTTTAAAAAATTTACGAGCCAACATTATTTTAGAAATTACATTTTTAATTACATTATACATTTCAGCGTGTACCGCAATTTACAAACCAATAACATTTTCTAAATTACAATTTAAAATTGCATTAAATATTTCAGCGCTGTAAAAAATAGCTTACAATGCACACATTCCTAAAAAGATCAAGCATATTTATTGAACCCAATCCATTTGGAATTTATATTAATAATGGGAAGATTATTATTTGTTACTGTTATTACCTATATACATATAATACCCAATAAATTACTAAGTTATAATAAATAAAATACGATCAATATTTTAGAAAGTAATATTGTATATATATAAAACTATTTGATTAAATAAACTGTAATATATATATATTAATTTAAAATCGAATATTAATTAATAGTTAAATGAATTTGGGATGACCTGAAGTTAATTATGTATGCACATGTGTGTGAAAATAAAACTGATTTTATTATTTTATTATTATTTTTTTTATTTATAATAAATCTAAATGTATTTAAACAATAGGCAGTTAAAGATATCAGTGTTCCTGGAAATCTACACGCGTGAAATGTATAAAAATAAAAGACAGTTTACAAATTGTTCTTATTGTTATAGCACCTGTAACAAAAGACAGCAATTAAAACTAAAAATTTAGAACGCTAAAATGGAGTTTTACTATTTCTTTTAGTTAAATTATGAACATTTTAAAAGTCAAATGCTGTAATTAAAAGTTTATCAGAAGAAAGAAAATGAAATAAGAAGTAAGAATAATTGATAAATTCTTAAACACTTAAATCGTGTTTTAATAGTTGTTGGAGTAAATTTGAATATTTTAAATTTTTTCAAAAAGAATAACGAGAATTAAGTCTGCTCAAATTGGAAAAAAAAAAAAGAAATACTTTTCTTAATATATGTGTAAGCGCTTCCATGCTATTCAATAAAAATATATGATTATAAATAATTATTAAATTGTACTTTAATATGAAAATGGGCTAGAGCAAAACATGCTATTGTGTGTCATGGTATTTCCTGCCAGCTGCATTATATATATATATATATATTTCTACTTTATTGTAAACACAAAAAAATGCCATCAGTCCAAAATAAACAAGGATTGAAATACTTTATGGTGAATCAAATAAGGATCAAGATGTTTACCATTAAACACAACTACAGGAGACACCATTGTACTTATCTATCCTTGCTAAGGAAAATAATTTACTAAGTGAAACTGCTTTGAAGAACAACTTGCCTAACTATCAACTACTACTAATTCTATTATGATGATTTTTATGAACTTTGTTTAAATTACAATTTTTAATCAAAGAATCAATATTGCAAATTTTTGTTTATTTATTTATTTATTTTATTCATACTATCTGTTGTATTTTCACACTGTGATGCTGAAGCCTCATTTTTCAGAATTAGAAAAGAAGAAAAAAGGGGATTATTCATTTTGATATGTTTTATATTTTCATTATAAATAAAATTTAGATAATACCACCTGCTTCACATCAGGTTATCCACATAAATATTGAGGTAAGATTCTCTAAATTTATATATAGGTTAAATTACAACACGCATACAGAATACATATTATATGTTTTATTTTGTGATTAACCGTGTATGTATATTTTCCAGTATGTTTGATAAATCAACTGGTAGCTGTCTCTATCATATATATAAATTGGGGAAACTTGTTAAATAGATTAACATTTGTAAATATATAATTTAGCTAGCCAGCATCTCAATTATATTAAATAACTAAAGTTGATTTTTCTATATAATTATGATATGTAGAGAATGAGTGACATAAGTGGATTTCTACCATGGGGTATAAGGGTTCGATTATAATAATCATTAATTAGTAAAATGGTAGAGGTTCACATGTGACACATGTACATATGATTATTATTATTTTTTATATTTTTTTATCATTACTATTGTCATTATACTTGATATTTATTATTGTTAATAAATGTTTGAGAGTTTATATTATTCTGGTCTCTGGTTTATTGAGTTGTCCTGACATTCTACAGTTTAGAAATAATTATACATGCACATACATCTATTTTTCTTATTATATAAAAGCTTGAAAATAAAACAAATATTATAAATGCTAGCTGTAACCTACATATAGGTGCAGGTGTTGCTGTGTATATCTGTTCATACCTGCTAAAGGAGTTAAAAGCAATATTCTCTCTGGGCTTGAATATTAGGGCATAACGGAATTGAAAAGGGGAAAGTGGATGAACTAACCTAAATTGCATTTAATATTATTAAATAGGGATAGAGGGTATGCAATCATTGGTTAAGCATTTCATTAGGTTCTCATTAGCAATCTATCAGATGACCCACAGTCCGAACATAGTTGGATGCAACTTTTTTCCCTTCTAAGCCTGGTAGGTCTCTGCAGATTGTTTCATTAGGGGTAATAAATTAGAGCATATTAACTTATCCCCTCACCATATCGCTACATCTGCATAGTAGTACAATCTGCAAGTTAGTTGACCATCCATTACATCTGGTGCACCATCATTGGGCTTGGTTAGTTTATGACTGTTGATGAAGAGTACTGCCCATTATACTGGTGTTAGCAATGTTTGGGATTAGTTGTAATCATTCTGTCCGTTATATCTGGCATCATGAACTTTTGGGGCTAGTGGTCATCATTCCATCTGTTATATCTGGCACCAGCAATGTTTGGGGCTCGACAGATAGGTGTATCATCACATAAATACTTTGTGTAAGTTGGTCATACATTGTGATCGAACAAGCTGATTGTTGATATATCTGATAGATATATCCAAGTGCTAATCGTTCTGTCTGTTATATCTGGTGCCCAATGCAGGGCATGAAGATATTACAGTTAATAGATGTATCCAAGTATATTTACTAATAGTTATATCTGACGTGCAATGTGTTAGGCATATAGATATTACAGTTGATAAATGTATCCAAATGTATTTACCAATAGTACATCTGGTATCCAGTATGTTAGGTATGAATATACTATAGTTGTAAAGAAAGTCCAGCCATTGGACTGGTGTTTAATTTTTTTTTTTTTTAAAATGTTAAAGCACATTTCATTTGATATTTTTCTATCAACATAAACCCAAATGAACTTATGCACATAACAAACAACTAGCACTTTCATCTAAAATAATAGTAATAATGATAATAGATCACATAAACTTGAATCAATTTTCAATTCTAAAGTATTGAGTGTAAATTGGAAATATAAAGGATTAGACAATAAACAGAGACCAATGATAAATAGTTAAGTGAGCAATAAATGATAATAAAATAATAGAGTTAGGCATGTAAAAGGACATAGGCTAAAAATAGATCTATTAAAAACAAAAAAAGGGTAAGGGTTAAGATAAATGCAATGGTTGGGAGTGGCATGATGCACTGTGGCATGTGATTATTTATAGTTTTATAAATAAATATTTTATAAATTGTCTGCAAATAAATAAATATTTAATGATAACCAAAAGTGGTAAGCAATTAAGTAATATGGAATCAAAACATTTTGAGATAGGGAAAGATAGTAGTGACAGTGAGATGGTAGACGATACTACCAGTAATAAGGTAGAATCTATGATGATTCAGATACCCGAAGGATCTATTCTGGAAGTTGAACAATCCCCACAAGTGCAAGAAGTGAGTCAAACAGTTTCTCAAATTCAAATAATTCGTTCCAGTGAGATTGTTCAAGTCTGAAGTGGGAATAACTCAGGCTATGCAAGAACCTACAACATTGGCACAACTAATCCAAGCAATCATGGAGATGAAGAGTGATATAAATAGCAATATAGAGAATATGAAAAGTGATATGAATAGTATGAAAGAGAATATGAAGAGTGATATGAATAATATGAATAGCAAAATGGAAAATATGGCAACCAAAATGGAGAATAAGGCAACCAAGGCTGATGAAATGAAGAGTGATATGAATAGTATAAATAGCAATATGAAAAATATGAAAAGTGATATAAATAGTACGTTGGAAAATATGGCAACCAAAACTGATATAAATAAAATAAAGGAAGAATTGAAAAAGGATGTGAATGATATGAAAGAACAAATGGAAACAGAAATTGATAATGTTGAAATTAAGCTGTCTGAAGATATGGGAAAACTTTCCTTTAAATTAGGAAATGTTCAAAAAGACAATATTGAATTGAAGCAAGGAATGTTAGAGATGAGAAATGAAATTGATGAAAAGAATACAAAATGCCAACAGCGAATAGATGATTTTAAATCCAGTGTCATGGAACAATTGAATGCAAAATATGATGAGGCATGTAAAAGTCAGGAAACATTAAAATATGAGGTGTGTGTGGAACAGGATGAATTCCTAATCAAGGTTCAAGATGAATTTCAGGGAATTCAATCAAGAATAGAACAACTTTTCCATATCACAAAATAATCAGGTTGAGTCATGCAACAAGATGCTAGTAGATTTGGATCAACATCTTAAACGAGTTGAGGGTAGAATAGTCAAAGGAAGGATGGACACACCATAAACAAAGCCAATATCAAAAAGTTGGTAGGAAGTATTCATGAGATAAGAGATGAAATTGAGAAAATGGGTGAAGCCTTTAATCAGAGTTGGTAGTGCTTGAGTCTCAACTGTGCCAAGAGATGCCAACCAGTGGAGAAAAACATGATGAAATTGATGTAAGGATGCACAGTAGTAATAAAATAAGGGATAATAGGACTCTTCACCTAGAGATGGCCCTTAAGAACCCACAGAGGATAAGTGATCCTTCTGAAGAAACTCTCCTCCCACATCGCATTCTGCCTGAGGCAGAAGATTATCCTCCTAATTTTAGTTTAGAAGGTTTAATTCCAGATAGTTACAGAACACACTATGATGATCATGCATTGACCCCACCTGTACACACGGCAGAAATCAACAAGACACTTTACCATCCTGCATAAGTGAACGCTATTAACCAGTTTGCCAAACTAAAAGTATTCAAGGGATCTACTAACGAAGCTCCCATTGAATACATCCGGAGTCTGAACCTTTATTTCACAGTAAACAAAAACTTGTCAGAGGGTGAAAAAATATTATTGCATACAGCCATCTGAAGGGTGATGCACTGGTGAGGTGGGAGTCATTGTTTCAGGCCCCATCTACCTTTGATGAATATCAGATACTGCTGGTGAAGAATTTTTGGAACAAGGACAGGCAGAAGGCCTTATTGTATCAGTTATTTCAAGAGAAATATAGGGCAGCACCTAAAGAAACCTTGACGAAGTTTTTTCCACCATCAAATTATGAAATTAAGGGCATTGAATACCTACTGCCTGAGTGAAAGTCAAATTATCAGAATAATAAAGAGAAACTTACCACTCAGGATTGAACAATCGCTATTGTGTACCAATGTTAGGACCATAGAACAGGTGACAGAACTGTTAATTAATATAGGTATGAACAATGCTAACCTGTCAATTAGGGCACCTGAAAAAAGGAGAGAAGAGGCTACTGTTAATGCTATTTTTTATAAAAAAAGAAAAAATAATAATGATGTTAACCATTGGAAAGGGAAGTCCATACAAAGTAATTTGACCTATGTATGATCAGCTAAAAGGAACCGTACAAATAGTAGCAAAACAGGAATAAATCCTCTTCATAGTCCTGAAAAATCCCCAAAACCAGGGTGTAGTAATTATACACCAAAAATTCAACAGAAACTAAACTAGAAGGGTACTTGAGGTTATGTTTATCACCTTGAGAGACCGAAAATACCCTGAGGAAAAGGAAACAAACTCCAGGTCGAGAGATCACTAATATGATGTGTTCATGGGAAGACAAAGCACCTGACTATGCTTTGCAGAGCTGCCCCATGATAGAGGTTTTGTTTGAGGGTTTACAAGTTAAAGCACTGTTAGATTCTGGTAGCCAGATTTCCATTATCTCAGATAAATTTTACCAGGAAATTTTGATTAAAAATCCAAAAATTCAAACCTTACCATTGAAATCTATTCAGGTTACCATGGCTAATAGAAGGAAAGCAAAACTTGTACAGAAGCAAATCTGGGTGGAAATGAAAGTCAGTGAAACAATCCTCTATCATGTGTTCCTTATCTTGAGTGGTTTAATCCATGATGTAATTCTTGGGTCAGACTTCCTACACTTGAACAATTGTATTATTGATTTCTCTAACAAATTGGTTAAGATAAGTGATGAGGTCTTGGAAATAACATTACTTCTGAGATATGGCCTCCCTGAAGTTGACTGTGTAATATCTAGTATCCCGGAGGCACTCATACATAGTAAGCTTGCAGAGTCCAACTTGCTTGGAAATGAGGAGACATTGAAATTAAAATCTGGGATACATAAATTTAACCCGATTTTTTCGGAGATACCAGGAGAAATAGAAGGATTTCAGCAGAGAATAAAATTAGCACATGACCAACCATTTCAATCCAGGTCTATCCTATTCCATACCAGTATTGGCAAAAGATAACCAAAGAAATTAATAAAATGCTAGATTGGGGGATCATTCCCAAATGTTCTTCACCGTACTGTAATCAAGTTGTAACTGTGAAGAAGAAAGATGGGTCGATGAAATTTTGTTTGGATACTAGACAACTAAACAAAATTACTGTCCCTGACAGAAATATTCCACTGCCCATACACGAATTATTTGTGAGATTTGGAAACAAGGTGTTTTACACTTTCGATCAAACCTCTAGTTATTGGCAGATCGAACTCCATCCAAATGATCACCAATACACTGCCTTCCGATATGAGGGATTTACATACCAATTTAATAGGATGCCATTTCAATTGATAAATAGTCGTGCTGGTTTGATACAATGTTTAGATCAGACCTTATCTCCTGAGGTGAATCAGATCATTATGATATATGTGGATGATGGTAATATCGCATCTACAATTTGTTGAAAAGCATTTTCAACACCTAACTATGTTTTTTCCAGGAGTGCTTCCAGAAAGGCATCAAGATCAACTTCAAGAAGAGTACCTCAGTTTCAAACCAGGTTATCTCCTTAGGTCATATCATAGGTTGTGATGGGATAAGACCTCATCCAGACAAGATCAGTGCCATTCAGAACTTTCCTAAACTGACTAATAAAAAACAAATCCGATCATTTTTAGGCTTATGTAACTTTTACCATCATTTCTACCACAAATTCTCTGACCACAAGAAGCCATTATTAAAATCAATCAGGAAAGACGAGAGATGGAAATGGACTGAGGAGCAGGATCAGGCATTTGAGAAAATTAAAACAGGGTTTTTAGAGCAAATCATGTTAGCTTTCTCTGATTTTAGTAAACCATTTATAGTCCAGATGGATAGTAGTGGTTTCGGATTGGGGGTAACATTATCCCAAATCCAGGAGGATGGCCAACAGAGGGTTTTCTACTTTATCAGCCAACTCCTGAAAGGTCCAGAACTAAATTATACAGTAACAGATAAGGAAGCACTTGCAATAGTGTGGGCTTTCCAAAAGTTTCGACAGATGCTTCTCGGAATAGAGGTGATAGTGATCACAGATCACAAACCTCAAATTCCTGAACCACAGTTATCTGACCAACAGCCGTCTAGTTAGATGGAGTTTGCTGTTGCAGGAATTCAATTGCACCGTGCAGTATTGCAAGGGATCTGAGAATGTTGTAGCCAATGTGCTAAGTTGAAACCCATGTGGATCAGAACAGAGCCATTTATCAGTAGAGAATGCCTACATTACAAATGTCAATATGATTACTGATGATAATGTAGAGAATGATTTGGAAAACCTGCCAGAATTGCAACTTAAAAATAATAATTTAAACTTAATTATGAGAGCTTTAAAAGGAGAAAAAGTTTTGAATGTGCCAAAAGATCTTGATTTTTATAAGACAGAAAATGAGGAACTGCTATATAAAGTAAATAATATTACAGATGAGTGGAGGGTAGTGAAGCAGTCAATGTCTAATCATCATTGAGCTTCATGCTTAACCATCTACACTAACCTCCTATGGGGCCTGCAATTCAGACCTCACTGTAAATATATGCCATTCACCCACACACTGTATGCATAATGATCCAAAAACATTAATAAAATATTTAGCAAAGTAAAACAGTAGGGTGAGTGATGCGTATATATATATATATATATATGAACGAAGCAACAATTTTATTTATTGCTGAATATTAGATGTTTTCTTTATATAATTGTAAATATCTTTTTATATATGTGTATTTAATTAAACTAGTGGAATGTAACGACAAAGAAAGATGGGGAGGGCTTGAAATATTGAAATTATCTTTATCACTAGTCAGATCGTTGTCTATAATTAAAATTTATAAATCTTAATTACAATCGAAAAACAAATCGTTTATCAGTTGTTTTCGAATCTTTCAAAACAGCTAAAAAGGATATTTCAAGCCTTATCTATTGAAAATATTTTACTAATTAAATATTGTTTTTAAAAGGATTACAGAGATAAGGGTGGTGTATGAAATTGAATTCTGAGCAGTATTGAAATGTTATAAAAGGAACCACAGAACAGAGGAAGTTAGAGTTTACTTTCAGTTGTTAGTTAAGTGCGCTGGAGTTTTTAGTCAGTTGAGTTAATTACTTTTAAGAAGCCAACACAAGTGCTGCAGATGGAGCGTGAGTAGTGGAATCTAGCACCGATCTCTTCTTCTCTCGAAGAACTGTCTGCCTGCCAATTGCCATATCCCATCCGGCCGACCATACAATATGATTGCTTCCGACTGCTGATTGCTAATGACGCCGCTATGCTGTTTTTTCCTTAAGTAATCTTTTAACGTAGAACTGCCTTTATAAGACAATACTTTTGTAATCTATAGTTCAACCTTCATATCTTAATTTATATATTGTTTATAAGCTTCTGCTAATTTTGCATTTAAACTCTCTCTCTCTCAGTAATCTTTTATTAATATCATGTATTTTAACTTACCTTTCATGCTTAATTAAATTATATATAAATGTGTGCGATTCCATTAAGATTTCATGTATTTTGTTTAATGTATAGATATAATTTATTTTCTTTAATGTGCCAAAATCGCTAAATTCGCGAGTAAGGGGGAAAATTATTGTTTTACTTGGTAAAAGGGTGGGATTTATTTAAAACTTATCAATAAAGTTTTGTCTATATTAAATAGAAATTGCTCGCGAGTTTGGTTTCATTTTAAATTCATTATTCTTAAAGTAAATTAAAAACTTTTACTGTGGATGAATTTTGCTTTAACTTTCTATTTTAAAAAGATCGTGAACCTTCATATAATTAATCCATTCCTTTTTCCAGGTGCCTGAAAAAAAAATTCTACCTGTTAATACGTATTTGGGAATCGATTCTTTAAATATAAATGTTGTTAGTTTAATAATATTATAAATAGAAGCGTTATTATTCATTATGATTAGTTAAATGACTCAGAATTGAAAACAGATTATTGCGCAAGAGGTTAGACAATTTCCAAGTTTGAAAATTATATTCATGTCTAATAATGTTGCTGGCATACATTTCCATTATTCTGATATTTTATCTTCTCCATTTCTTGATTGTTTAGTCATTGGGAACGTCTAAAGCTCCCATCCTACTTCTCAGAATCGTTCATAATCAGGTAGAATGCTTCCTGTGGAAACGTAAAGTTTACGAAGGTTATGATATTTATGTGCTGCAGAAGACAGTGCATCCAAATTCTGGGCTCTCAAACCCAGACCCTCTCTTGACATCGCTCCGCCAGAAGGCATGGACATGTCCAATCTAAGTTCATTTCAAAGTATTCTTTTAAATGATAAAATATCCACAATCGCCATGAGGCCTTATTTTCATTATTGTATGCCAGTACCGTTACTTTGATCTTTAATTTGATCATCCGACCATCTAATCTTAGTAAGTCGCAATGATGTGTTAAAGATAAAGATTCATTTCGTAAAATATGTTCAGTATGTTGATCTAAAAACTGTTTTCCTTTAAAAAGCTTTATCGATTCCCAAAGACGCAAATCAATTTGTATAATTTATTCTAGTAAATATTGCGCATTGTTTGTTTCTTATGTATACTTATTCTAGTGACGCTATGTCCAAACAATGCTTATCAAACACATGTAATGATTTTAAGATTGTAAATAAATGATTGAGACCGTAAATTTATATTTATTTGTCAAAATGATTAATGTTAAATTATCGTGTATCTTTCTGTAATCCGAATCTGTTCCGATCTTGTAGATTATTTTGTACATCCACATTTTGACATATTAACCCCGCACAACTTATAACACATTCTATAAAATGGTATTTATTAAATAATTGATGTAATGGGGATTTTATAAAACAAATCCCAAGTTTTCAAAATGTATAAAATCACTCCAAGCGTGAAACAATTTTGTAACATATATATGCGTTTTCTATATTTATTAAATATATATATTTTCATGTAAATCCTGGTTTGTGTTGAATTATTAGTTTCTAGTTACTATTTAGAATTATTTTCTTTAGCTAAGAGCTTAGTATTAATAAATAACTATGATAATGTAATAACTGGGCTACTCCGACCTCGATCATCATCATCATTCTGATCTTATGTTCTACCGCTTTGCTTTGCTTCTGGGCACGGATTTAAAATAATTTTACTGTGTCATCAGAATTGTTGTTCATTGAGTCAGAGATTCAAAGAATAGGCAAATAGGTTAGAATTCAGGACTGCTCCAGACCTGTGTATCTCGAGCATGATTGGATTCTAGGTACTTTTGCTTAGGATTTGAATCTTGTTAAGTGAGCATACTATTTTGACCGGTACAGTGGATTTTTTTTTCCAGGCTTGGATGCCCAAGTGTGGCTTCGATATAAACACCCACATACCCTGAGTACTGAATTCTGTTTATATGTATGTTTTAAAAAAAAGGTTGTAAAAGATCATTGATGATAGATATGTATATTTCCTTCCTACCTGAGTTTGTTTTCTGATTTTATATACATAAAAGGTGAAAATTTTATATTAAAACCAATGTCCATGTGTTGCAACCATAAATGTAAATGGTTTTTGTTGTATCTGGTTTTGCAACTATAGAAAAATATTGTTTTTCCATATTAATAGCTACAAATGTAAAAATCTTGTTTATAAAACGAAAAAATTTTGAAACCCATGTGTGAATTTTTTCTGTATCTGGTTTTAGAAATATATAAAATGTGTCTCTTATGTTATATACACAAAAATAAAAATGTTTTGCAAGTAAAACCCATGTATTTTACCCATAAGTGATTTTGTCTCTCTGTATCTGGTTTTATAAATATATAAAAGTGTTTCTTATGTTATATATGCAAAAATGAAAATGTTTATAAATAAAACCCATGTACTTCAGCCATAAGTTATAAACCTTGATTGTAACAAGGTGCACTTCATGTTTCATTCATTTTCTATACATTATATTTGTAATAGAGTTTATAATGTGTAACAAATACTTATATTTACTAATTGAGTAGCCCAGATGTATTTGGAATTATTTTTTTATACACTGTTGGCTGGCGCCATTATATAAATGTGCCAACAGTAATATAATAGACAACATGTCAAAATGAGTTCAAACCAGGATGTTAGGGGTTGAGAGAGAGTTAAATTATATTTCCACTGTTTTCTATGTATAATTGTCATGAGCAAACATATATGATATTGGCGAAACAAATCACTAATCAATTTTTTTTTGTAAGAGTCTATTATAGGTGCAGAAAAACAAGCAAAAGTTAAGCAGCAAGGCAGTTGAATTCCAATAGATCATACACATACATGTTATGATCAAATATTTTCCTGTTATCAGCAGCAGTCAGCAGCAACAAAAAAAAATGGCAAAATGAAGACAGTTGAAAAGAGGAGGGAGAGAGGTGTATAATTCATGAAGAAATAATATAAAAAGGAAGTCAGAAAGTATAGCAACCAAAATTTCATGCTTAAAGAATTCTTTAAAAAAGTAGAAGGGAATTTTAGTAAATAAAATGAGGCATCAGGAACTACCCATCACTGGACAATTTATGCAGATCCAGATCTTCCGTGGTGAACCACAGGAGAGTCCACAGGAACATATGGAAAATCTGAAGGCAATGTTTTCATTCTATGCACTGAGCAGTGGGGAACAAATGGCCATAGCTAGGCAGCATTTGGAGGCAACCGCTAAAGACTGTTGGCGATCATTGACACACAAACCAACAGATCTCGAAGAATACTGCCGGGCACTATGCAAGATTTTTTGGAGTGAAGAAAGACAGGAGTATATATTGCACACTATAATCAATGAAAAATTTCCAACTAATCACCAAGAAACGTATGCACAATTCTTTTTAAAGCAAGCCGCAAGACTCAGATCTCTACCAGATATCACATGGTCAGAATCACATATTATCCGTACCATACGACAGAACATGCCAATGAAGGTGCAGGAAATGATGATCATAAGCCGGATTAACAAGATAAATGAAATGACTGAGTTTCTGGTTTCAATAGACTATGAATTCAGGAATCCAGAAACAGATGGAACCCCAAAATTGAACTCAGAACAAAGGAAGGGGGACATACAGGAATGCCCAGAATATTTAAAGAGAAAACGGAATCAGTTTAAACAAGATGGTAGCCAGATGACTAACATAATATGGGAAAAAGAAAGCATTGAGAATGTTACAACCACAAGCTTGTGTCCTATTATTGAAGTGATGATAGAATCCACTAAGGTATTAGCACTAGTGGATTCAGGAAGCCAAGCATCGATCGTATCAAAGGCATGGATTAAAATTATAGAGAGAAGGGGAGGTCATGCAATTGCCAACACATCCCATCCAGTTGACTTTGGCTAATAGGAAAAGAATCATGAGCGAGAACAGTCAAATCTGGCTAAAGGTGAAAATTAATGAGATTGATGGGCCATACATTCTTGATTGTATCTGGACTAATCTATGATGTGGTGTTGGGTTCCGACTTTCTAACCCAAAATCATGGAATTATCTATTTCTTCAGAAGAAAATGCCTGTTCGACAATGAATCAACACATTTCAAAGTGACCCACCAAGCCGTACCTGAGAAGCAAAGCTGCTTGATCCAGCCTGTTGATTCAGCATTGATTAAAAAAACGGTCCGTGACTCAGCTATTACAGGGTCCAAAGATAAAAGAAGTATCCAAAGCATATTAGAAAATTGTGCTCAGGTGTTCACCCAGACTCCTGGAAAAATAAAGGGGTATACTCATAGAATTCGAGTGAAGGAGGAATCGTACACCCAATCCAAAACATACCCCATCCCATTCCAATACCGGGTTGAGGTGGAAAAGCAGATTCAACAGATGATCGAGTGGGATATTATTGAGCGGAGCCCATCTCCCTATAACAATCCGCTGCTTGTGGTGAAAAAAATGGAGATTTGCGGCTCTGTTTGCACGCACGGAAATAAAACAGCATGACCATCCCTGAGAGAGACATCCTGCCACCGATCCAGGAAGTATTTGTCCAGTTGGCAGGGCAGACAATCTTTTCTACCTTAGATCTTACCGCCAGTTACTGGCAGATGGCCCTAGACCCTCGTCACCGAAAGTATACCGCATTTCGGTATGGAGGACATACCCATGTGTTAATAGTGGGGCAGGACTGATGCTATGTTTAAAACAAGTCCTATCCAAAGAGGTACAGAAAAATATGGTCTGCTATGTGGACAATATAGTAATTGCATCGAAAAACATCACTGAACATTTGAAATGCCTGGAACAATTTTTCCGTGAATGTGCCCAAGAAAACATAACAATTAACTTGGAAAAGAGTCGCTTTGTGGTAAAAGAAATTACATTCCTTGGACATGTTGTAACTAAGTATGGGGTCAAAGTCCACCCTGAGAAAGTAGAAGCCATCGAGCACTTCCCCAAACCAAAAACTCGGAAACAGGTCCAATCTTTCCTAGGGCTTTGTAACTTCTACCACCAGTTTTACCCAAATTTTGCTCATGAGACAGGAAAGCTGATAGAGTTACTAAAGAAAGATCATAAATGGGAATGGACCGAAGCAGATGACAAGGATTTTGAGAACATAAAAAAACATTTCCTTAAAGCTGTAATGTTGTGTCACCCTGATTTTACAAGGACCTTTTACATCCAGACTGATAATAGCAAGCAGGGATTGGGGGCTGTGTTATTCCAAATTAATGAAGAAGGAAAACATCAGGTGCTCTATTTTTGTAGCCGCTCCTTAATGGGGAGCCGAAGTACACTTTTCCACCACAGAACAAGAAACCCTAGCAATCGTTTGGGCCTGCCAGAAATTGCGGCAATTTCTCCTGGGGTCTGACGTGGTCATAGTAACCGATCACAAATGTTTGGAATTTTTGAATAAGAGTTTCCTTACTAATGATCGATTGATCCGGTGGAGCCTGGCCCTTCAACAGTTTCAACACAAAGTGGCTTACTGCCCAGGGCGTGAAAACATAGTGGCAGATATCCTAAGCTGCCATCCAGTACCTGCCAGTATCCAAAATCCCCAGCTGAGTGACCAGACCCTCAGAATCATAACCACGACCACGAAGACCCCTATGGAAACTGATTTGACAAATCTACGATATTGGCAAGATGATCAATATGCTAACATTATTTCCAACCTGGGAACCAATCACCTAATGTGTACAAACAAAAGAAATGTGCAGCAATACTCCCAATTCCGTTTAAAAGATGGGATCCTGCAATGTAAAACAAAAGACATGGAGAACCCATGGAAAATCATGACGCCAAATAAGATTAGGATGCAACTGGTCGAACACATCCACAAAACCTTGGGACATTATGGGCCACGGAAAACTGAGGAAGCCTTAAGATGCCAATTTTACTGGCGAGGTATGTACACACAGATTCTCACAGTGTTACGGAAATGTGCAACATGTGCCCGGACTAAGTTTCCGAACAAGTTCTATGCTGGAACTGTGAAACCCATAACTGCATCAAGGCCCAATGAGCTAATTGCAATTGACCACTATGACCCATTGCCCAAATTTAGAGTTCCAATATTTACTCGTGACCTATGATGTTTTTTCCAAATATGTACGAGCATATCCTGTCCGGGCTGCAGACTCAAGGAATACGATTCGGACCCTCCAAGATAAACAATTCCCTGAGGTGGAAAAACCCAATTCTATTCTATCAGATCATGGTTCAGCCTTCACCTCTAAGGAATGGAAAAGCTGGCTTTTGAAGCAACAAGTCACTCATCGGTTGACATCGATTAGGAATCCCCAATCTAACCCATGTGAAAGAGTCATGAGAGAACTCAATCATCTCTTTCGCACCTAAATATCAACCAACCACCGGGATTGGGTAAATAAAACCCCAGAAATAGACAACTGTATAAACCAGATGATAAATGAGTCTACCAGTTTTACGCCCGAACGCCTTCACTATGGGAAGCCATGTCGCAACTTATTTCTGAACCTGGTGCCACTAGATGAAATAGTTATTGACCCTATTCATGACCAAGAAGCTGCTAGAAGACGGTTGGCCCAGGCAGCTGAAAATCGCATAAAGGACGGATGCAATGTCACCAATTTCAGGAAGGCGATCAAGTATGGTTGAGATCTCCCAAGATTAGCAGTGTAGTAAAAAAGGAGTTTAAAAAATTTTTTCCCATATATAGTGGACCATACCTTGTTCGGAGAAGATGTCATGAAAATGCTTTTCTATTGGAAAAAGAAAATGGGTTTAATGGCATCTATAATGCACGACAATTGAAACCATACACACCAGTCAAAATAGTATGCTCACTTAACAAGATTCAAATCCTAAGCAAAAGTACCTCGAATCCAATCATGCTCGAGATACACAGGTCTGGAGCAGTCCTGAATTCTAACCTATTTGCCTATTCTTCGAATCTTTGACTCAATGAACAACAATTCTGATGACACAGTAAAATTATTTTAAATCCGTGCCCAGAAGCAAAGCAAAATGGTAGAACATAAGATCAGAATGATGATGATGATCGAGGTCGGAGTAGCCCAGTTATTACATTATCATAGTTATTTATTAATGCTAAGCTCTTAGCTAAAGAAAATAATACTAAATATTAACTAGAAACTAATAATTCAACACAAACCAGGATTTACATGAAAATATATATATTTAATAAATGTAGAAAACGCATATATATGTTACAAAATTGTTTCACGCTTGGAGTGATTTTATACATTTTGAAAACTTGGGATTTGTTTTATAAAATCCCCATTACATCAATTATTTAATAAATACCATTTTATAGAATGTGTTATAAGTTGTGCGGGGTTAATATGTCAAAATGTGGATGTACAAAATAATCTACAAGATCGGAACAGATTCGGATTACAGAAAGATACACGATAATTTAACATTAATCATTTTGACAAATAAATATAAATTTATGGTCTCATTCATTTATTTACAATCTTAAAATCATTACATATGTTTGATAAGCATTGTTTGGACATAGCGTCTCTAGAATAAGTATACATAAGAAACAAACAATGCGCAATATTTACTAGAATAAATTATACAAATTGATTTGCGTCTCTGGGAATCGATAAAGCTTTTTAAAGAAAAACAATTTTTAGATCAACATACTGAACGTATTTTCCAAAATGAATCTTTATCTTTAACCATTGCGACTTACTAAGATTAGATGGACGGATGATCAAATTAAAAAGCAAAGTAATGGTACTAGCATACAATAACGAAAATAAGGCCTCATGGCGATTGTGGATATTTTATCATTTAAAAGAATACTTTGAAACGAACTTAGATTGGATATGTCCACACCTTCTGCCAGAGCAATATCAAGAGAGGGTCTGGGTTTGAGAGCCCAGAATCTGGATGCGCTGTCTTCTGCAGCACATAAATATCATAACCCTCGTAAACTTTACGTTTCCACAGGAAGCATTGTACCTAGGATGGGAGCTTTAGACGTTCCCAATGACTAAACAATCAAGAAATGGAAAAGATAAAATATCAGAATAATGGAAATGTACGCCAGCAATGTTATTGGACATGAATATAAGTTTTATAATATAATTTTCAAACTTGGAAATTGTCTAACCACTTGCGCAATAATCTGTTTTCAATTCTGAGTCATTTAATTAATCATAATGAATAATAACGCTTCTATTTATAATATTATTAAACTAACAACATTTATATTTAAAGAACTGATTCCCAAATACGTATTAACAGGTAGAATTTGCCTTTCAGGCACCAGCAAAAAGGAATGGATTAATTATATGAAGGTTCACGATCTTTTTAAAATAAAAAATTAAAGCAAAATTCATCCACAGTAAAAGTTTTTAATTTACTTTAAGAATAATGAATTTAAAATGAAACCAAACTCGTGAGCAATTTCTATTTAATATAGACAAAACTTTATTGATAAGTTTTAAATAAAGCCCACCCTTTTACCAAGTAAAACAATAATTTTCCCCCTTACTCGCGAATTTAGCGATTTTGGCACATTAAAGAAAATAAATTATATCTATACATTAAACAAAATACATGAAATCTTAATGGAATTGCACACATTTATATATAATTTAATTAAGCGTGAAAGGTAAGTTAAAATACATGATATTAATAAAAGATTACTGAGAGAGAGAGAGTTTAAAAGCAAAATTAGCAGAAGCTTATAAAACAATATATAAATTAAGATATGAAGGTTGAACTATAGATTACAAAAGTATTGTCTTATAAAGGCAGTTCTACGTTAAAAGATTACCTAAGGAAAAAACAGCATAGTGGCGTCATTAGCAATCAACAGTCGGTAGCAATCATGTTGTATGGTCGGCCGGATGGGACATAGCAATTGGCAGGCAGACAGTTCTTCGAGAGAAGAGATCGGTGCTAGATTCCACTACTCATGCTCCATCTGCAGCACCTGTGTTGGCTTCTTAAAAGTAATTAACTCAACTGACTAAAAACTCCTCTGCACTTAACTAACAACTGAAAGTAAACTCTAACTTCCTCTGTTCTGTGGTTCCTTTTATAACATTTCAATACTGCCCAGAATTCAATTTCATACACCATCCTTCAACATTTAATTACTAAAATATTTTCAATAGATAAGGCTTGAAATACCCTTTTTAGCTGTTTTGAAAGATTTGAAAACAACTGATAAACAATTTGTTTTTCGATTGTAATTAAGATTTATAAATTTTAATTATAGACAACGATCTGACTAGTGATAAAGATAATTTCAATATTTCAAGCCCTCCCCATCTTTCTTTGTCATTACATTCCACTAGTTTAATTAAATACACATATATAAAAAGATATTTACAATTATATAAAGAAAACATCTAATATTCAGCAATAAATAAAATTACTGCTTCGTTCATATATATATACGCATCACTCACCCTACTGTTTTACTTTGCTAAATATTTTATTAATGTTTTTGGATCATTATGCATACAGTGTGTGGGTGAATGGCATATATTTACAGTGAGGTCTGAATTGCAGGCCCCATAGGAGGTTAGTGTAGATGGTTAAGCATGAAGCTCAATGATGATTAGACATTGACTGCTTCAGTAGTAATCCCAGAAACATTGCATATCCCACTCATAAAATATATTCATTATTTATATGGACATTACGGTGCCCATAAAACAGAGCATACTTTGAGAAATTGATTTTGCTGGTCTGGTATGTATAAAGACATATTAAAGTCACTTCAAAATTGTCTAGTCTGCCTTTGAGCGAAGCCAGTAAATCAAAATTACTATAATGCTGCAAAATCAATATTACCTAAAGCAATGGTCTTCAACCCTTGGTCTGCGGACTGGTGCCGGGCCTCGGTAGAATAAGTTTAAACTTTTAATTAATATAAACAATTTTTATTTATTTTTTCATCTCATTTTTACCCAATTAAAAAAAAAAAACAGAACGAAAACAAAATCTAATCAATCATACATAAATTAATTTAATGTTCTAGTTATCACAGATATTTATGGGGGGGGGGGGCAGGAGGGGGTAGAATTAAATTTTTGATTATTTTTCTAAAAAAATTAAAAAAAAAAGTTTTTTATTATACAAACTCCATATTTATATATATAAAACTCCATTTTTATATTTAATATTGTTGTTTTGATCAGTTTACATCTTTAAGAAAATTTATCTATAAACTTCTGTGGGTCCGCGAAACCTTATCCTTATTTTTACCAGTCCGCAGGTATGAAAAGGTTGAAGACCACTGACCTAAAGGACCAAATGAGATCTTGGCGATCGATTATTATGGGCCATTACCCCCATTTAATAAACAAAAATATCTATTGGTCGCTTATGATCTCTTTACTAAATATGTTTCTGCTTACCCAATACCCCAAGCTAATACCAGATATACCATCAAGGTATTAGACACCCTCCAATTTGTAAGGATAGGAAAGCCCAAAACCATTTTAACAGATCATGGTACCCTTTCCTATCCAAAGAATTAAAAAATGGGTGGAAAGATCACAAATAAAGCATGTGCTCATATCCATTAGCAATCCACAGTCAAACCCTTGTGAATGTGTAATGCGGTAGCTCGGTCAGTTGTTTAGGACTTACCTAAAGGATGAGCATAGAGGGTGGGTAAGACAGATAGACCAGATAGTTAATTATATCAACTGGAGTGTGAATGAATCCACTGGATGCACACCCATTGAACTACATTTTAATCAATCAATCCACATGTTGTTCACTGAATATCAACCTATGACTAGATATAAACAAAATAGTATGGAGGAAAATGTGCAGAAAGCATATCTTCGATTGATAAATAAAGCCAATAAAAGGAACAAAAATAAGATTGGAACTCCATATACTTTCAAAGTAGGAGATCAAGTTTTAATAAAAAAAAACCTCATATTAGTAAGCAAATTGAAAATAAGTACAGTAAGTTTTACCATCTGTATGAAGGACCTCACACAATAGTTAAACAATCAAGTCCTAATGCATTTTGGTTCGATATGGAAGGACAAGTTAGGGGCACGTATTAAACCCGAATTATGAAATCATACTATGGACAATCTTAGTAATTGTAAAATTGTCATACTCAACTGATGTGTAGAAAATTTAAATAAGAGATGAATGCTGATAAGTAAAAATAAATAAATATTAGGAAGTTAGGTTAAAAATTATGATGAGAGTATTCCCTAATGGATGCCAAAGCAAATATTAGGATACTTTAGAGCCACTTTATTTAAGAGTTAAACCACATAAAGTGATGGTTGCTCCAATCTTCTGTTAGTCCTCAAAGGAAATCCAATAAGGCTCAATAGGAGCAGGATAGAGGATAACAAAAAAATATGTGCTATCTGAAACAAACACATTTTTATTAGTGTGCTCAAAACATAACCATCATTAGTTTTAAAAAAAACCTATGTTTGAACCCCACCTTGAAAAGTATTTCACGAGAGTGAGTAGAGAAGAATAGAAAGTAATTTGTGTAGGTGAGTGTAGAAAACAGTAAAATAAGGTTTCACTACCCTTCTTATATTTGTTGGAAAAAACCCCCATCAAACTTCAAATGCAAACCTTGTGTAAGTGTTAAAATTTTCATTACATATTAAAATTCTAACCCTGTAAGGAGAGGGGGTTGTAAAGGATAGCTTACAATGCACACATTCCTAAAAAGATCAAGCATATTTATTGAACCCAATCCATTTGGAATTTATATTAATAATGGGAAGATTATTATTTGTTATTATTATTACCTATATACATATAATACACAATAAATTACTAAGTTATAATAAATAAAATATGATCAATATTTTAGAAAGTAATATTGTATATATATATATATATAACTATTTGATTAAATAAACTGTAATATATATATATTTTTTTTAAATTTAAAATTGAATATTAATTGTTAAATGAATTTGGGATGACCTAAAGTTAATTAGGTATGCACATGTGTGTGAAAATAAAACTGATTTTATTATTATTTTTTTATTTATAATAAATCTAAATGTATTTAAACAATAGGCAGTTAAAGATATCAGCATTCCTGGAAATCTACGCGCGTGAAATGTATAAAAACATGACAGTTTACAAATCGTTCTTATTGTTATAGCACCTATAACAAAAGACAGCAATTAAAACTTGAAATAAGAAGTAAGAATCATTGATAAATTTTTAAACACTTAACTCGTGTTTTAATAGTTGGAGTAAATTTGAATATTTTAATTTTTTTCAAAAAGAATAACGAGAATTAAGTCTGCTGAAATTGGAAAAAAAAAAATGAAATAGTTTTCTTAATATATATGTAAGCGCTTCAATACTATTCAATAAAAATATATGATTATAAATAATTATTAAATTGTACTTTAATATGAAAATGGGCTAGAGCAAAACATGCTATTGTGTGTCATGGTATTTTCTGCCAGCTGCATTATATATATATATTTCTACTTTATTGTAAACACACAAGAACATGCCTTCAGTCCAAAGTAAACAATGATTGGAATACTTTATGGTGAATCAAATAAGGATAAAGATGTTTACCATTAAACACAACTACAGGAGACACCATTGTACTTATCTATCCTTGCTAAGGAAAATGATTTACTAAGTGAAACTGCTTTGAAGAACAACTTGCCTAACTATCAACTACTACTAATTCTATTATGATGATTTTTATGAACTTTGTTCAAATTACAATTTTTAATCAAAGAATTAATATTGTAAATTTTTTTTTAATTTTTTTTTTATTCATACTATCTGTTGTATTTTCACACTCTGATGATGAAGCCTCATTTTTCAGAATTAGCAAAGAAGCAAAGGGAGGATTATTCATTTTGATATTTTTTATATTTTCATTATAAATAAAATTTAGGTAATATCACCTGCTTCACATCAGGTTATCCACATAAATATTGAGCTAAGATTCTCTAAATTTATATATAGGTTAAATTACAACACTCATACAGAATACATATTATGTTTTATTTTGTGATTAACCATGTACATATATTTTCCAGTATGTTTGACTAATCAACTGGTAGCTGTCTCTATCATATATATATAAATTGGGGGAACTTGTTAAATAGATTAACCTTTGTAAATATATAATTTAGCTAGCCAGCATCTCAATTATATTAAATAACTAAAGTTGATTTTTCTATATAATTATGATTTGTAGAGAATGAATGACATAGGTGGATTTCTACCATGGGGTATAAGGGTTGGATCTAGAGGATAATTAATTAGTAAGATGGTAGAGGTTCACTTGTGATACATGTACATATGACGATTATTATATATATATATATATTTATCATTACTATTGTCGTTATACTTGATATTTATTATTGTTAATAAATGTTTGAGAGTTTATATTATTCCGGTCTCTGGTTTATTGAGTTGTCCTGACATTCCACAGTTTAGAAATAATTATACATGCACACACATCTATTTTTCTTATTATATAAAAGCTGGAAAATAAAACAAATATTATAAATGTTAGTTGTAACCATAGGTGCAGGTGTTGCTGTGTATATCTGTTCATACCTGCTAAAGGAGTTAAAAGCAATATTCTCTCTGGGCTTGAATATTAGGGCATAACGGAATTGAAAAGGGGAAAGTGGATGAACTAACCTAAATTGCATTTAATATTATTAAATAGGGATAGAGTTAGTCAATTAAAGGGCATGCAATCATTGGTTAAGCATTTCATTAGGTTCTTATTAGCACTCTATAAGATGACCCACAGTCTGAACATAGTTGGATGCAACTTTTTTCCCTTCTAAGCCTGGTAGGTCTCTGCAGATTGTTTCATTAGGGGTAATAAATTAGAGCATATTAACTTATCCCCTCACCATATTGCTACATCTGCATAGTAGTACAGTCTGCAAGTTAGTTGACCATCCATTACATCTGGTGCACCATCATTGGGCTTGGTTAGTTTATGACTGTTGATGAAGAGTACTGCCCATTATACTGGTGATAGCAATGTTTGGGATTATTTGTAATCATTTCATCCGTTATATCTGGCATCATCACCTTTTGGGGCTAGTGGTCATCATTCCATCTGTTATATCTGGCACCAGCAACGTTTGGGGCTCAATAGATAGGTGTATCATCACATAAATACTTTGTGTAAGTTGGTTATACATTGTGATCGAACCAGCTGATTGTTGATTTATCTGATAGATATATCCAAGTGCTAATTGTTTTGTCCGTTATAGTGCGGAGCACTGGAATGTGTGTGTGTGGGGGGGAGGGATCTGATGGTTTGCAGATCTGAAGGATCAGACAATACATGCACTTGTATGAGCAAACCAAGCTTTCAACGTGTAGCGCTGGAATGTGCGGGGGGGGGATCCAATGGTTTGCTGATCCGAAGGATCAGAATATATGCGCTAGACTGAGCAAACTAATATTTCAGCATGCAGTATGGCTTCTTTAGTATTTTTCTTGCTATCTTCTTTAGTATTTTTCTTGCTATGATGTGTTATCCTGAAGATGTACTATTCTAATCTTTCGATCTTTAACATAATGCCTCCACTTGATCTGCAGAGAAATTTTAGCAATTAACTTTGTCTGCAAATCACTAGGAGATGTTACCTTAAAGATCAGAAGATTAGAGTAGTACAGCTTCAGGGTAATACATCATAGTGAGATAAATACTAAAGTACCGGGTTTTTTTTATTAGCTTTAGAAATGTCATTAGGTCACGTACTACAAGATTTCATTAATTAGTACCAGATAATTTACATAAGAATTTTTTGTTTTATATGTGGAATGTTAACCATAATAGAATATCTTTTCTGAAAGAAAAAGCATGTTGGTATCCTATAATGAATTAATTAATATATTTTTAAATCTAATCAATGTAATTAAATCTTGTACTGATTCAATGTTCAAGATTTTTCTTTTGTTCATAGTTACATTAAGCCATCTACTTATTTAAAATAAAAAAAATTACTGGCTATTTAAAGATATTATGAATAAAATGTAAATATTTTTCTTTGTGTTAATTTTTGTAGGAGATGATAGAAAGATAAAATGGGAATACTGACAGACTGCATGATGAGTCAGCATTTTCTTTCATGTAAAAGAATTATAAAAAGAAAGTTTTGGTTTTACTTAATATATACTGTTGCTTCATTTGAGGGTCTCTAATGGCTATTTTGCTTGTTTTTGAAAAGAAAACTTTTAGTGAAGAAAAGTTGAGATTTTAACTGAATATTAAAGTAAAATCTTAAATTACATAGAATGTTGAAAAGAATTAATTGGAGTATTTTGATCAAAAAACAGATATTATTAGAATAAGTATTCTGTGCTCTATCTGCAATGTATATATTATGTATAAGTATATAATATTAAATGCCAGAAAAGAAATGTCATGGAGTGAGAAAACAGAAGTATACTGGACTCATTATCTGTATTTATCATGTGATTGTATTATTTCTGTTGCCATCTGTCTGCTATAAGATGATCAATTTGTCAAACAGAATTCCACATAAATATCTATAAAAAAAAGGACATTAATGGTTCATATAAATTGTAAATGCATGAAATGCCTGTGGCTAAAGGTTAGCCTAGAATATATCAAAGGACAAGATCAACTTTCATTCCAAAAGGTATGAATATTCTTTAGGAAAACCAGAAAGTCAAATAAAATTTATGTATATAAGTAAGCTTACATATTTTTATTGTCATATTCCCTGAAAATAAGATAAACAAAATTTATATATTTCAATTTGTGTTTTTGTTAATTTTTTTTTTTTTTTTAGTATTAATTTCATAACAGATTGTGAAATTTTGTTTTGTTAATTTTTTTCTTCTTTCTATCTCTTTATTACTGATTGTAAAATTCCATATATACGTGTGCAATGGTATATCGGTATACAGACATGGATATATAACAATAAAATGTAAATGAAGAAAGAGAAGGGGGTTTATAATTAATTGACTATATAAAATATATTTAACATTTATCCAGGTATGGCAAAAAGGGGGAATTTACTGGGTTGATTGTATTTTTTTATTTATTATGTTTATTATATTTTTTATTATTATTTACATTCGCTGGAGGGAGATATGTAATCTGTTTGGGGAAAGTGATAGTTTTATCGGATTTCATTATTAGTTGTTTCGTTTAAAATAAATTAACAAATGCATATTTGGCAGTCAATCCTTTCCATAACATGTTATTAAATATTAAAAGTGAATAAAACCAAAATTTGTTCTATATCTGTTTCCCAACTGTTTATCAATAGCAAATACCCTGAGTTAAAATATAATGTTGAGCTAGTATAGAAGATTGCCATACCAGGAGTTAATGTGTAGTTTCTTTACATGTTCTCCCTCATTGCATAATTCTTTACTAAGGTAAGATTTGGTGCTTAAGGTGGATAAGAAAATCAGTGCTTATAAATATGCCTTGAAGAACTTAAAACAAAAATAAATTAGTTTCAATACAATTGTGTTTATGTATGAGATAACTGGAAAATTTAACTAATTAATATTAATTCAGTTGTCTTCATTACAAAAAATTAAGGGAAAAGGGGGTAGGATTATTTTAATACCAAACTTTGAAATAAACCATAGTAGTAAATAACCAATTAGTATTGCTATTTGTCATGTATAATGTGCAGTTATTTTCCCGTCTCTTAAGGGTTGAGTTCATTTGATAAGTGTCAAATGTGCTGCCCTCACAATTTTAACACAAATCATTAATGAAAGTACACCTGGATCTCATTTCATGCGGTAGATAGGTTCCTTAGAAAATGCGCACAAAAGAAATCGCACAAAAATAAACGTAACTTACCTTTAAAAATGGGGGATAGGTTCTGATAATTTTCAGAAATCAGCACGAAAGCAAAGCAATAAGGAAAAATTACTTTAAAATTCGCACTAAAAAAATAAGGAAATAAGGTATGATTAATAAAAAATTTCAAATATTTGAAAAAAATTAATACAAGACAATTTTTTTTTACTTTTTTTATCAACTACAGTAGTTAATTTTACATTTTATCATACATATTTTAATCATTACCGCTATTTGACAATATGCGTTCGTTTGTGAGCTAGTAAGAAACCAGATCGTGACATGTGTACAACTAACGCTACTTTCAGTCTTGTGCTGTGTTAATGGTTTTCTGTTTCTATATTAAATGAGATTGCAATCAAAACAAAAAGATTATACATTATCATTAGAAAGATTATTTTCAGTTTATAAAATCAATAAAATCTTCATTATTATTTATTTTAAAAATCTAAAAAAATATTTATTTCTGTTAATATCTAACAAAATACGTTTTAAAAGTTTAAAATTTTTGAATATTTACTGTGATATTTTTATATATAAGTATAAATCTATTATTATTATTTACTCATTAGTATAAATAGGTTATTTACATAGAAGTTCAGATTCTAAATACAGCTTCAAGCCATATTCATGTTAGCTGCTAATATAACCTTATATTTTAGAAAAAAAAAAAGTATTTCAAGTCAAAATAAGTTATTAATAATTTAAATTTCTTGATATCTAATAAATATAGTGACATATGAAAGATATTAAGAAGAAACACGAATCGCATAACTTCAAAATTGCATTAAAATAATCCGCATAAAACAAGACCCAGGTGTATATTAATATTTTTTATTAGTCATTCATTAGACTAGAGATTATCCAATAATAAATATTATTTCTATAGAGTAATTTTCACTGCACCATTCTCATATCTTTATCATTGTGCAGTGTATATATATATATATATAGAAAGCAAATTATTATAATTTATTTGATGCATCAAATGTACTGCCTCACAATTTTGACATAAATCATTTAATGGAAGTATATTAATAATTTTTATTAGTCATTCATTAGACTTGGATAACCTCTAGCTCAGGGGTCCCCAACCTTTTTGCACTTAAGAGCACATTCTGTAATACTGGCCAGGTGGCGTGAACCATTTATTTTTTCAATGTAATTTTTTTTTCATATGTCATAGCATCGGCCGGGGTGTGAACCCACAGCTGTCTGCAAACAACTACTTGCTTGCAAGGTGGCTGTGATGACCCCCCGGCTAAGAACGCTTGACTTCAATGCAAATTTATATATTAATCTTTAACTGAGGCTTAAAGTTTATATCTGTGCTAGAGATAATCTCTAGTTTCAGAAAATGATTAGTAATAATCATTAGTGTATTTATCGGAAATGGATGGCATCAAAAGTTGTGAGTGGAGGAAGTTTGACCATGGTAAATGAAAATGTAACAATGTACTCTAGATAAATACTTTGCATATGATAAAGATATATATGAGAGATAGTGACCTGGGCCAACTGATGAGTGCTGGCTCAGCACGAAATGCATCTTGGGGGTCAATTGTCTTTTATTGTATCTTTATTTATATGAATTTAAAAAGAATGGGGGAAGTATTGAGGTGTTTATTATATCTGTAAATTTATAGTTGGATATTGTTAATAATACACATGATGTACAAAAAAATATTTATTTCAAAAATAAAATTTTAGCATTTGATTACAATATAATATAATAATTTATAAGAAATTTTAAAAATTGAATTTATTTGTATCAGATAAATATTTTTTTATCATGTTTTGATAGCAGTGGGCACACGTAAAATAGTCTGCGGGCACCATGGTGACCACGGCATAGGGTTGGGGACCCCTGCTCTAGCTAATGAATGAGTAACAAAAATTATTAATATACTTTCATTAAGTGATTTTTGTCAAAGTTGTGAGGACAGCACATTTCACACCTATCTATACTGCATATCGTAAAGATATGTGTAAGAGAATGTGATTTGGACCAACTGATGAGTGCTGGCTCAGCACAAAAAGTGCATCTTAGGAATCATAGATCTTTTTTGGCTTTGTTCATATGTTTATAATTACATGCCTTCACAAGGTGTTATATACTGCATAATGATAAAGATATGTATAAGAGAATGTGGTCTGGGCCAATTGATGAGTGCTGGTTCAGCACAAAATGTGTGTCTTGGAAATCATAGATCTTTTTCACATGTCTTTGGCCATATTTTTATGCTTACATGTCTCATCATTAAAAAAGCATAAGAAACCAATCTCTATCTTGCTTGAGAGTGGTAAAATGAAAATTACACAACAGAAACATTATTCATTATTAGATTCATCTTCACTCTAATGAATAACTAATAAAAATTATTAATAATTTCATTGCAGTCTTTATAAAAATAATTAATAAAGAAAATGTTCAGTTAAAACAAAAACTAAATTAATGTTATAATTTCTAGAATAATGGCAAGCAATAAACTTCCTTTTTTCTTAAGTATATATTAGAAAAAAATCCAAGAAGAAAAAGAAGTATTTTGATTTTTTTAAAGCTATTTTACTGAATTATTAATTACTGTTATAATGTTTAATATTCCCCCAAAATACATATATATATTTGTAAAATAATATTTGTTAAAATCTTAATTACATTAAGTAAGAGAAACATTGAAATCAATCAAGTATATATGTGTGTATATACATTGTCATAAAGTTATCTAGTAATTAAATGCTATTAATTTAATATTTTTGTCACTTAAATACACTCTTAACTTTATATTCAATTTAATAAACCTTTTATATGTATATGCTATGACTGATAAGTATTATAAACCTGCATTTGCATAAGCTGAAAGTTGTGCTTCCTTTGAGTTCTGTAGTCAGGCTGTGGAGAACATAAAAGAATGTGCATGTTATGGTTTAATATCTGTGTCTAATGAGTATATGATGCCTGAAGATATGATTCCTTTCTTTAGGAAATGTATATAATGAAAATACTTATTTTACTATATACAGATGAATGCAGAATATTACTGTCATATTATATAATTTTCATTTTTATTGCATTGCATATTTAACAGTCCAATGTGAGGTTGCATGCTCAGAGCATTCTGTATACTGCTACACATCAACATGTGAATTTTTGTAAGTATATATATGCAACTACATTCATTCATTCACAATATTGCATTCCATTATATACAGTACAATGAAATTCACTGGAAAGTATATAATTTATGAAAAAGTGGTAAAAAACTAAAAGCATAGCCATTATTAAGGTGGATGAACTCCCTCAAACAGCTGAAGAAAAGATAAATGCTACAAATAAGATTGATAAGGATTGATGTTGATCAGGTAGAACATATCAATATCAACACATCCATATAATTTTAATAAAGATAAAATACAGTCATTACATTATTACTTACTGACTATATTATTGAAAAATAAATAATTGAAAGGTACATTATTTGGAAAATCATAAGGATTAAAAACCACAATTCTTAAAATTTAAATGCCAAATTTACCACTCTAATGTAAATTAAATCATGTAAGATTATAATACAATCACTATAATGCCAATGATTTGGAAATGAGAATTATGTTCTTCTTGAATTCTGTAAAATTAATTAAAGTTTGAACTAAATTAAAAAAAAAAAAAGATTTTTATACAATTTTCAAGCTACTATTTAATAAAAGTTTCTGTCTTTTCAATCTAAAATAGTTTTAGAAATATTATATGTTGCATCATCTCTTGCTCACAGTAACAGTTATAGAGATTGTGTTCTCTGAGTTAGATTAGTGAATAATGGTCTTTTATATAAAAGGGGATTATATTTGGGGTTTATGGGCAACCAGTTGATGATGATGACCATGGATTGCTGCAATGGAGATTGCAAAGGTGATATCCTTTAAAGTTCATGCACTACATTTTATTTAGTTTAGTATTCATTTAGAAACTAAGTTTAGTTATCCAGTACATGAATGCTATTAAGTGGTCAGAGCATTGACGATGATCAGCATGCTTTAATATTCCAGCATTATTGTTTTTATTGTTATATATTCTGATGGATTAGCACTTAAGTTTTTGCATCCAAATTTATGTTTAAATAATTTTCCCCAAGATGGAAAGGCTAAATAATTAGCCTAGTCTATAGTAGACGCATTTTAAACCCAGTCACCAGATTGACTGATTTACTTTTATTGCTAATCACTCATAATGATGAGTATTACTTATACTTATTTATAATGCTGGTGAACTTATAGTTAATTATATTAATATAGTTGCTGTGCTTATCTCATAGAGTGATCTCTCAAGATCTCTCATTCTAATTACTTTTAAATATATTATTTTGATATTAAATTTATATTTAATATTTTAAATTTTGAGTCATTGACTTGTTAATATCTAGAGTTGATGAGGATGAGTGCCATCATCCCAGGTGCAACCCTATTTTCCATATCATTACACTACATGTTTTGCAATCAAGACAATTTAATATAACTTTAAGATGTAGCAATACTCCTGGGTATGAGTTACAAAAAACTGTCTATTTTTTTAACATACTTTACTCTAAACTTCATTATCACATTATTTATAAAAACAAATATGTTTCAAACTATAACAAAAAATAATGTATTTATGCATATAGGATACAAAAAAAAAATATTTAAATTATATCCTCATATTAAAAAATTATACAATTTAATGCATTTTTCTTTCCAATCTGTTAACCTTACACAATTGAATAAAAATACTTCTGTATCAATCAAATGAAAAAAAATTTCATTTTAATTGAAAATCATCTACAATGATTTTTTATATGCATGTATGCAAAGTTTTCTGCTAAACAACAGATCCAGCAAACAAAATAAAAGGTTATTATATCTAGCAAGTAACAGTGATTTATATAACTATTTCACATTGTATTAAAATTTAATTTGCAATGAAAGATATATTAAAAGCAAAATTTTCATCTAACTTTAATTTCTAAAGATGTGACATATGGTCATTGTACAAACAAACAAACAAAAATATATTAATTATATCCACATATTAAAGTACAATGCAATGTATTGTATTTCTATATTTTTCATTTTGTCATTTTTAAATGTGGAGGGGTGTCTATGGATAGCGCTACATATATTACTATTGAATAACTAACTTTAATACTAAACAATTTTTAAAGATTATTTCTAATAGCAGAATGTATATCAATAAAAATTCAATTCTCTGATGAGCCAGATGAAAACAAAAAGTGCATGCTCTTAATGTAACAAAATTATGCTCTTTAGTCCAGTGGGTGACCAAATAAAAGGTGAGACGGCTACACGTTTAACATTTAATTCTATTTGATCATAGCCACAGATGCTGATCAGACTGAAGCTCACATCAAGCTCCGATTCTAACCAAATCCTACTATATTTACTTATCATCATCTACCCCACATTAGTTAAAACATTTTTAAAAAAAAAAGTAAATATTTTATAATTCAAATGTGTCAGAATATATCAAGTTAATTAAAATTATCTTATATTTCATTCACAAGACAAAATAATAATGAATATTTATCAAGCACTCATTCCTTTGATGGAAAATAATAAATTTAACAATATAAATTGTGAAAAACTACAATACTCTAGATGAGTGAAAATGTACTTAGTAACCAGACAAATAAATCAAAACAATGAATTCATTGGGGATATTATTAAGTGAACTACTCTTATAAATATCCACTCACAAGTGAATTATATCAAGCAAAAATACGAAATAAAAAATTATTTAATTTTTACTGATTAAACATTTATTATTATTGAAGGAAACTAATCATAAATACACAGTAAATACTATCATTATCATTAAAAAAAACACACACAAATGAATTAAAACTATAATATGGAGGACAACGCCAAATGATAAAAAATAAAAAAAACTTTAAAATTATTGAAGAAAAACTAGGACCTAATACTAAATATATATTATTCTGCTTAAAAATGATATGAACAAATATTAATTATATTTGTGATGATTTGTATTCAGAATTAGTTTATTTCATTAATCAATTTGTAATACAATAAATTGATTTTATTATACATATATTATGATATTCTAGATTTATCATACATTGTGTAAAATCATACCTATTATTCAAAGTAAATGGAACTAAGGGTGATTCAAAAAATCAAATACACCTGAAAATACATAGCCTATAAAAAACAGTATAATTATGCAAAGTTAATGTAAAATAAAAAATATAAAAAATGAGCAATTTAGAAGATGTTTTGTAAATAATGGCTAAAACATTGTTACATCTCGAATAAAACAAAATAATGGAAAAATAAATAGTCCTAAACAAACATAATAATATATATAATAAAAAATTAATTTACAAATATTGCCGGAAAAATAGGTCATTTATAAAAAAATTTTTTATACATACATGACATTTTAGTATCAAAATTAAAGCTAATGACCTTTATTTCTTAATAGCCATCACATATTAAATACAATGGGGCTAGACTAAGATTTGTTTCAAGCATAAAGTTAAAATAATCACTTTCTAATAACTCAGCTGTTCATTCTCATTAAAATAATAGATGTTACTCTACAATCTAATTATGCCATTGCATTATAATAAACCTTTTCACTATTTTAGCAGTAGATGAGCTAGGTATCATGAAGTTCCAAAACTTTTATCACAATAGAAAGGCTTACATATATATACAGGGAGAGAGGTGGGGGAGAAAGTGAAAAAGAGAGGGAGAGCAAGGAAGAAAAAAACAACAAGCAGAAGGGAAAGAGAAGGGAAAGGAGCAGGATGGGAGAGATAGAGAGGGAAGGGGGCAGGAAGGGAAGGGAGCAGGAACAGGAAAAAAGGGAGAGGAGGGAAAAGAGAAGCAGAAGGGAGTGGGAGAGGATGAATAGGAGGAAGGGGAGGGAAAGAGTAAGAAAGGGAAAGAGAGAGGGAGGGGAGGGAAAGAAGAGGGAGAGGAGAGAAGTAGAAGAAAAGGGAAGAGAGAAGAGGGAGGGGAGGGACAGGAGGGAAGGGAGAGCAGAGACGAAAGCAAAAGGAAGGAGAAAAAAGAGGAGAGAGGATAGGGAAAGGGAGAGGAGGGGATATGGAAAGAAGAAGAAAGGGAGGGAAGGGGGAAAGAGAGAGGAAAGAACAAGAGGGGAAGAGGGGAAAGAGGGAGATAGGGCAAGGAAAAAGGAAAGAGAGGGGGGAAAAGGGGAGAGGGAGGGGGATATGTGGTAGATCTAAATTTGGTTCAGTCCCATATTGCTATGTAAGTTAGATAACTGGAGTTAAAAACATTTTCATGTCTGAAAATTTCAGAGTTTCTGCTTAAATATTCCGTATGAAGTAAGTGCTGGTTTTTGAGTTGATATTTTAGATCTAATGTCTGAATATTCTAGCTCCACATTGAGGTGAGCCATAAGCTCGAAACCAATTGGTCTGGGGATAAGAATGTTCTGGATAGAGATTTCAAATATTTTCTCTCACTGCACTTATCAATTAAGAGATTGTTTAAGCTATTGGTACGCTCTCTATATTAGAGTATTATGTAGAGATATGTATTTTTTTTGTTATAAATCCATGAAAATGACTATAATGGTAAAAAAAAAGTTGAAATGTTGGAAATGTATATGTGATTTTATATATATATGTTCATATACTTAATATATGGAAATAAAGTTTTTGAAAAGAAGTTAGAAGTTAGTTAAGATATTTATAATGTTGGAGAACATATATTTAAAAAAAAAAAGTGATTGTTTAATTTGTTATTGTAATATATATTGAAGAACATTAACGTGAATTACATTTCAGCAATTAAAAAAAAAAAGAAGACTATAACTGGAAGGTCATAAAACTGGAGTTAAAAAATAAAATATACACATTTACTGTTGAATTTATAGCTACAAATGTTTATTAAATATCAATCTTTTGCTTATTTTTATTTCACAATCATTTTGTCCTTGAATTAGTTCTTGCTTTCTTTAATTTAATACATAGTTGTAATTATAAATATAAGAATAAATTCAGACAATTTATTTTTTAATGAATTATTTTTTGTTCCATTCAATCATAAGCATTATTTGGTTCCTTCGAGCATAGTGAGGATATATTACAGGAGTATCTTAATATGTTTCAATAGCAGATAAAAGAATGAAATCCTTTCCAACAACTTTGATTAAGAATTATTCACTATGCTTTTCAACTGTCAGATAATACTTTTGTCTGAATGAGCTGGTTATGAATTAGCCATCACCCCCCACCTCCACCACAAAAAATCTAAGTCTTCTTTAAAGCTAATTTTTTTTTTGCTAGTTTAAACTAGCTTAAAATCAAATCCTATGTCATAAGCATGACAAATGAATTATATCTTTGTTTCAAATTCAAAAAATCATTTTTGTACTTAAGATCTGTTTCCTCAATAATCTTTTGAATTTCATGATTCATATTTGATTGCATTTGTGATACCTCATCCCTTAAATCTATTTTTATATTATGTTATTTTATTGATAATTCATTTGTTATATTTGCTTTCATATTTTCCATCTTAGTATCCATCATTTCCATCTTGGTATTCATATTTTCCATCTTTGTATCCATCTTTTCCATCTTAATATCCATATTTGCAGACAAATCTACTTTCAGATTTTCCATCTTGGTATCCATATTTGCAGACAAATCTACTTTCTGATTTTCCATCTTTGTATCCATCTTTTCCATCTTGGTATCGACCTTTGCAGACAAATCTACTTTCAAATTTTTCATCTCTACTTTCATATTTGCATTTAAATTTTCCATCATTTGTTGCATCATTAACATCATTTGACTTAATGATGGATTATTATCATTACTTTTATTTTCTATAGGTTTGTCAATAATATCCATAGTTTCTGCAACATGGATATTTAATATAGAATCACCCTAAGACACATCTATGTTTATTTGTTCATTGATACTATTCATAGCATCATCAGCTATATTTGAACTAAGTATCTCAGTTTGCATTTCTATATTACTATCAGTATTAAAAGAAAATATTTTATACTTACTTCTCATAATCATAAAACTAACTTTATTTTAACTATAACTTTACTTATACAATAATATATCATTTATCATAGGATATTAATGTGATGCCTTTTTCTTTTCAAAGTATATATATATGTTCTTACTCTAATGCCTAATTTTAAAATTATATTTTTTAATATTCTTTACTTTAGACAATTATTCTTTCAACTAATGTTAAGATAAAATGTGATTTATTATTAATTGTTTAATTAATGTTTCAGCAGTTGTTTCTAATATTATTGATGTTAATTATGATTAAAAAATAAATGGTCATGTCATGACCATGTGTGAATTATTTGATGTCATTTATCGATTGATGTCTATAGTCTTTATAACACAATCCTTGAAGAGCCTCTTGAGACATTCAAAATAATAAAACTGAGATGGTCTGCTAAAAGTCCTAATCAACTTGTTGACTACAGAAGTCAAGATCCTGGGAATGAAGTCCACCGATGATATTCACTGCTCTTCAACTAGTGGACACAAATGATAGTAGCAGCTACCACAGAAAAAAGAAGTCATTTTTCTTTAGCTTTTTATATCCTACCTCTTCTATTGTTTTATCTTATCTTTTCTGGAGTAATTAGATTTAGCATTTGTTATCATACAAATAAATTCCTATTAGGAATTTGTTTCCATATAAGGTGCATTTTAAGATCTATACAATTAATTAATCTCTTAGGAATTTATTTCCATATAATCTAAGTTTTATGATCTACACAATTAATCTCTTAGGAATTTATTTCCATATAAGGTAAGTTTTAAGATCTATGCAATTGATTAATATGTACATGTCTCTATATTTATTTTAAAACTTTTAATTTGAACATTTCTTTTATCGATTTATTTAGCAGCATTCTTCATTTTAAAATATTAATTACATATTTTGCACTCCTCTCCTTACTTCAGAAAATTGTTTAGGCTTACGTGAAATTGTTGAATTTGGCCAGTCTTTGTATCTGATATCTGGGTGATCTAGTTGTTATTATGGTTGGCTTCAGTGTTGATTATATTTCCTCTTCCCTACTTTTGGGTTCAATGTCACTACATTCTGGTTTTTGATCCTCCTCCTCAATCACTATTTCCTATGGTGTCAATTCAGCTGTGTCTTGTATTTCCTCTTTTAATATGGACACTGCAATTTTCCAATCTTCCTCAAATTGATGGTGGATATGATTTACATATTTCTGTATGTTGTCCAACCTGTACTTGGATGATTACTATTGTTTTGATAACATTTTGTGATTATTCATTTAACCCATTTTTTTTTCAGATTATTTTTCAAGATTATGTCTCAAACCCAAACTCTGTCACTAATTCTATTTCTATTTTCTGCCAGTTACTTTATTTTACTAATAATTTCATCTTGTATGGTTTTTATTCATAGTTTATAAGTTTCTAGTTCTTTTTTTAAAACTCTAATCTCTTTTTGAAATGATTCTATTATTCTCTGCAGCTGTCTTCTTGTTACCAGTGAAGATGGCTTAATACATGCCCTAGTCTTCCCAGAGCTACTATGCCTTTCGCTGTCACTGTCTGGCATTTCTAGTTTTTTGAGCAAGGGCATTTTACTAGGTTTATAGATGAAAGATCACACATTTTTCCATAATTGTATATCCCTCCAGTTTATTTTAATTAATCCTCATTCCTCATGACCCATGTCAGGATATTTATGTACCACTTCCTGTTTAAAAGGAATTTTTCTACTAATGTTAATTTGTATACCTAGTTTACGGAGCCACTTCTTTCCGAACTATGGGACTGATCTTCCCTTTGACTATATATAGGAGTAGATTCACTTTTTACTGCAGCAGTTGTTAATACATATAAGTAATATTCATTCATCATCATGAATGAACAATAATAGCATAAATCAACAGACAATATGATTGGATTTGAATTGAATCTACTATAGACCAGGCTAACTATTTAGCCTTTACCAGCTTGGGGCAATTATTTAAACATAAATTTGAATGCACCAAATTAAGTGCTAATCCTTTAGAACATATAACCATAAAACAATAATGCTGGGATATTAAAACATGCTGACCATCATCAATGCTCTGGCCACTTAGTACTATTAATATACTGGCCAACTATAAACTTAATTTCTAATAGAGATTAAACATAATAAAATGTCATGCATAAAATTTAAAGAATATTCTTTTTGCACCAATCCAAAATTATAATCAACTGGATACTCATAAACACTAATATACACCCCTTTCATATAACAGACTTATGCACAAATCTAACTTAGAGACTACAAGCTCTATAACTTTTACTGTGATCAGGAGATGATGCAACATATATCCTAAAAATATTTAGAATTAAGTTCATTGGAATAATTTTAATAATAAAATATAAGTTTATTAATAACAATTAAAAATGAAATTAGGGTCTGCTGAACATGCTACATACATATAAATTTCACCTTCTGATTTCGAGTAATATATGATTAAGAATAACATTATCAACTTGTGATTTACAATACCTCATAATGGGTTTACATGAAACACATATACACATCAGCACATAGACGTGCAGCACAACATAAAAGAACATATTTGAATTGTCATTTACTAATAAAAATGATTAATTTTACATAAATGTGTCAAGCTGACATGCATTGATATGTGCACACAGACATGCAACATAATTTATGAACATATTTCACTTGCCATAAAATAATAATGAAAATTTTAAGTTGTCACATTTCAATGCTACTGATATCTCATATTAGTGATTAATTTTAATTTACAAATACCTCATAATGGGCTTACATAAAACACATCCATATATCAATGCACAGACATATAGTAAAATTTATTATCATATTTGCATTTATAAACCTATAAAAAATCATTTCTTATAATACATAATTTATGACCAATTAACATACCTATGTGTGCACTTGAAAATGTATGTGCACACTGATGTTTATATCATATATTTCAATTTGTCAAAATAATAAAATTATTAAAAATGTATTTTTCACAATTAATTCCATGTCAAACTAAACATAAAATTCATAAAAGTTGTTTTTTTTTCCTTTTTTTAAAAAAGGGTAAAAATCAGTCTTTGACAGGTTACTGTTGATTAATTATAATCATTTCTTAGTTTTCCAATCAAAAAATCAATATCTTTACTTTTTGATTTTTAATTCAAGCAAAATTTATTTGTTTTACTTTTAAATTCTAGATTTTAAATGTCATTTTCACTAAAGAAATTATTTAAAATGTCATTCTTAATATATATAACACTGCTCACCAGCTGTGCTTCATATATATATACATTTATTTTGTGCTTGTCTGCCTACAGATAAATCAGTATGATGAGCCAATCTTAGTAAAACTGGCTTATAGTAATCATTTCCATTTCATCTAGGATTGGATGGACTTCAGACCAGTTAGCTATTTTGACCACATTAGGGCTATGAAACACTGGAAGCTGACCCTTTTCTCATGTGAATTCAAACTCTGCCATAGTGAAGAACTATGGAGCAGCTGCTGGATTTGCCCTCCTTCAGTTATCTCATGGTAGTTCTGTGTATAACTCTAGAAAACCAACTACACCTGGGTCTCATTTTATGTGGTAGATAGGTTCCTCAGAAAACATGCACAAAAGAAATCGCATAAAGATAGACTTAACTTACCTTGAAAAATGGGGGATACGTACTGTAATTTTCCAAAAATCGCATAAAAGCAAAGCAACAATGTAAAATTATTTTAAAATTTGCATTAAAAAAAAAATAAAAAAATAAAATATGACTAATAAAAAATTTCAAATTTGAAAAAAATTGAAACAAAACAAACTTTTTTTTTACTTTTTTTATTAACTACAGTATCTAGTTTTATACAAAACAATATATTTTTGTGCATAATTTACATTTTTTTCATACCTGTATGGTATTTTAATCATTATCACTATTTGAGACATTAGATTCATCATGAGCTTCTCCTTAAACGAAGTCAGAGGAAATACAACTAAAATGTTTTCCAATCATTGTTGATTCTTACCATTTCGCTAAGCAATCTAAAATTGAAATTTTTATTTCCAAAGAAATTCATTTTCTTGGGTGTTTTTTCTCTCCGTTAGAATAAACTAAAAGTTTAAAATAAAAATAAGAACTTAGACTTATGATAACAAAGACACTGACTCACCACTGTTGGGCAAAATTTAATTAAAACAATTAAAAATTAAATTCTTATTTTTGTCTTTAATTTTTAAATTTTCAATTCCATTTAAAAATCAAATTTCATCGTTTCACATCACCTTAATTTCAGATCATGTTACGTAATTTTTAAATTGTTAATTACAATTAAAAATCAGATTTTAATTGTGCCCAATTCTGTTACTCAACCTTTTAAAAATAAACTTGCGGACACTAAATGATTAATTGATTACGTATTCTTTTTATAAAAAGCAAGAATAGAATGTGATTTAATATGCAAAAAACAACAACGTATTGAAACAGTAAGATTCGTATTCCAATCTTAAGTTTCACCTTTTTCTGTCGTCTCTCACTGACCGGTCTATCCCACCCAAATTTAAACTTTTTGATATCGAATTGTGTGTGTAGCAATATTAAAAATGTATAAGTATATGTAGAATTCAGCATAAACACGCACACATTTCGATCTCAAATTAAAGGTAATAAATAGGGATAAAATAATATAATTTAGATTTCTTTTAGTTATATAATTTTGTATAATTTTAATTATTTATTTTGGATTATAAAGTTCATATTTATTGCTTTGTTTAAATTTCGTTTAATAATAATTCTAAAAAAATCTGATGTAATATTTAATTAAAAGTTAAAATAATCTTATGTTCCCTTTTTGTCTTTGAAATTTAAAAGCATCGGTCAGTGATAGATAATAGATTAATTAAAGAAAAATTCCCCAAAATGTAATTAGAAAATGTAAAATGTAAACAATGGAACGGCAGCTTTCTTTATAATTAAAACCAACAAAATGCATTGATTATCCTCAGGGCAGATTAAGTAGAACCTAAAAATACCTTAACAAAAATGTGAAAGATCAAGAGAAGAAAAGAGGCCATCTTAGACTGGCTGGAGACATTCACTTAAACTTTAGCTCTGCTCTCGATCACTGAGTCTCCAAAATATAAAAACAAATTGTTCCTGCCAAGGTATGACTGAGTAAAAGCACCTAGATTATTCTCCATCGGGAGATGGCCTATCGGATGCCGAACTTTCCATTGCCCATCATAAATTCACCATGAAGATCTGCTGCCTGAAATAAATGAGAAAGCTGCTGCTGCTGTTAAAGTAAATGAAACATCTAAATACAAGAAAGAATTGCCACTCATGAACTATTTGCTACTACACCAATGGACTCAGAAAACTTCTTATAAAACAGGTACCTGTCTGTGTTCAAACTCTAGAGTACTCTAATAATATGCTATAACTCTTCTTCATACTACTTATCTAAATTATAAAATGTAAAAACTACCATATGTATAACTAAAACTGAATAATTAACTTAATGTGTAAATTTCTCTAATAATCTAGCTTACCTCATTCTATCTTTCTTGGGTGCGTATTTCTAAAATCTACATTTTATCTATATTTATTATTTAATTATTGCATGCTCATAATTGTCTCAATTTTCAAAGTTTAAATCTATGATCGCTTGAAATAGTGAGTGCGTGTCAGATTTCATTAACATTACTTTCATATATAATTTAATTTTCATATAAACTGACACACATTCAATGCTTCATTTATTGTAATGCAGGGGTCTACAACTTCGCAAATGGCTGGCGTATTAGTTGTAATAATCCCCAGTTTATATATGTTTTGCATTTATTAAATCTTAATGAATAATTCCATAAAATTACATTTCTTTGAGAGTCACCAAAGTTCTTTAGTAAATGTTGATAATGTAGAGCCGAGTTAGAAATCTATTTAAATCTTATCATAATCGTTTATACATTATACATGTGTTACGTTTTAGAGACGCAATGACCCATTCCACCGTGAAATTTCCGGATTCTTCAGGGTTGAAATTAACCCCAGTCGTCCTACACAAGCGGACATAATGGGTGCTCCCGTAGGATTTGACGACATCATGCAGCCACTGACAAACTGCGACACGAACCGCTTGTCCCTGGTTATGCTTATGTGACACCTTACTTCGTCGGGCTGATGGCAGAGACCAGCCCGACATTCTTATAAACTCATTCACGGCATTGCAGTTTCGATATACTGCCATTCCATATTGCCTTTCTAAAGCGTATCACGTGTTCCTTTACTTAATTTTATTATTCTATATATCACTCCGCCTCTGCATTATCTTCATAATTCACTCTCAAATAAATGTTTGCCCTTAGTTATAAATAAATATTTTAATTAAATAAATATATGGCTGCCGCTAAGATATAAATCCCTCCAGGCATGCATTAGAAATACTTACTCAAGAATTTTAGGTAGCTAGATTACGCCTTCAAATAAATGAATTCCCTTGGTAAACAAATAAATAAATGTATTCTTTAAAATATAATCATGTCGCAAATCCCGCTACTGAAGCTTTTAATCCATAAAATATTATTAGTAAATGATCTTATTAAAATGTGTTAATAAATAATTTTAAACTATACGTCTGCAGTTACGTTTCATTTATTCGATACTCATTCTATATAATATTTCCTCGATTATGTAAATATGAATGTTTAATTAATATTAGTTTGATTATTGGCTAACTTGAAAATAAAATCATGAATCTCTTGCATATCCCTGACCACCGTGCCTAAAAAAATATTTACTAATGTCGCATCAGATGCATTGTTTCGTGGATTGTATTGTGGAACCGATAAACTATGTTCGAACTCAGTACCACGGGTGGCTTCGCTACCTCGATGGTGCTGCTGTTCTGTGTGGTGGTCGAATTCTGCACTACGTTTTCTGACTGTTACAATACATAGTATTGTTTCATCTATAACATTTGAACAGATTTACATTATAGTCTTGTAAAATTTAATGTGTGCATATAAAATGGGAAAATTCTGATTGTAAGTGAATTATGAACTTCTTTATTGCATAAAATCTATTACATTACTATTATAAAGTGCTGAAAATACTGAAATTATTAGATGGAAGTTGAACTCCGATAAGGTGTTATTACTTTAAATATGACATGAGTGCATGAAATTTATAATATTTAAAGTAACGGCATATTATTGGAGCTCGACTTCTGATCTAATAATTGCATAACTTCAAAATCGCATTAAATAAATCCGCATAAAATGAGACCCGGGTGTACCTCCCTAATCTTTTTATCAATCTTTTTTTATAGCTAGAGTAAGGAGAAAAAAATTCATTAATTAAAAAAAAAGTAAATGGTTCTTTTCAATTTTTTCTTTCACTTTAATCCTTTTAAAAGCATCTTTCGAATTTTATCAAAATATGATCTACAAGCTTCACTTTAAAAAAACATTTTTAAAATAGATAGTAGACATTTTGCCAAAATGTTATACAAGAGCTTTAATTAAAATAAAAAAATTCTAAAATAGATATGGGAATTTTATAATTATCAGGATATCTATTGTTACCTAAAAACATGCTTGTTTTAATTGCAAAATCAGAATTCAATAAAATATTAATTAAACCTTTTTTATTTTTTAAAAATTTATCTCCATAATAAAATTTTATTTTAAATTCAAAATTATTTCATCCCTTACTATTACTCCAATGAAATGTAGAAAATATCTACAAAAAATTTTGACTGTTTATTTCCACTTCTCCTTTCAACTTTATATATATATCTGTGTACACATACTAGTATGTTGTTGTATGCCATGAAACCCATATGGTTACAAAATATAAACTTCCTAACAGTTAATATTATATAATACATCAAGATTAATATTCCAACACTACTCTATTAAGTAAATGATCATAATGTTATATAATAATAACTGCTGGAAAATTTATTATTTATATATTTCATTATTTGATTTGGTATTAATAAGCTATAAATTGAAAAAATTCACAAATATCAAATAAAATTATATGAAGCAATTTGAAGTATAGTTTTAATAAAGTAATCTTTATGCTTTCTCTCCGTGTTTAAGATTAGCCTATATATATATATATATATATATATATATAATAAGATGAAAAGAAAAGACAGTCAGATCTTTTCTCTAAAAAGATTTATCTTGTACTTTGTATTGAGTGTATTTCATTTGCATGATAATAGCCCAAAGGTATAAACACTAGGAATCTTTAGTCCATTGTCAAAATACCCTCTATGAATAAAAGGCATAAATTTTTAGTTGTCTTGGCAATAGATTGAAGAGTCCTAGAGTTGATGTTTTGATTGCTTTAATGCAATTTACATCTGTAAACTATCTAACTTTATAAATATTAATTAACGACAGTGCAGATTTAATATCATCATCACTTTAAATCATTAATATCCATTACAGGATGAAGACCTCTCTGAGTTCAATAACTCTCTGATATCTAGCCTCTCTCCTCCACATTTCCACAGTACACTCCTTTACTTCATCCACATCTCGCATGTGGTCTCTTTTTAGATCTTTTACAATTTCTTGGAATTCAATGTAAGATTTCAACTGTCCATCAATTATCAACTCTTGTAGCAATATGCCCTGCCCAACTCCTCTTCAATCTCTTAATTGTTTCAATGATGTTAGTAACATCTGTTTGTTCTCTCACCCATTTAAAATACATTTTCAATCTCTTTATGTTACATCTAACATTCATCTCTATATTTCTTTGAGAGGTCTGAAGTCCCTGTATTGCTCATCTGCTAAGTGTCCAAGTCTCCGATCCATAAGTAAAAACTAATAAACATATTTATTAAAAACCTTCCTTTAACACATAAGCATATTTCTTTTGAATATTGAGTTATTTCTACCAAAAACATTCCAATCATTTTTAATTCTACGATTAATTTCATCTATCATGTTTTCATCTGTAGTAATAATCTGACCAAAGTATTAGTAGTTGCTAACTTCTAACTTATCATTATCAATCTTTATTTTGTTCTTTTGAAAAAATCTATTGAACATTAATCTTTTTAACACTGACTTTTAATCCCATGTTCTTACTTTCATCTATTATCTCTTGCAACACTTCCTGAAACTCTAAAGCATTATTTGCAAACACAACCACATCATCTGCAAAATCTAAATGAGTTAAATAATCTCCATTTACTTTTTACTCCCTTAGCCTCCCATTTTAATTCAGAAAATACTTCTTGCAAAACTGTTGCAAAAAAGTTTTGGAGATATGCAGTCCCCATGCTGTATGCTCTTCTCAATGTTAATCTATTCAATATCATTATGTAATCTAATTATTGTTGTTGTATTTTTATAAATATTCTTCAGAATATGACAATATCCTTGGTCTATAACTTGATAATTCAATGCTTTAATCACTGACAAAATACAGAATAAAATGTCTTTTTATAGATTGCAATGGCAAGTCATATTCATTGGTCCTTTCTATAACTATTCTCAATACTTGGATATGATCCACTGTACTAAAACCATTTTTAAATCCAATTTGTTCTTTTGGTTGATTAAAATCAAAAGTTCGGTAAAGACGAGCTGTAATTTATTTTGATAAAAATTTTGCATAGAATTGATAAAAAGACTGATAGGTCTGTAATTTCTAATATCTTCTTTGTCACTTTTTTAAAATATTAATATTAATATTGCATTCTTCCAATCATTTGGTACATCTTTACCATTTAGAAATTTGATATATAACTTTGCCAAAAATATTTCTATTTCTTCACCTACTTCTTTTATGATAGTGATTATAATTCCATCAGTAAATTGAACTTTTCCCTTCTTCATAAATTTATTTGCATATCTTACTTCATTTAAAATCCTGGGCAATTCAGAAGATACAGTAGTTGTAAGAAGTACTTGTCTTTGCTCTTTAATGCTACATAATTCTTGGTAGAACACTTCTACACATTTCATGATGCCATCTTTCTTTTTTATAATATTCCATCTTTTTTTCTTATAGCAAAATAATTTTCCTATTGTTGTTTTACACACTTGAGACTTATTCTCTTCTATAGCTTTCCTTACTAGTTCACAACTACAGTTTTTTATATCATTATCAACTCTTTTTCACACTATTATATAAAATTTGAGATATTTAATCCTTGTTAAGGCATTATTTTTATTTATTTTCACATTCCTTCTTTTTTTCACAAATTGCCTTGATGCAGTAGAAATTTTATTGGTTAATTGCTGCTTTTTTGTACCAGCTATCTTAGTTTCAGTTTTTAAAAGTGTATCAGTTATTTTCATATTGATGTGTTCAAATCTGAATTGTTCAAAATCTATTAATATTTGAAAACAATTTGCAAGTTCTAATTTAAATTCATTGAAATCTTTCTGAAGATTAGGAATATCAACTATGAATATTGTTTTATTAATATCTGTCTCTCTAGTTTTTGAATTTATTAAGACCATTATAATCTTCAAAGATACATTTTCTATTAGTCAAAATATAATCCAATTCTGCTGTACTTTAATTTGGATGCTTCCATGTCCATTTAATATTTTTTCTCAAAAAAAAAAGAATTCAAAATATAGTTTTTCTTTTTGTGCAAACTTCACATGTCTATGACCTCTCTAATTTTTATCACTATAACCAAATACCTACGGCACTTTCATCTTTCAATTGTTTGCCAATTCTAACATTAAAGTCTTTCATGACAATTTTAAAATGTTGTTTGGTGTGATCAAAAGTCTTTTGTACATCCATATAAAAATCCTCTACTTCATCACAATGAAGACTTGCTGGGACATAAATCTGAATTATCTGCATTTCATATCTATTTTTTAAGTTGGACTAATCTTGCCACTCTCCAGTATACCATCAATATCCACAACATTGTTCTTTCACTTTATTTATTTATAATGAATCCTATTCCAATGTTTGTGCCTTTGTGCATATCCTGTTTTTAAATCAATTGTCTCTTCACCTTTTCTTGTAACTTCACAAAGTCCAATAATGTCCCATTTAATATTAGACAGCTCTTCTTCAAATTCTTGCCATCTTCCTCCACTTGAAAGTGATCTGCAATTGTAAATACCTAAATAAAATGTCATCATCAAATGACAGCCTGAGTCTGCAATCAAGAGATTCTTAGCACTCTACATTTGCTGCCATAGCTAATGACTTTATAGAATCCTGGGAATAATAGCCATGATTTATTTTTGCCAGTCATGATTGTAAATATCTATTAGAAAGAAAAAAAACCATTCACACACATTCATTCTGCCATCAAGAAAACTCAACTAATATTTCACTTAAGAGCTATTAGGCAACTGAGAAGAAAGATCATGGTTTTAGTTGACCTTAAATTCAAAGATAAAAAGTCAATAAACACACCATGCTGGATAATGTGTGTTGGTGAGCAGCCCATCCATGCATAAATACACTTGCAATGACAAGAACATATGGAGTGGACATTAGGAATTTGCCCTGTTTGGTTTCTTTAAGATCTCCAAGAGAAATCATAAGGGTCTTCTTTCAATTAACAGCAAATTCCTTTCGGCAATCACAGATTTAGTATAATGCATTCTTATTTGATTGGGGATCCTAGTTTCTCGACAGAGTTGATTGGAATATTTTATACTGCCTTGCAATGAGTAAATAAACCAAATGAAAGATCATATCTTATATCATTGCTTCTAATGATGGTAAATAATATAATAACTTTTAACAGTTCACTGCAAGGTAAGATTTACGAAATAGTAAAAAAGATCATACTTGAATGATAAATAGTTAATAGCAATAGCTAAATACACATTTATTAACTAATAATTCAATGACTGAGTTTTATTTTTACTATGTAAAATAAAAATTCCAATTTCCCCTTAAAATTACCATATACCAAAAAAAAAAAAAAATCCAATCTTCATCCAAAGTCAAACCCTAGGTAATGAACATGTTAGACATATGTGATAATAATTATAATATGAGGCTCTTACATGGTGGTTAAACACTATATGGAATTTGCAAGCTCAATTTCGGATTTTAATTATCGTTCCTATAAAATACCTATCCCAGCGAAATAGCATTACCTCCGTGCAATACTAATTAAATATAAACATTTGCTTCATAAAAGGAAATATTTTTTTGTTTACATAATAAATACATCATTTTTTAATGTTTTACTATTTTCAAACTATATTTAAAAACATAACGATATACTGTACAATATAAAATGATTTAATATTTGGTTTGGAATTAATCAGTGCACGAAGTTTAAACACGCACATTTGTACACGCATGTCACAAGAATTCGAATTCTTTAATATTTTGATATATATTTGAATACATCTTAATCCTTCACCTGCTTTCGGCAGAGAATTTAATATTGGTACATCTTTAAAATTGTTTGTAAAAAAAAAAAAAAGAAATTCAAATTGTTACAAAAAAAAAAAAACATTTATATTACATTTTTGGTTCTTGGATAAAGCTCAAAATTTAACTAAGCAAAATTATTGATTAGAATTGTAATTATTATCTCCATTAAAAGTTAATGTATGTATGTTATTAGTTAGTGATTTGTAAACGTACATTAAATTAAAACGACAGGTTAAATATATATGGACCCTCAGTTTTGTTTTTGTTAGTCACATGACATAATGACATTCAATCTCCATTAAACTCTATAAAAAGCAAATAAAACTTGCAATTTGAAACAGCATGCATGACTAACCCACTCCAGGAAAATAGCGTAAAAGTTTAACTACACGTGAATCGATTTTTAATAGAATAACACTTGAAATACTATGACAACCAACTTTATTTGTTTTTAACAGAATATAGTAATAATATTTTCTTTTGTTTATTTAAAATTAATTTCAGAACAATAATTATATATCTAATCTTAAAAACCATCTAGAAATACACACACATATATATGTGTTCGTGTGAAATGTATATATTATAAATATCACCAAAAACCTGATAAAAATAATGTAAAAAAATTTATCATTAATGAAAATGAAAAGTAGTAATGAGAATTCGTATTTCAAAATTCTGATGTAAAGATTTCAGGGTAAAAGGCAGTTACAATAAATCCTGCAAAGCAGGTAAGTATCGATATGAAAACAGAAGCGAAGAGAGTGATAGAATTTACAGAAAATAATCTACTGATTTTGAATTCTTTTTTCAACAGTAGAAAGTTGGCAAAAACTTCTAATGAAATCCAAAATAAAAATAATGAGCAATGACTCCGAATGTAACAGTGCTCAACAATTTTAATATATATTACATTATATGAAAGTGCTATAAATAAATTTGATTATGGTAATAGAAATGAGAGAGAGAAGACAGATATATGAATTTTGTAGGGGGGAAAATGGCATATTATGAAATTTTTCTGTAAGTATGCTAACAGAAATAAAGTTAGAAGTATCCAAATAAAAATTGACTAATAGAAAATATATATTTCAAGACAGTAATATTCTCAACAGTTTCAGTCTAGACAGTGATCATTAATTAGTGAGGTAATGCAAAACTGGAGATAAAAACTTTTTTTTTTTTAAAAAAATAGTGTTAACAGTTAATATTCCTAATCTTCAGAAACACTCCAATTAATTTAAATTACAATTTACAAATCATTTTAAAATCTTAACACATTTTGAAGATTGTTCACACTAGACTAAAATCAATAATCAGGTAACTGACACCTTATTAAGAACTACAAGAAAGATAGCTGGTACAAAAAGCAGCAATTTATCAAAAAATGTTCTGACCCAAGATAATATATGGAGAAAAAAATATTTTAAAAATAATCTGAAAAAGAGATAATAAATATAAAATGCCAAAAAAAAAATAAAAAATAGAGTAAAAGTCTCAAAAGTAAAAACACTTGTCATTGGAAAAAAAAATCGTTTCAGCAATAAGAAAAAAGTTGAAATTATTATCATAAAATATTGGTAGAGACTATAAAGAATAACTTTAGTAATAAAGAACTAAAAAAAAAGTTACTCTCTACAATTACTACATTTTCTGAATTGCCAACTATTTTAAATGAAGAGATGACTAATATTTTTTAAAAAGTAGAGGAAGAAATAAAAGAATTGTTGGAAAAGCTATATACCAATGATAAAAATGTACCAGACGATTAAAAAGAATATAATAGTAATATTTATATTTTAAAAAAGGTGATAAAGAAGATATTGGAAATGACAGCCTTAGCAGTTTTCTATCAGTTCTATACAAAATCTTCCCTAAGATAATTACAAATCATTCTAACCAACCACAAGATCAAGTTGGATTCAAAAAGGATTCTAGCACATATAAGTATATCACATATAAGTATTGAGGTAAGTTATAGAAAAGACAAAAAAAGAGTTGCCATTACTCTTTAGAACTATGAATTATAAAAGGCATTTAATTCTATACACATTTCTACAGTAACTAAACTTTTGGATCATCAAAATGGAAACCTGGGATATTGTCATATTCTGAAGAATATTTATAAAAATGCATCAGATATGATTAAATTACATATTTTATACCAAGAAGATCAACAGTTCAATATCTCCAAATTTTTTTACAATTTTACAAAAAGTATTTTGTGGGTTGAATTGGTAAACTAAGGGAGTAAAAGTAAATGGTGATCATGTAAATCATCTAAATATTGCTGATAATGTGGTTCTTTTTGTAAATAATTTCAGGAAATATTTCAAAAATTATCATATGAAAGTAAAAAAACCACAGGAATACAGATAAATTTTGAAGACTAAAGAAATGTTTAATAGTTTTCTCAGAAGAAAATAAATATGGATAATCATGAATTAAAAGTTATTAATTTACTGATAAAGATGGATAAGATAACAGTTAAAATTAATCATAAAATTAAATTTGGCAGTGTAACTTTGATGGAAATAACTTACAAATAAAAGGAAATATGCCTATATGTTTCAAAAGGAGGATTTCTTAATGTATATTTTACCAGATTCTCTTTATAGATCTGGACACTTAACAGAAAAACAATATGAAGACTTCAAACTACATAAAGAAGTGTGAAATACATATGTTAGAAATAACAATGAGATCAAAAATGAAATACATGATTGAGAGTACCCATATCAGTGACATCAGTTAAAGGAATTTATACTGAAAAGGAGGTGACGGACATATAGCTAAAAGATATAATTTTAAAATTGACCTCAAGATATTATAAGTCTTAGAAAGAAATTACATGTGAGATGGATAGATAAAATAAAGAAGTTTACCAGTGTAATATAAAGAAGAGAGGATACTGTTCAGGAAAACTAGATTAAATTTGGAAAGAACATCATCTTACTATGAATCAATAATAGTTGAAAATGCATTTTAAAGCACATAAAACCTTAAATAATATGAGCAGTGTCCTACATGATTAATGCAGTAGTATATGGTTGTACTCTAGAGCTCAAAGTCCATGGATAGTGGTTTCAAGTGTCCCTTCTAATGCTTAAATTTTGTATAAATTCCCCCAAGAAATTAACTATTCCAACTAGTTATAGCACTGAACTGAATCATCACAGCTACAGTGATTTTTTTTTTTTTTTTGAAAAAATGAAAATATTAAAATGATATTGAAAATATATATATAAAGACAAACACAATATTTTTAAAAATAGAATATGATTAATTAAATATCTTATATGATTCAGTGTGCAATGGTAAAGTAGTGGATTCTGGACTTTAAGGTCCATGAATCATGGCTCCTGTGATCATTTCAGATCCTCAAACTATTTACAAAATCCAGAGCAATGAATCGTTCATTAACATGACATTCTATTTTTTAATTATAATTTATTAGACCCCAACACTCACACTAAATTAGTAACTTTGAAAAACGATTAAATTGAAGCAGTTTTAAAAGAAATATATAAAACTAGGATCACTAAAAAAAAAAAAAAACATTAAAAAAGTTAAGACTTCATTATTAGTAAAAAAAAAAATAATATACTAATGACAAAGCAAGTAAAAAAATTTATTCAAAATAAGCAGATAAATTTCCAGATGCATCGCAATTTTGAATATGAACAACAGAAAGCCTTTCAAAGAAGATGATATAGTAGTAGTCTGTGTATTACTTTTCTATAAAGAAAAGTAATTTTTTTTTAAAAAACGTATTTATTAAAACCTTCAGTTTCAAGAAGATAGGCATATTTTCTTCATTATTTTTTTCAAAAACATTTCCACCCAAATTTAATTCTAAGAATAATTTCAATCATTACTTTTCCAAGATAATAACAATTATTACTTTCTTTTAATTTATTACTATCTATTTTTCTCTCTCTTTTTTTAAAAAAGCCATTGAACATTAATATTTTTAGTATTTATCTTTAGTTACACTCAACAGCTCTTACAACATTTCCTGCAGCTCTGAAACATTATTAATAAATAGGCAAAATCTAAATGATTTAAATAACCCTCATTTATTCTCAATCTCTTAGTTTTCAATTTTAAACCACAAAATATTTCCTAATAAGCTGATATAAACATTTTTGGAAAGATAGAATTAATCTGCTCTACTCTTTCATCTATGTTAATTTTCTCAGTATTACCACATATGATACTTTTCAGAATTTGACAATATCTTCTAAGTAATGGAAATATTCCCTTGTTAAATACATTATGCAAAACAGTAACTCATATTCACTGGTCCTTCTATAATTTTTTTTAAGATTCAGATTACATTTACTATATCATAATATCTTTTAAATCCAGCATGTTCTTTTGGCTTGCTTTAATTCAAAATTTTCTGTAGACAATTCAGTAAATTGAACAAAATTGTTAGTTTGGTGCTTGAACAACACATGATCTCAAGCAACTGACCTTTTTTTTTTTTTACTTTTTGATAATTTTTATTTTCCAGTTTTAAACACCAAAGACAAATTATTTAAAAATATTGACACTTACAAACTTGAATTACCTCTGATCTTTCATCAGCATCTTTCAGAAATTTGTCTCATTTAGAAAATTTTACATAACCTTGAAACAATTAAGCATTAGATTATATGTTTTAATTTCTCAATGATTCAAATTTATTACATAAAAGCTTACAAAATTAAAAAGAGAAAAGCAATTTGAATAAATTTAAAATGTGTAAATGAAAAAAATGAATTATGCAGATGTACTCAAACCCTCATATTTATTGATTCATAAGTCTATTAACTATCCCCATTACTTTGTGATAGGCAATGAAGAGATTTTTGCTCTGGAATGGGCCATTTAAAAGTTGTTTTTACCAGGTTAATATAAATTATTGTTGGAAAGTAGGTAAAAAGAGAGAGAGACTGAGAAATTAAGAAATAAAAAAGGGAATTGAATTAGCAAGCTTTCGAGAGATAATGAAAACAGATAAAAACATGTTAAGGAACTTGTAATGAGCAACAAATGAGAAAAGTGGTTATGAATTCAAATACTGAACAAAAATATAATGCTCATTTGAACAACATAAATTGAAAGTTTAAGTAGATGATTTTTGTATGGATATATAAGATGACTTTTTGATATATCTGATAATAAACATATATACTTTAAAAGAAATCACTGCATATTTATTTAAAACTTTATCAAAAAATTAAAGTCATTCTTGTGAAAAGTTATATAATAAATATTCAACAAAATTGGGGCTGGATGAATTAACTGAAATATTAGAATATAGACATCACATGAGCAATTAGACATTATATTACCTTTGCTTACACTTTGCTATTCATTATTATGATACCTATGCCATCTAGAATAGAATATTCATATTCATTTAATTACAAAATAAAACTGATAAGAAGAAAAAAAATAACATTTTTTATTAATGATTTATTCCTAGTAATAATTACTAGTGAAAGCTAAATCTGAAAGCAATTTTGGATATATTTATAAGGATTAAATTATTAATAAAGGGCTCAATTCATCAATAGAAATTAATAAGCTTGAATTCTTTAGAAAATGAATTATTTTTACTCAATTAAAATAATAAAAGAATAGAAAATAATATATTAATAAAAACATCTCAATTTACATTACGATAATAGAAAAAATAAAATCCAAAAAATATTAGCTATTATATATATATATATAAATTAAATATATTAATAAAGTGAATAATTGTAATGAAGCAATAAATAATTATTTCTTTAAGCAAAAATAATGTATACTAATCATATACACCAAGATTATTACATATATCATACTTAAGACAATTTTTTTTTACAGTTAACATATCCTACTTAGAAATTTGATGTGAGATTACATTTATTAGTAGAGAAATAATTATTTACATGGAAAAGGGGAATTGCCATTGTTAGGATTTGAAAATAATTTAACCTAGATATAATAAGGACATTCACTAAACAGATTCTGATTTTCCATTGTGAATTTTATTCTAATTATAATTTGTTGGAGATTTATAAACAAAAATATGCATTTAGCAGAGAACAGTTCAATAGCACAACATACAACTGTTCTATATTACAAATACATTAGAAATTTATGCCATTCATAAAATAGATAGTAAAATTTATATTGAATTTCACTTTCCCTGCTCTACCAATCCTTCATAAAAGAAGCCCAAATCTTTTTATCTTTATTATATTTTTCTATGTCTTCTATTTATTTGATCACTTTTATTTTATCTTAATGATATTTATTGTTGAAATGAAACCTTAATACAAAAAAAGGGAGAAGATGATTGATGATTCTACAGACAGAAAAGGACATGAATCACCTTCAACAGTGAAGCAATCTCTGTAGTACCGGTTTTCTGCAGACTCACTTGAAAAACTACTAGTCAAATTTCTATAAAGAAATAATTTTTTTTTTTTATTCAGTTCTTAAATCAAGTTCTGTGGCAGAGAATTGCATATCTTCTTTATTATACAATTTAATTAAATCACATAATTAATTGTCAGAATGAGGAAACAGGATATTCTCATGAAGATAAGCAATGAGTTGCTTCTAGAGACAATATAGACACAAAGGGTTAAGATTTTCTGAAAAGAAGATATTTTGTAGTGAATTTTATTTTCTACCTGGTTGTAATTGAAATTTTTAAATGGCTGTCTTTCATTCAGGCCCTCATATGACAATTAAATCAAACAGATATGTTGACCATATGGGGAAAAAAATAAAGCAACGTTCGTAAAAAAATTTAAGCTATTTTGAATTCAGCGAGAAAAACTAAAATATATGACCCCATCAAACAACAATTGTTGAATTGAACAAACTATATACACAGAAAAAAAATCAACTGATAAATCACATGCTTTTGGTAGAAATATGTAATGCCAAAAAATTTATGGCCACATGGAAAAGAAATGGAAAGTTATAAAAAAGAGATTTTTTGATTAGCCAAGATACATTGAACAGATTTTGCAATGTTAAATGACTGAGGTCATTTGGTTCTGAAATAATATAAAGCACAAAAACTATAGTAGGATTTCTATTATAAAATAAACAGAAACATGCATTAAGTTATACATCTTTTAATGAAAAATTTTACACTACAGTAATCTAAATATATGTCATCATGTAATAAGTGAAATTTAACAGCACTGACTTATGTAAAGATGGACAAATACAAAACATGAACCTCACAGTTAATAGCTGTCAAATCTACATATACAGTGAATGAATTAAAGGAATTAATAAAACCACTAGTAACTCCATCTCTGGTTCAAATCTCTATAGATTCCTTTATGATAATTTTTAACAGTTAACTAAAAAAAAAAAAAATATTAGCACTAAATAAATAAAATAGTATAAGTAATGATTCAAAATAATTTTCACATAGATCAAAAAACTAATACTTAATGATATGCTCATAAAAATGTTACTATCAATAGAGAGGCTTGAAATGCAAAGATTATGAAGAGATGGCGAAATGAAATATATTGTGGATAAATATAAGTACGGAGCAAGACATGAATATGGTGAAAAACTTTCAGAATGATTCATAACATGATTTCAATAGAATTTCAGAAAATAGATTCTAATGATAAAAAGACAAAGAATACAATATGCATGGTGCAAAAAAATAGTTGATCTAACATCAATAGAATAATGACAAACAATAGCATAACTTAATATAACAAGAATGAAGCTGGAGTTTAAGAAATCAAATACAATTCATTTTATAAAATAATATCTAACTACCTTAGATGAAGCAGAAATAATGATAAAATATCAATCAGTATTTAAGGGAAAAAATAAGAAATATTGATACAAAAAAATAAAATTTATTTTAAGTTTTGAATAAAACTATTATTAAAGTTTCACAAGTTAAAAAGAAAAAGCATAAAAGATTGGATTTAAAATAAACTGACACAAAAAAGATGAGTACTGAGAAGCAAAAAATAATACCAAATTTCCTGAATATACGTATATGGGGAAATTCAATGACATAAAGAAGGCAGTCAAGAAAGATAGGTATAATAATTGAAGATCAAGGTAAGAAACAAAAAAAAAAAATGACTACAAATTCAGGGAAATACATAAGACAATAATGCACACTGATATAATTCATCATCTAAATATTAGATTGCTTCCAAGTTTTTCCTGAAGCAATATAAAAAAAACTATTTATGCTCAATGTATTATCTGGACATTATTACTATTACTAATATTAAAAATAAAGTTATTTATAAACGAGCATGACCATTCTAATCCCAAAAATAGGGGGGGGGGGTAGCTCTAGAAATTACTTTTGTGATGATTATCTAAATAAACCAAACTGTGAATGACAAATATTTTTCAGTTACTTGATATTTTACAAATGTTGTCTTTTAATTTTTTCAGCAAAAAAAACTTTTTTTTCCAAAATACTTTAACACCATGTCTAATTGTAGCCTCCCAATATATTTTATTCTCTGTCATATCTTTACAACGGAAACAATTGACATTACACTTAAAACGATAACTTTCCCAGCCCTTATGGTTTCATCATCAAACCTAATGGCACACTCATCTGTGCTAAGTTCGAACCTATTTAATGTAATAATTTTTAAAATTAGCTCATGTCTGACTAAACAGTATTATATATTTACATGCGAACCAACGCTATAATAAGATAGAATTAATAAAATTATAGTGTACCAAATTCACTTAATATTTATAAAAATGTTTGTTCTATTATTAAAGTTAGAAGTAAATTATTAATTTTGTTGTTAATATTGTAAATCCGTATGTGAATATAATCTATGCTATATAGAAGGAAGGCATGATTTTAAAATATTTAAAAGCTGTTATCTAAAAATAATATTAAATGTTTCTTTTAAAATGTGATAAAAGATTTCTTGTTTTAAATATATTTCAGGAAAAAAGTTTCTTGAAAATATATTTAAAAGTTATATCAAAATAGGTCTTGCATTGGTGGTCAAGAGGTCAATGCGACTGCCTTGCACTCGCAGGCAGTTGCCCGGGTTGCGGGTTCGCATCCCGGCCGATGCTATGACACTTAAAAAAAAAAATGTTTATAAGTTATTCAAAAAAATGTATATATTAAAATATTGTTTTTAATAAAAGAGTTTCTTATTTTATGTAAAATTAAAAATAAAAGCTAGTCAAGTAATTAAGAAGATTTTTGGTTGTAAAGAAATATCATTAACGACCACACCTGGAATATGTAAAAGTAAAATTAGTTCAAAATCTTGCTAATTAAAATCTCCTTAGATAAGATAAAGTTATTTTTAAAATCTAAATTGGAAATTGTTTGCACCGAAAAATCTTAACTATAATTGCTTAGGGAATGGTTCTAACATTCCATAAGTTATCTAAGATTTAAAAATCTGGATTATAAATTTTATAATATTTAATTAAATTCTTGAGTTAATGAGTCTAGAGGCGATAGATTCCGATAATGTAAGTTCTTGAGAAAACCTATAAATACTCTGGATTTTTAAACAAAAAAAAACCAGCCATTTTTAAAGAGAATTGCAGCCAGTCTCCACGTTTGTTTAATGTCTGATATGTCCAGCTAAAAACGGGCATTTCTTTGCTGTTACTTCGTGAGGAGAACAGGGGTTCTCTTGTCGCAATGCCTGAACAATGATCATGCCACTAGCAGACACAAGCCTAACAGAACAGGAAAGATGATGCCATCAGTTACCCAAACTCACCAAACCTACAGCCAAGAACTTGCAGTCCAGATAAATAATACCGGTAGTGTTTTATTTTCAAACCGCAGAGCTCTGTGTAAATTTTTATATAAGTTAGCTAACTCTCTTTCCAATAACTATAAAACTAAGTGTAATCATAATTTAAATCCATTTAACATTTAAAATAATATGTAAATTGCTATCAAAATTAATGTTGTTAAAGTTAAAATGATCTGACTATTTATACTTTCCATTCACTTAAAAGTAAATTATTAATGGCTAAGTTAAAGTTATATCACTGTGGTTGTGTATATATTTCTTTGTTTATTTTAATTAAATGCTTGTTATATTTTATATGCCAATATTTCGAAACAGCGAGCACTTAATTTCATGTTTTTAAGAAGATATTATTTAAACATCTCCATGTAGTATAGCGTCACCTTTCTGCGCGCTGTTTCGAAATCCTAATATTATTTTTTTATGATGATTTAACATGTGAAATGTGGCTCGTTTTAATCAACCATTTAAAAGCTTAAACTTTATAGTTTTATTAAGAATTAAATTAGCCTTGATAATAGTCATAAGTATATTTGTCATTTAAGTTCTTATGTCCATAGAAATATACTTTCCCTCTTTAAAGTATTATTTATCTATAAGTAACCTAATAGATCAAGCATGTCAAAGTAAAGATTTATTAATATCCCTATTAGTAGCATAGGCATTTATTATCAGGCAACACAAGAGTTGGTTCCAATTTGATAAAACTAATACTATTCTTTGCTGGCGGATGTGATCTATTATTTTATTAAATTTATTCTCGTTTTGCTGCTATGATCTATTATTTTATTAAATTATTCTCATTTTGCTACTATACATTGGATATGTATATTAAGATGGAGCCACGGCGTCGCCAGCACATCTCTTATAGGGTAGAGCAGTAGTGAAGCCTGAGCCAAGGCCAGGTTAGCAAGTGAGTCCCATGCCATTCCTGAACACAATGTTCCTTTTCACGCAGCATGGCGATTGGTTACAGGGTACCGATGTTGGTCGCAAAAACCCAGGAGTTATTCATCCATCCGCAGAGCAACAGTTCCTATTGTCATTTAGCTGTGCCATAGCGCATTGGTAAAATCTTAGGCAGACAACTCTCCCACTTTAACATAGCACTTTCAGCATTGATCTGAAATTTCTCTCGAAAAGCCATGTTCGATCGATTGTAACTTGAGTTGGTTTATGCACTCGTTAAATTATTGTATTTGCAATAAATAATAAATTTTTAGACTGATCAAGGTTCAATATAATTAGTTATATAACAGCCACAAATTTAATAGGATTTGGCATAACTAGATTTATAGACATAACGTAGTGACTATTTATGTATCAGTTGTAAAGCAATTCATAAGATGGGCATATGTTAACCTCATCTATGCAAATAAGGCTATTTTAAATTCAGTGTAAGAAGAGAATGTGTTCTCTCATCTACCCAATATCTGCGTACATTCTACGGTGAAATTCTGTAAAAATATTGTCAATTTCATTTCAATTGTAAATAAATGTATAACTAATTTAGTGTATTTCATTCTCTGTCTCATTATTGATCTAATTCAATCCAATTCTAATTATTATTTATAATATATATATATATATGTGTGTGTGTGTGTGTGTGTGTGAAAACTATGCATTAATAATCCTTTAAATTAGAGATATATTTTAGACAATTTAAGAACTTTTCTTTTATTTATCAGTCTTATTGCATCTCCCTGACCTATGTCGGCCGTGAATAAAGGAGTATACTACATGTAATTTCAAGGTGGTCATTTGTAGAGTCTTGAGTCTTGGAGTATTGGCTTATGAGTTGGAGTGTAGTCAGACTCGGGATGTCACAATCCTAATCTGATCAGCTTCGGTCTCTTTTGCTTGGATTCTGAATTCTGTTATGCGAATGTATAAACTTGACCGTCACACACTTATTCAGAATGTCTTTTGAAATAATTGTTATAATATAGACAGGATTTATCTCTCCCAAGAAAATCATTTTACAGGATCACTTTAATAAAGGTGTGATTTTATAATAGTGGATTCTATAGTATTCCATCCAGTAAGCTGAAAAACATGTTGTTTGCTTTATGATCTTGTCATTGTATTTTTAAAATTTTACAAAGTATCCTTAAAAAAACTTCTCTAATACCTTTATACTGTGCAACAGGTATTTAGATACAATAGTTACTTCCCTGTGATGAAATATTTTATCTTTTATCTTATTAAAGGCACCAGAAACAAATGTGAGTGTGTATTGTATCTCAATATCTAAATCAATCTTTCTACTTATAAAACTAACAAGGTATTTAAACTGATATATATATTTTCAAGTTGATAACCCACAAAACTAAAGTTTGATGAGCATTCTTCCTCTGTCACTGTAAATCATCTTTTCAATTGGCAAAAATATCTCAAACATCAGCATACTGTAAATTCAGAATCCAGAAATGGAGTTCTCCTTTTACTTTTGATAGATTCAAATTAAAAATTGCACCATCAGATCTGCATTGTATCTTAATGCCCGTTTGATTAACCTGCCTATAAACAATTCCAAAGACAACTCTCATAAAAATTGAAATCAATGCTAGAGCAAGTAAACATTTTTGTTTAACACCAGTTTTCATTTCAAATGCCTCAGATTTTCCAACTTTAGTAATAACAATTTATCACATTCCATCATGCAGTAGCATAGCAGTACAATATGAATAAATTTTAGAGGACAACCAACTAATTTCAAACAATGCCATAGATCTGACTTATTAATTGAATGAAATGCCTTGACCAAATCAAAGTAATATATGTCATTCCTTTATTCTGATACTTTTCTTGTTTTTATCAAAAAACAAAAATTGATTCTTTAAAACAACACCCTCGTAACTACTGATCTAGGAATAAAAGCAAGCTATTCAACAAAATTTTTCAAAGTATCTTTACTATAGTGGATAATAATGATATTCCACAATAATTTTACTGCAATATTGTCTATTTCTTTTATTTTTAAAAATTGGAACAAAAAATATAAAAGGATCTTTAAGATAGAGTATTTTATCAAGACCTGCAAATTTTCAATTTTTAAAGCTGCTTTGACTTTTGTCCACATCTAAATGAATAATGAAAGATATATCTTTAAAAGTCATCATTTCAATTTTTGTATCATTATTCAAAAAATAATCAAAATACTCCAACATGTTCCAAATATCACTGTCATCATATAATAGAGTGCCATTACTGGATTTAATAGTTATAACATTTCTTAAATCCACATATATATAGTGCATAAAAAAAAAAAAATTAGAATGACCACGATCAACAAATGTATCTATCTTTGTTGCAGTTTTAATCCACCAATCACTATTAAGTTTCTTCTCAGTCAGCAAACTTCTGTCTTTAGATCTCAATATTTATTATAAAGTGACACATTTAATCTTTTATTCTGCCAAGAAGAAAATGCTACATTTTCTTTTAATCAAATCACTAATAAAGAGATCACTGTCAGAATACCAATCATGATTATTCTTTTCAGTGAACCCAAGAATAAGTTGATTTTTATCCATAATACATTCTTAAAGATCCAAATTAGCAATTTTAGTGTTTAATAGCTGTAGAAAATTGGTACATATAGCAGAATTCTCTAAAGAATGAGCATCAATATTTTGTGAATATGATTGGAATAATATCTATTTTTAAATAAAACTATTATTTTAATCTTAGACCATATGATTCTATGATCTGTCCAATAATCTGCACTTGTGCCTGCAAAATGTGAAATCTTGTATTCTGACTCTTAACAATAGTATATATTATTAAATTTCTATTGTTCTAAGAATGGATGGATCCTGGTTTTTCTGCCTAAATAGTGTTTGTGGTAAACCAATGCATTGTTCAAAAATTCAATAATAATAAATCATTTGAATTTAGAGTATTAATATCATTATTTTCAAATACTTCTGATCAAAATCTACTGTTTATACAAACACATGCATTAGTCTCAAATATATATATATATATATATCAATATTTCAATGATCTTGCTGTAATAATGCTATCCAAAAAGATTTAAAAGCTTTCCTTCGCTGAATTTTCTGAATCTAACGTTGGAGCATAAGATATTAGTAAAATGAGCATTAGTATCATACTGCAAGGCAAGTTTAAAAACCATTAAATCTTTCATTGATACATTGAAGAATTCCAACAACAGTACATACAGATACATTCTTCTTTCATTGGCTGACCTGCCTTTCCAAAAAAAAATTTTATCCATCAAACAGTTCTATTAAATTTTCTACCAGTGGGAAACTAGTCTCACTAAGAAAAATATCAATCTTAAATCATAACAGATCCTTAACCACCAGTGAGTCTGTATCAACCACACTTTGCACATTCCATGCATCTATATTTTAAATAAAAAAAAATTATAATACTTATCTTTAATACCACCAGTACCTTTTAATTTACCATTAGTATTTTTATTTCTATCACTGTAATGAGGTATCTACCAGATGCAACAATTTAGCCAGACTGTGTGAGTCAGGTCAATTTTAGACCATATTTTCTAGGCTCTTCTATTTCCACGATAGGCAGGGTGATCTCTAAACAGATTGCCTAAACATAAATCTTTACCATTTGAAACTCCTGTTCCCTCGCATCCAATTTCAAACCAATTCATCAATAACTGTGCAGATTCAAGCAGAGATCACAACTAAGAATTGCCAGACTAAGAAGCCTATCCCCACCATTGCTTTCTTAATTATCAAAGATACCAAAAAAAAAAAAAAAACTGAGGTCAGAAATACTGTGTGTGTGTAGTTAAAGAATGAAAATGCTTATTGCACAAACACATAATCCTAAGATGTCAGATGGCAAGAGAGGCTCACAATGACTGGATCCACAAATAATTTAAATGATTGAAGAAGTACATGAGGGAAATAGAAAAGAGTAAATGAACCAACATCCTATCTTACAAAATAGCAGGAGCTCTTGATTGGACTACTGTTTATTTATTATTCCCAGTTGGCCTTCACATTTAAAAGTCATTTCACTATCCATTATCTGAGAAATCTATCAGTAACATGAACACAGCACCTAATGAACATTATAGCTATTACTAAAACTATATCTAGATTCCATAATTTTTGATTGCCACAAATATCTGATTAAAATTTTTATAAGTATTACATTAACTTTTCTTGAATGACTATATTAGTTATAATATTAACAAACAATATTGATATATATTTTTATGCAACACAAATAAAATATTATATATATATATTTTAAATATTTATTTTATTGAAACTTTCAAAATAGCTGATAGTTTCAATTGTTCAACGTCTTCTTCAGAGCTGTTTCCACTAATTAAATATATTTAAAACAGTTTGAACATTTTTCGGTAAAAGCCTGAAATCCAGGCACGGCCGCTTGGGGCATTGTTTATGTGTCAAAACACAAAAATGTCATTTATGGCGGCTGTGGCCTTACAGGCTAATACAACATTTATGTGTATGTATTAACCCATTAGCTAGGCCACTTTACATGACATTGCACAAAAATATTACGGCCTATTTTGTGCTTCAAAGCGATTTACACGTATTTGTTCTATTCATAGCTGATTACCGTATCACTTGAGGGTGTTTAAATTTCAAGGCAGTACGACTTTTTCAAATCTCCGTAATAGAGTAAGGTCATTTCGATTTTAAAAATGTTAATTATTAATAATCGTCATATGGTCCCCACCCTTCCCTAAAAAAAGGTTAATATGTAAAAAATTGGCAAAGTATATGTTCGAACACCCTTTGACAAAGCTCATGCATTAAGTCACGTTTCAGCATGGGTAAAATATTCGAGACCACTAAAAGGTCTGAGACGAACATGCAATTTTGAAACTTTTCTTCAGAATTGCCAAGTACAGAGAGTGTGTGAGATTGTGTCCTTTTTTTTTTCAGGCACATAATATCCACTTTTTATTACGGCAATAAAATCGAATAAATAATTTTAATAATTCCAAAGTTTGTGTCCTTTTTTTTAATTTCATTAGAAATTGACAAGTATTTGGATTCAACTTTTTGCAGCAGGGTTCAAATAAATAACGACTTTGGTTGACTTTTTGTTAAGAATAACAAATTACGAACCCCCCCACCCCCAACCCCAAGAGCAATTTCTTGTAGAAGGCTAAAAAAAAAAAAAAGGTAATTCAAACAAAATAGAAATCAAAGTAAAAAGTGAGAAAAAGTTGTTTAAAAAAAAAGAAAAAAAGGTAAATTCTTGACTTTTCGGTTACAATTCTTTTTCCGAGTGTGGGGGTGGGTGTTTGAAAATAATTTTTTAATTGGCAAAAGCACAAAAGTAAATTTTAATGTAATATTAAGAAAAACTATTATGTCAACCAAAAAGAAAAAAAATTCGAAACAAGACCCAAAGTCGATTGTCTTTTTTCAGCGCTGTTAAAATAAGTTACTATTTTTGTTGACTTTTTGTTAATAATAACAGTACGAAATCCCCCCTCTCCCCCGCTCAAAAAGCTGTTTCTCGTAGTAGCCAAAAAAAAAAAAAAAAAGGCTAATTCAAACATAATCTAAATCAAATTAAAAACAAGTTGTGTTTTAAAAAAAAGTAAAATTAATAATAAGAAAAACCATTTAGTCAAGCCAAAAAAAAAAAGGTAGAATTAAGTTCTAAACAAGTCGCAAATAATTGTATTCTATTTTTTCGGTGGTGGGATTCAAACCAATTTTTTGACGTTGTGAAATGGTCCGAAGTTTTATAATGATAAAAAGAAAAAAGAAAATTAGCAAAATTTGTTGAAAAAATGTCCGGTTCCAAAAAACCCAGAAAAAGTAACGAAAATGAATAACAAAATTTGTTTAATAATAAAGAAATCATGTTATAAATGAAATCAAAATTATTTGTTTAATCAATATTACAAAAAAAAAAAAAACTCTTGTTGTCTAAAAAAAAAAGAAAAAGTTGCGCGGCCCGGTAACGTTATATTTCATTGATTTTGTCTAGCATCAACGCGCCGAGCGGCTTTGCCCGGATTTCAGGCTTTTACCCATTTTTCTAAAGTATTAGAAAGCATTCTGAAAATAGCTGTTAAACAATTAAAACTATCAACTATTTTGGAAGTTTGAATAGAATAAAATATTGTACTTGCAAAATGTTAAGTACATAAAAGACTATCAGGGTTGTTTGTTTATAGTAATACTTCATCTTTAGATTTATAATTAATTTCAGTCTTATGAATGGCCTTTGCAATAAATGCCACAATATATGCTACATTTATTCCATTTTTGAACATACTTTACATTACTGAGAATATCCATTTCAATCTCAAACTTAACTATTACTTAAACATATTAAAAATAATAATCTAGGTAATGCATCTTCTAAATCTCAAAATAATAAAAGTTTGTTGTTCCTTTTCATTTGACAATGTAAAGTATATCTTAATTAAACAACAACAAAAAAAAATCCTCAAGATTGTGCAACACATATATATTTACATTTAATGAATAAGCAAATATTAAAACATTTAATGACTAAACAGGTTTGGCTTGAAATATGAAAGAATTTATTTGAAGATTTCGATACCGTATAGTATCATAATCATAGCATATTAAAAGGGGAGAAAGTTGTAATCCATAAATAATGTAAATGTTGAATAATAAATTGGATCAAGATAAAAATGAATATATAAAAGTGAATTTACATACTAATGAGAAGTGACAGGACAAAACATGCCAGTTTTTAGAAAGAGGAGTGCTGGAATTTTTTTATTGATGGCTTGGATATCTTTGGCAATTGACAAAGCCTCCTTAACCTTTCTCTTGATCATTATGCTCTGAATAAATTATGTTGGCTGTAGAAATATCAAAGTTATGATCAGACAGCAACTCATAATCAAGGAAAATAAAATATTCAGTGCTTTTCCTAGCATGGTTATCCCCATAGTATACCTTTAAACAAATAGGATCAGAGCAGTTGATCTTACAAATAATTTGATGTGAGGTCTCTTTGGGGATTTTATCCATTGAATTATTTAGAAGTTTGTTAAGAGACAAAGGTAAATGAAAAGTAATGTTGTATTTATTGATACAAATATTTTTAGCTTATTCACCACACATCAAATTGTTTATAAGATCAAGTGCTCTGATCCTATTTGTTTAAAGGTTATGGGAAAACCCAGAAAAACATGGCCACTATACTCTCCCAACATAATTCTCTGTATAATTGTGCTATGAAAAATACTGAATATTCTTCCCTTTTCCTCGATCATGAGTTGTTATCTGGTTATAACTTTGATATTTCTACAGCCGAAATCATTTGTTCAGAGCGTGATGATCAAAAGAAAATGGTTAAAGAGGCTTGTCAATTGCCAAAGATATCCATGCCATCAATAAAAAAAAAAAGACTCCAGCACCCCTCTTTCTAAAATAAATGGCATCTATAGCTCCTTACTTCTCATTAGTATGTAAATTCACCTTTAAATAATCATTTTGATCTCAATCCAATTTATTATTTAACATTTACATTATTTATTGATGACAACTCCCTCCTCTTTTATTATGATATGATTATGAATACTATGTGGTATCCAAAGTATTTAGCTTCAAATAAAGTCTTTCATATTTCAAACCCAAACTTGTTTAGTCATTAAATTATGCTTTAACATTTGCTTATTTATTACATTATCACAGCTTTACAGGCTTTAATAATTTTATTGCATAGAATTATATTCACATTTAATAATTATATAAACCATGTGAATATATTTAGGAAGTTGAAATTCTTTAAATCTTCACACATATAAGTATTATTATTCAAGTTATGATCTTCATAAAAGTTTGGTCAAGTGTAATTATCTCAGCTTATAATATTTCAGTTAAAAATACAACTACTGGATGTAGTTTCAACTTCAATGCATGTTTTTAATTGGTACTTTGATTCAGTACATCATAGCTAAAAAATATTTATAAATATATTCAGAATTTTTCCATTAGATTTTCAATATTTAAATCTATAAACCAATGAAAAGCTTCTATTTAACATCTAAATTAATCATGAATGCATTTGGAAAATTATAAATTTTTATCTTCCCATATATAAATTTTACTGTCTGATTTACAATATTTATAAAATCTTGAGTCCCCACTAAAAGCAAAATTCATTTTTTCAACTTGCAGCATCGATTTTTAATTAGAATTTATTTCATTACATCAAGACATAAAAATTATTTATAAAAATACACAGAATATTTTCCAGTGAATTTCTATCATTTAAATATATATGTTATCATATATGATAAGTCCTTGGAATAATATTACTTTGGATTAAAGCATTATGATTATACTAATGGCAATTATTAATGACTAATAAATAATTGTAATTTCATTATTTCAAATTTACTCAGTTAAATAAACTTAACTTACATTTTCCTTTCTACATTATAATTCATGTATTGTTATCATTAATCCAATGATTTTTTTATTATATAAAAACAATACCTGATCTTAAGATTTAAATTTAATTTTGGTCCTAAGAATGTCCTTTATAATAAATATCAAGTGGATATACTATTTTTATTCCAGTTCTACATATATTTGGCATTACTAAAGCTATCCCATTTCTAACTCTTCATTGTTAAAGATTTTTCAACAAACAAAAGTTGAATACTTATCAGCTTGAAATAAACTTGGATAATAAAAATTACAAGATTCTAATATAAACAATCTCTACTTCATTAAATTAAAAGACATACTATTTTATCAGTAATACAATTACACCTGGGTCTCATTTTATGCAATAGATAGGTTCCTCAGAAAACATGCGCAAACGAAATCGCACAAAAATAGACGTAACTTACATTGAAAAAGGGGGGGATGCGGTCCATGATTTTTCAAAATTCGTGCAAAAAAAAAAATAAGAAAATAAAATATGATTAATAAAAAATTTCAAATTTGAAAAAAATTGATACAAGACAAACTTTTTTTAACTATAATATTTAATTTTATTCAAAACAATATATTTTTATGCATAATTTACAGTAATTTACATTTTTTTATACACATTTTAATTATTATCGCTATTTGCCGATAAACAGGTTCATTTGCAAACTGGTAAAAAAAACAGATTCTTCACAAGAGAAAATACAACTAGCACCAACATCAGTCTCATGTTGTGTTAATGGTTTTCTGGTGACAACGTAATTAGTAATTAATCTAACAACTAAAAATTAAATTCTTATTTTTGTTTTTAATTTTCAATTTTAATTCTGCCCACTGCTATTACTCACCTTTTAAAAACAAACTTGCGGACACTAAATGATTAATAATTGATTACGTTCTTTTTTAAAAAGCAAAAACAGAATGTGATTTAAAATGGAAAATTAACACACACAATGTTTGAACAAATTTACATTATAATCTTGTAAAATTTAATGTGTGTATACATAAAATGTGGAAATCATGATTTTAATTTCATTATTGCATAAAATCTTACTATTATAAAGCACTGAAAATATTGAAATTACTAAGATGAAAGTCGAATTCCAATAATGTGCTATTACTTTCAATATAACATAAGTGCTCAAAATTTATTATTTAAAGTAATAGCGCATTATCAGAGTTCGACTTCCGGAGAAACACGAATCGCGTAACTTCAAAATCATGTTAAATAAGTCCGCGTAAAAAGAGACTTAGGTGTATTTCAATTATATTAGTTGCTCATAGTGTGATTATTATGCTCAATATACTGTATGAAAGTGAGACATAGGCTCCTTATTAACATGACATAAAGGTAATTTTCATTTGGCATATACTATAATCAAAAACTATCATGGAAAAACCATAAGTTCAATTAGTATGTACTTCAGTTTTCTGGATGAAATAATATAAAATCAACAATTTTAAGAAAACGTCTTTGTTGGAATGAGCATATAAAAAGAATGAGAAAAATGGGCTTCCTAAAATTCAACTTGAGCAGTACAGAGAAGCAACATCAACTTCTTTCATTGGAAAGATAGAAATGAGAATAAAATACTATGGACATTTACAATGAGGCAAGTTTTCAGGAAAACAAAGTTTGTTATAGAAAGGAATCAAGGCATTATATATGTTACCATATTTTTATGTCATATATTGCTTTATATAATCAACACAAAATTTACATTTAACTTTTTGTTTTTCTTTTTTTCTCCTTACTGATGTTAAGATAACCATATTCACTCTTTACTTATTTACAAATGGCTGGTAATGATGTTTTAAGAATATTGTTAAAACTGCTTATATTATAACCAAGAAGTTATGTGGGTTATATATATATATATTATTCACACACATGCATTTTTAGTTACTAAATAATATCCATTATTTAATTTAAGTACAATAACAGAAATGAGTCTAATATTCAGATAGGATAAAAGTAAAAACAAGAAGATCCAAAATGAGATGGATTAATCATGAAAAGATTAAATTTAATGGGAACTATATAAACTCCTTTTTGAACACATGCTATAATATATGAGGATTTTACATGCTAGGTTAATGTGTGTTAATAACCATCAAGCAGGATATATTTAATGTCCCAACTGAATATGATGATCACACTACATCTTTGTTAAATTTATTTTCAAGACTAACACTAGTCATATTACCTGACTACCATTCTCATAATATCAATTCAAATCAAAGAGAGAGTTCATTCCTAGTCACTAGAGACATTTTTACTTATAATAAATCTGCAGCATCCTTAGGAAAGTTTCAAACCTCTCCCTCATTTTTTTGATGTTAAACCCCTCCATTTATCCACAACTGGCTCAGGTGAACATGATAATAATTACAATCATCAATTTAGTTGATTCAATGAACATATATAATAGTTTATCTCCAATCAAATAAAAAAAACCTAAACTGTCTCAGTATTGCAATTATGTAGACATTTATGTGAGAACATCATAGAATAAAGATTAGAGGCTATTTGTAATGAATTAACAAACTAACTTTATTATACTATCATAATTTAATCAATCCTGTATATGTACATAACATTTACACAAGAAAATTGTTATCCTCTTAAAGAAATCAATATATCAATCAGGCATTTATATGGCTTTCTCCTTTTTTATGACAGTGATTGACTATAACTGATCTGCCAAACTAACACTTTGATTCCAAAGTTCATTTAACCCATACCATATTAAAATAAAAAAAATAATGGTAATAGTATGTATACTGAACCTCACCATTTGATGGTGCTGCTTTTCGCCCAATGCACATCAATATACCGATTCACGGACTGTTGGTTTCTTTACAGAATACGTTAAAAAAAAATTTTTTTTTCACTTTCTATACATAAAAACTTATATGGCCCCCCCCCCCCCATTTTTAATAAACAAATAGTTTGTTTTTATATGGTGTGTGTGGGCGGGGGGGGGGTTGATTTGCTTTTAAATTATCAACTTTTTTTTTTGATTATGAGCTTTTTGTTTTTTGATTTTGAATTATCGGTTTCTTTACAGGTAAAAAAAATTTTTTTAACCCCTTTCTATACATAAAACTCGTATGGTTTTTTTTTTTCTTTTTTAATAATCTAACACTTTGTTTTTAGATGGTAGAGGGGGGAGTGGTTTGTTTTTAAATTATCGTCTTTTTTTGGATTTTCAGCTTTAAAGCTTTAAACAATTCAGTTTAATAAACCAACAGTTGGTTTTTAGAGGATGGAGAGGGGTTTGTTTAAATTTTTTAATTCTTGTCTTTTAGTATCTTTTGATGATGTACTGGAAATTTCACATATTAATTTTAAATGTGTTCGAATATAGAAAACATATAAAGAGATAGATTAACAAAATATACAAATTATTGGAGGAGAGTTGGTTTGCTTTTAAATTGTCGACTTTTGATTGATTTTGAGCTTTTTTTTTTTTTTTTGGAAAGCCTTATTAATCAATTGGGGGTTGGTTTGATTTTTAATTATCGTCTTTTATTTTCTTATTATGAGGTTGTTGTTTTTTTAAAAAATATTTACGCTACCAAAACCTTTATATGATAACGAAAAGTTCTTCCTTTATTTTTTGCCTTTTTCAAAAAGCCTTAAACAGTTCGTTTTTAAAAAAACATTTTTTTAGGGGGGACAGGGAGTTATAGTTTGTTTGACTCCAATAGGAGATGAGCCTCAAAGCTGTAAGTAACGAAATTTTGAGAGCCGTCCAACCCACTTCCCTTATGCAGACCCCAGGTAAGCTTGCAGGAGTGGCAATGGAATTCCTGATTCTGTAGTTGACTAAAACCATACTCCTCCCACAAATGTATAGCTTCACATCTGGCAGGATGTTCTCTTTCTGGAAAAACACAACAGTGTCTACTTCTGTGGCTAGCAATTCACTCCCCTTAAACCAATTTTGAACACTTGCCGCAGACATTTTACTGTTCTCGCATGGATTCACGTGTAAACATGCATTTGCACATGAACTTGGCAGAACTCTGCTGAAAATGCTAACCATTTCAGATTGTGTGCAGTTCAAAATCACAGGGTCATATGCGTGATGACCTGACAATTCTTAACATGTAATACTAACTATGCTTTCTCAAAATTTTTCCACAATGAATTTTTTGATACTTTTGCAGCATTCAAATACAGCCACCATCAAATCAGACCACAGCAAGAGTTGAATTGTGCTCACTTGAGGAATACTATCACAAATCAATTGGTGTAGTATTTCATTACATAATCATAGAATACATCACCCTCTAGGCAACCTGTTATGGTTCAGACAACACTGTTGTAGTGTATAGCTGTAAATTAGGCCACTAAAATGGTATATTGATGTGCTTTGTGTAAAAAATGCCATCAAGGGGTCAGGTTTAGTATACATACTATTACCAAAATAATTTACAAAACCAACCAAGATTTATAAAAAATAAAATATATATATATTAATATTAACAGAAATATATATGATTTGATATAATTATATATTTGTTTTTTAAATTATGTCTTATGCATTATTTAATTGTTTTGTAATCAAATTTTTATTCTTTAGGATTTTCATTTCAAGCTCATATATTTGGAATCCTTATTTCACATGGTTTCAAACTTATTAAATCATTCGTTTTGGCATGATTCCTGAATTACTTTAGTTCAGTTCACAAGTATTAGAAAAAAATAAATAGTTATTACAGAATTTTAATTTCATGCAGTTTCAAACTGCAATCATTCAGTATGATGTGCTTCCTGCTTCACTTTTAGTTGTATTATCCTTTGGATAATTGAATAGTTACAGGCTGGATAGATTTTATGTCACTTCAATGTCAGATAAATTCATTGCATTTGAGATGCATTTTTGTTTTCTTTCTTTTATTCTATATATATTCTTTCATATTATTTTCAGTATATTAGTCTCTGATAGATGACTGTCATTGATAACAGCAAATATCCTTCAATAGTGATGGGCTTACTTTCAGATATTATTAACTATTTAGGTCACTCTCTTTCTACCCATGATAAAGTATTTAAATAAAAGATCATATTCATCATCTTTACGGAATATTTTATATAATGGTTATTATTCTTTACTATCTAATTTCTTAGTAGTATGTCCAAATATCTCAACTTTTGCAACTTTACACTGACAATGCCAGTAGTTTCTTAAGACTTCACTAACGATTCCAATTTTGACTTTAAAAAAGACTAGCAAAAACACTATTGAGATTTTTAACTCTTTTGTACTTTACATTGTCACTGTTTTTTAAAGGATATTTTCTAATCATGCAGATATAATCTGGCATATAAATGACACAAATCCATGACTTATCTATATTTTTTTTATATAATTTTACTTAATTATTTTTATTCCATACAAATCTTAATTACATTATTAATTACATTTTATATAATGAATACTATTTCTGTAGTGAAATTTTTACTCCATTTCTATCCTCTTTTAACATCTTGCGAAGGAGTATAATCATAAACATATGGCCAGTCTCTAGCTTGGTCATATGTTTATGATTACACCCCTCCATAAGATGTTAAAAGCAGATAAAAAACAATACTTCCCTTGTGTGAGAGTGGCGTAGTGAAAATTACACTACAGAAATATTATTCAGATGGATTAATTATGAAAATAATAAATGAGTCATTGAGGAGCAGCATCAAAACCTAAATAGATGATACATTGAAAATGACATTCACAACACTGTTAAGAATTGACATTGAATTTACAGTACTTAATAATATTCATATATATTGGAAATAATATAAAGTGAAGATTTCTGTCTGATCAAATTAATATAACTTGTCAGAAATCCAGATATAATATTAACATCCATTGTCATTTTTCTAAAGAGATTTTTCAAAAATACAGTTCCCATTTAATGCTTACAAAGCTAAAAGGTAAACATTTTGATAATTTATATTGCCATTCAACTGTCATCTTCTAATTTGTCTTTTTCTACTTTGGAAAATTCAGATTTAAAAATCTTATAAGAAAATCGTTCTTACATAAATATCTGATTTCAACAAAATGTCTCAATAAACAAGCAACTAATGCATTTTAAACTTGTTTTATTTTTGACGTTTCCAGGGCAGCACAACATATTTGATAGTATTGACTTTTATTTAATAAAAATTTTAGGGGAAAGGATAATATTTACAGTAAAAGTGATTTAAATATGCAGTGGTTTTTATATAAATGACCTCAACTTTATGAATTAAAAATAATTATAATTTTTTAAATTTTGTTATGTGTACTCTAATCTATAATTCCATTTAAATCCAGACAACAATTTTTGCCTATACATCCTTAACTGGGAGAAAAATCTAAAATAAATTAAATTTTTAGATTAAAATAAAGCAAATTAATAAAACACAAATTTCTTTTTTGTCTAGTTATATGCTTTTCTTTATTTAAAATAATAATAATAGAAATAATCATATTAACATTAGCAATGATAAAGCAAATGGCAGTAGTAAAAATAATGATTAAAAATATAAACCTTTTTTTTTTTCTAAATATAGATACAAAAAATATGCAAACTCTTCCAAGATTTGAACAAAGGACAGCACTGGTAGCTAAGGAGTCATCAAAACTTAATATTTATATAACTCCTTTTAGTGAAACTTGTCTTCCAGAATATGTAGGGGGCTAACATTTTTCTGGAAAAGCAGATTAATCACTGAAAGAAGAATGTACTGTATTAAAGTTTCTGTAAAAATTAATTTAATATCTTCTATTCAAGGAATTTCTCAATGTATCAATGAAAGACTAATGGAATTAAAAATCTGCTTGCATAATAGTACTTGTACTCATTTTACTAATGAATAAGCTAACATTACATTCAGAAAAATTCAAAGAAAGAAAAACTATTATTCCTTGCTAGATAATATTACAGCAACACCATTTAAAGATCAAACTTATTTTCTTGGAGATTTTAATACATGGTTTTGGTCAAAAATTGTTGAAAATAATGATAATGGTAACATAAACTAAAATAGTTTGCAGTTATTGAATTTTTGCTTAACACATGAATTGACTAATTCAAGCTTTTTGTTTAGACAGAAAAATCACTATAAAGGAATACAAACATGTCCATGTTCAATACAATGATATTTAATAGATTACATTAAAAATCAAAATGCAAGAGAAGTTAAAATCATACAAGCCCTTACAAATGCCAATTTTTGGACAGATCACACTATGCAACTCTAAGATTAAAATGTTTGAATACAGCATACAAAGACATTGGTTTAGTAATTAATGGTATGCTTTAGCAGCCAGTGGTAAAAAAAAAATCAGCAACTTTTAGTTTGCATATTTATCAGCTTTAGAATGTAAGCCAATTTAAATATCTTGATAGTTTTGTAAGTAAAAAAATTAAGTTAAATATTAAAATGCAACACAAACTCCCATATACTGCAGCTCCATTTAATAAATTAAAAAGATTGGATGATTTATCACAATGAAATTGCTATTGCAATTAGACTTGAATATCCCATAAATGTAACAAAGAAAAATTTCATTTAAAGATGGTTCACAAAATTCTAAAAAAATACAATGCAAAGATCAGTTTTCCATTAGATTGATCATTCAAAACAAATAATACAACGCTTCCTAAAACAATATTTTATAGTGAACTTGGGCATGATTTTTATAAAAAAAAAAAAAACAGACCCCATTCACACTATAAACTTTATTTTAGACAGTGTAAAGAAATGCAATGTTGTTTTCATAACAAGTATATGGCTAAAGATAGAATATAGTGGAGAGTAACAATTAGATATTGTGCCAATGCTAAACTGGCACATATATAAAATAATTTTATCTAAAAAAAATTATTAAAGTAAGGAATCAACAAATCAATAAATAAATTACAAAAATCTCAAGTTTCTTTATTAAACGAACGTAAAGTTAAAAGTATAAGTAGTTTTTGAAATAAAAGTTACAATTAATTAAGTAAAAGAGGGGAGGGAGAGTTTTCCTATAATAAAAAAACAACAACTAAGAGTTCATAAAAGTTAAAGAGTGTTATTATTATAAATTAAAAGCTTCAAAATATAAATCTCTTTTCATTCGAATTGAATAAAAAAAAAAGTATTAAAACTAGTTTTGATGTGTAGAATAAAATTATATATGTGCGTGCGAATGTAAAATAAATGTATCAGTATTAAATATTATAAATAAATGAAAAATATATTTAAAAAAACACAGCGGTGCGCTACTAATTAAAGATATGAAAACAACACGTTTTGAAATAGCTACTACTAATTAAACAATCAATCAAAAAACAAGTTGTCATAGGTTTAATTGCTAAAGAATTTCGATAACAGATATTTGCCAGAGGATATCAAAAGGAAAACACTTTGTCGGTATAAATACAGAATATTTTATCGGACAATCAGTTAAGAGTTTTATTCAGTCTAGTTTCCAGTGACAGTCTTGTTCAGTTGAGATAACAGTGCATTTATATTATGTATTTAGAAACAAAAATGCATTGTTGAGCAGCTTTTGGAAATATACGCTTGGGCTTCAGCCTTTTTAGTCCAACAAGATCATCAAAACCTCCCTGTGAAATAATGTCTGCATAACAACTCAAAAATCCTCCGTCAAACGTTCAACTGTCTTCAAGAATAAAACCAATGGTTTTGCATAAAATCTCTTCAAGAAATGTCCAAATCTAACCGGTTAGATATAATCCATCAGAAGCAGCAAAAGCAGCTAACAACAAGCAATATCCACGTTCCCAAAAATCCTAGGTAAACATTTATTTATTATCATTTATACGTAGTAGCCACCGCTGTAATTCGTAAATATTCAAGATTCAAATTATATGAACTCTATCATACATAAAATGAACTATTGATATGTGTGTTTAAGTTTCAAATGCTATTAATGCTTTATTATTATATTTGTGAATGCTATATGAGTTAATATGTGCGTGATCATTCTATCAGTGTTATAAGTTAAATTAGATAAATACCAGTGTTCTACTATTAAAATCTACAAGAATATTTAAACTAGTTTAGAAATGTTACTTTAAAAATGTGTGTGTGTTAAATCAGATTATAAAGATGTTTAAATTTAGTCAATTAATGTTTGGTAATAAATTATCTTTAAACTTAATTAATGTTAATTAAAATAAAATGTCTTCAAACTTAAACTTTATTTATCGGTCAATTCTTTTTACCAACCTTTTATTAATTCTTTCCACCACTAATTTTGTATAATTTTGTTATTGAATTAAAATTAGACTGAGCTAGTTTTAGGGAATGTTTCGAGCGCTGGATTATGAGCCTACTGCCTGAATACGTTAGTCCTTGGACTAGCTGGTGCCCCGGGGTTTACTCCAAAACAAATAAAGTATTTGGATAGTGAGGGTTTGAATTTAGCAGCTGAAGTGGGCCATTGTTGATAGTTAAAGCTATCAAGAAGATCTCCCATTTTGCTCGAACGTGCCGACTCGTTCACGTAACCTTTATAAGATTATAAATGTATTATGAAGGAGTTTGAAACCGGTCAAAACTTATATATACGTATAAGTAAGTGGTTACAGCGGTTTGACCTGGTACAATATATTGTTGAAATCTTTCAGAGACTTCAGAAATTAAACGACAGCATCATAAAATATCACATAAATAAAATGAATCACCATGTTCTGTATAAGAATGTATTTGTGATTCACAGAAAGAATTGTATAGGTATTGCAAAACTCATTTCTAGAGATTTTCTTTTTTTTTTTTTCTTTTTGTATCTTTTTTCTCTTGGAGCTCAAATGGTCATACTCATCTGCAAGTGACTGGTGAAGTTTAAGACTCATAGTTTTGTAGTTAAGCAGAGATAAAAGGTGGCTGCTGGAGTGTTGCATTAGATCCTAAGAACTAGGTGCAGTGCTCTCAGATCCAAGGCTCCTCACTGACGAAGACCACAAGCCAAAAACAAATCTGGAAATATTGGATGAAAAGGCACTAGATAGGGATTTTATGCATAAACCTTCTGGCATCCATTGATTACTCTGGCTTGCACTAAGTGGCGATACATATAGAGAGTTTTACCTGTTTTAATAACAGTTATAAGCAAGCATAGGAAATGGTGATCATGTGATGTTTATTGGCTTAAAACCAATCCTGCCTAATAGGATAGTGATGACTATGATTATTAAAGAACCAAAGTCACCAAAAATATATAGATACTGAACTGAGTTCAGACCTATATGACTCTATAAGCTAATGAGCTTGGATTGAAAATATCATGGTGTTTTCAGTTTAAGACTCATAGCTTTGTAGTTAAGAAGAGATAAAAAGTGGCTGCTGGAGGGTTGCATTAGATCCTAAGATCTAGGTGCAGTGCTCTCAGATCCGAGGCTCCTTTCTGATGAAGGCCACAAGCCAAAAACCAGTCTGGAGATATTGGATGGGTAGTCACTTGATGGGGTTTTATGCACAAGCCTTCTGGCATCCATTGATTACTCTGGCTTGCACTGAGTGGCAATAAAGAAAATGCTTTGTTCATTGCATAACATCATATGCAATTTAAAATGGTTCAAAGGAATAAAGAAAAGTTAAGCAGTTGGATAATCCAAATAAACACAGTCATATTAATGTTTCTTCTTTTTTTAAAAAAAAAAAAAAACAAATAAATATATTGCACTGAATCTCAAAAAGCTCGAGAGAGGATTTATCATCTACAGATGTAAGAAGGAAAAAAACTTAACTGAATAGTAATTATATCTATCCATCACTTACTCAAATCATTTCTGACTAAAAGATCTAAATAAAACCAAATACAAATGTTGATAAAAGTTTTCAGAAATTGCATTATTGTCCTACCCTGGAATATCTATTCTCTGATACAAAGTCTGCATACAAGCTAGCTATTATATCATATTAAAGTAAAGATAAACCACTACTAGAAAGTATATACTAATAGATTCAATCACTTTAAAAAGACATATCTAGATATTCTCTTAAGTAAATAAATACTTGGAAGTATTTTAAAAATCTGTTAAAATTATATTCATATATACAATAAACATTTAGTTTGCTTTTCATGTCAATCACAAATACTGTATTTACAATTTGTTACATTATCTATTTACTTCTTCTTACATAGTCTATTTATTACATATTGTATGATAAGTCATTTATAGTGTTTTTGGAAAAAATCAGACTATTGGTATTATGTGTGATTCCAAATTCCTTTACAATTCATTAAAATAAATAAGAAAAAATGGATATAACTAAAAGGAAAGGTGACATCATGACATCTATAGAAGAGTTTTATAAAGAATTATATAATAATAAAGATTAAAAAACAATATATATATATTCTAACCCAATATAAATATAATAACCTCTGTTTATATCGTAATTCTTTATTAGTTTAGTTTGCACTAATTTTTTTTCAGGTTGTTGCCATTTCTAACCTAATGTTATTTAGTTTAGTTTATTTTATTTGCACTGGTTGCTAAGGCAACCAAAATAAAAGCAACTTATCCATTAATTTGCCAATATGATCTAAAATACTTTTCATATAATACAATTGTACATTCAATTCTCTTAAGCCATGCCACGATTGTAATAACAACAATAATTGATCACTTATTAATTTAAAGAATAATTATAATAATATTAATCTCAGGGTTCTTTGTTTCATGTAAGGAAATGCTCGGCGGTATTGTGTTGTCGCATATGACTGGCATTCTGGTCGGCTATAGGAAACATTTATTTTACTTAAATTCAATGTGTCTTCATCTCTCATATCAACTGCTATATTATTTAAAGAGATGATAATTCTATTCAATAATGACGTATAATTTTGAATAACACAGCCCTTTTTTTCCAGAATCTCAGTCAGAATAATAAAAAGACAAGGGTGCTTTTTGTGTCCTTCCATCATCCATGACAACACAATCATATAACTAAGATTTATTACTTAGACAATTTAACTAAATGGGAATGGAATAATGTGCAACCAAAGTTAATGGTTTGAAAAAAAAAATTCATTTTTTTTTTTTTTTTACAAAGGTGAATGTTTAGTCTTAAGTTTTCAACTCCATAAATAATTATCATTAAACTAAAATATAATGACATATTCCGATCTGCTCAACTTTATTTATCTGGTATATTAAGTTTTTAAGAATTTGGAATGATTTCGGACTCAAGAAAAGGTTTTGCAAATATTGTGCAAACACTTATATTTAGCATATAAAAACAAAAAAAAAATGAATCTACAACAAATTTTAACAAGACCATAATTTATTATTATCACAAAAAAATATATGAACATTTATTCAATAATCCCATAGTAATACAAAAATATAAAATATAACTGACATTAATCTGTATACTCTTTTGGTTATGGACTAGAGGTTACTACTTCTCCTGTATGCAATCATATGGATTGATTAACTAAAAGTACATTTCATTACCAATACATTGTTTATTAAATTTTGGTAACCTTGTAGAAGCTTTTATTCAAAATTATTGACTAACTATTTTTTTTTTTAAAAATGATTAATCCAATCATATGCAATACGCAAAATATTAAATTTATTTCTAATACATTTACTTTATTTATGGTCTTTAATGGGATAACCTATTCTAATTATAGGCCAGTTATCAGAAGTTACACTTACCATCTTACATTTAACTTAATGCTAACTTAAGTTATGATACAAATTTTATTCATATGTATAATTTTAAATATGAGTATTATTTAATTACTAACCAGAATTAAATATTGCATTTGAATATTCCTTCAGTAAATAAGCGTTTTAAATTACGCAATTTGAATTACTTTCCCCATTGATTTACTTGTCAAATACTAGCAATATTTAGCAGCACAATACAGATATTGATCCTAGTTACTAACGCACTATTTATACTAAAGTGGATCTTGAGGAACTAACACCTCCAATATAACCTTTATCTTGCCTGAACTTTCAAAATTAAGCACAATAATCAACACCTTCCATGGTGGAGCTATCTTTATTTTCACATGAGGAATATGGAATAACCACGAAGGTCTGTAAAGTAATCTACTACATTAAAATATTTTGGTGGTTTCTTGCCTCTTACTTGGGCATACAACGAACACACACCAAATACAATCCTCTCCTGGGATTTAAACGAATGAAGCATACTAAATGCTAGATAAATTCTTGATCGTCCTATCTATGAGAATCGATCACTTGGGCTATAAACATACCCGAACATTATATTTAAAATCTTCCTCTCATGGAAAACAAAGCTTTTGGGAAGATCATTTTTCATCCCACAAAATAAATACATTATAATTATTACCTATGCGAATATTAAGCATATACCAATGCTATATCTGGGCAGGATAAGTAAATACACTGATTATAATAAACTTATGTTACCGTGTATACTTTGATCAACATCTGAAATCAATGGACATCATAGAATAAAAGTATAATAATTTTAATTTTAATAAAGGAACATTCAAAATAGTTGGTAGCATACTATCTTAAACTAAATAAAGTGGATGTGTTATTTAAGAATAATTAGGAATAAATTCCTCAATTAATACAGTATAAATTCGTTTCAAAACTTTAACAAGAAATATTTTGTTATAGCATTTTTTTTTTTTTTAGTTACTTCTGATAATTTTCAATATTTATTTTACCCCTTAAATATCTAAATATTTTTCTTTTACGTATCTAACATACAAAAATTTCTACCTACAATTGTATGTAATAATTAAAACATATTTTATAGATTTTTTCTTTCGTGTTAAATATCAACTTAACCTATATATTAAAACATACCTTTGTCATTACAAGGCTATTAAATATCACTTGACCATACAGACTTTAACCTATGTGATATAACAAAAAAAACACATATCATTTTATAACTTAGTTTTAAACAATCATTAATTAACAAGTGCATACTCTCTCATTAGAAAATGTTTTTCTGTTGAACAATTGGTCCAGGTGAAGAGCTTTATCCAGTCGTATTTCATGAAGCAAGTTTAAAAACAATAAACGCATGGTATTATTTCCTTTAAATAAAAGTTTTCTCTTATTTTGTGCGTTTAATAAATTAGGTAAAGAAAAATATAGCAGAATTGAAGATTAATTCTTACTTGAATTAAACTACTACAATTTTGGGATCCAAGAAAAAAATAGACTTCTAACATAGACGAATATTTGACTATAGACGATAAACATACACAATATTTATTTTTTTTTATTGACGATACGTACCATTCATATTAGCTAGCTTACTTATGGACGAAAATGCGCAATTTTTTCCAAGATTATTCTGATAATAACTGCAGCTGATTTACATGTATAGGAAGTTTTACTAACTCCAACTGATGTGTAATATAATATATCATTTATTTTTATCATTAAGTCACTAAGATATTTGGTTTTGTTCATACTTTAGGAATTATAAATTTTTTTAACGGTAACTTCTCCGTAAGAATGCCCCTATATAACTCTTCCTATATTTACTCTGAGAAAGTTTATATTTTTTCCAAAAAAATATACATGTGCATAATTTAATCTTATGTATCATTATTATTATTTCCAGACAATTCTTGGTGAATAAAAACATTTTTAACATATGTTATTGCATTATTTGTAAAGGCAGACGAGATATTCAGAAAGAGCGCCAAAAAAAATGTATCTAGTTAATCTTCCTTTGCTTCTCAACATTTTTTTTTTTTCAATTATTATTATTTTTTTCTATACCAAGAAAATATTAACAAGTGATACAAAGTTACTAAATAATTATTTATCATTTGGAAATCATTTATCTTCCTTAATTTAGACATAATAACACTTTTCGTGATTCCCTTAGTTAGTTCTGTCATTTTTGAACTTTAGCGCGAGACGATAAATTTTTTAAGTATAAAAGGTTTTTAAATAGGTAGATGGCACAGAAAATCAGGATATCTTATCAAAAAAATTTAGCCACGCATTATATTATTAAAATTTTATTTTGATTACATTTATTTCTGCAAAATAAAATGAAAAAATTGAGTTACCAAATTTCAGCACTGTTCCTTCCTTGAAAACTAAAAGCAGACTATATTTTTCAAAGTCAAAATGATCTTGACTTTAGCGACCTCTTCCAGAAAAATAATCATTTGATTATAACATAAACAAAAGAAAGGAAAAACCTATTACAATCATATAGTTTTAGTATTATTTAAATAGATTACAAAGTGATTTGACAATAAAAAAAATAATAAATACATTTAATTAATGATAATTATCAGTAATTTATAACTCATTTTCTACAAATGGAATTACCAGAAGTTATTGTTCTTTATGATAAGACATTCATCCACTCTCCCCTCTACCCATCCAAAATCAATTACTGTTTAGCTTTTATACCATATTAATTTGCTCTAATTATTAATATCTCAATTAAATTATTCATGTTCTCTCTTTAAAAATGACATTGAGTTATTAAATCTATTAGTTATTCACCCAAAACATGCCAAAGTGAGTGAATAGCATACTTTATTAGTCAATTATTACTATTGTTATTTTATCTTTTTATTTCTTTAAAGAATAGCATTGTTTTCCTGCATAAATAATGCCAAGTAAACCAAGTGTCAATAACACTAGGTTACAATATATATATATATCTTACAATTACTATATCTTCTAAATTGCCAGCCTTTTAAATGAATAAGTGAGATATGCAATTAAATTTATGAATAAGGGAAAAGCTTGAGGAAATGACAGAATCATAATCAATATCTCAAAAAAAAAAAAAAAAAATGGAGGAAGAAATAGAAAAAGTGTTGGCAAAGTTATATATCAAATGTCTAAACAATAAAGATATACCAAATGATTGGAATAATGCAGTAATAATATTGATATTTTAAGAAAATTATAAAGAAGATATTGGAAATTATAGACCTATTAGTCTTTTAACAGCTTTATACAAAAGTTTTACTGAGATAATTAGAACTCATCTACATTGAACTTTAAATTTTAACCAACCAATAGAACAAGCTGGATTTAAAAGTGATTTTAACACAATGAATCATATCCAAATATTGAAGCGAGTTATAGAAAGAACTAATAAATATGAATAACTATTATGCTTTGAATTTGTAAATTATGAATAAGATAATTGATTCTATAAACATTTCTTCACTGATTGAAGCATTGGATGATCAATATATAGTTCCAAAATTTTATGATAACCTGAAAAATATTTATCAAAATGCAATAACAATGATTAGATTACATGATATTACTAAAAAGATTTAACATTGAGAAATATCTATGATAGATGATTGCATATCTCCAAAACTTTTTGCAGTAGTATTACAAGAAGTCTTTTGTGAATTAAAAGGGGAAGCTAAGAAAGTAAAAATAAATCGAGAGCATTTAAATGTCTAAATTTTCAAGATGATATGATTGTTTTTTGTAAATAATGCTTCAAAGCTTAGAAAATGTTACAAGGGCTATCAGATTAAAGAAAATAGGACTGAAAATAAATGCTAAAAAGACTAAAGTAATGTTCAATGGATTTTGGCAAAAGAAGAAAATTAAAATTGATAATGATAAAATAGAAAAAGTTAATAACTACAAATATATTGATCACATTATTAATACAAATGAAAACATACTAGATTAAATTAGTCATAGAATTAAAATTGAATGCAGTATTTTTGTTAGAAATAGCCTAAAATTAAAAACATGCCTACGTGTTTGAAAAGTAAGGTTTTTAATAAATGTGTTTTATAAGTTCTTACTTACTGATCTGAAATTTGGGCATTTAACAGAAAAGTAATACATACACTTCAGACCTCTCATCAAAATATGGAGAAAGATGTATGTTTAGAGTAACAAAAAGGGATCAAAAACAAAATACATGGGTAAGAAAATAAAAAGATATCACTGACATCATCGAAAGAATTAAGAGACTGAATAAAGGTGGGCTGGACATAATTTAAAAGAGATGATAAATGGACAGGTGAAGGTAGGCTGGACATATTTCTAGAAGAGATGATAATGGACAGGTGAAGTCTTTTTTAATTAACCGGGGTTCCAAGAGATTATAGAAAACCACCTAAAATGAAATCATTTAAACTGGATGAATGAAATAATGAAGTTTGTTATGTGAGATGGAAAAAAGGGGCCAGTGATAAAAAAACAGGATTAAATTTAAAAGACCATTCTGTAGACGATTGATAATAATTGAAAATGATGATGGCAATGATATAATTAATTAATAACACATTCAATAAATATAATATATTCAAGACATAAGTAAATACAGCTTGAATATGTGTAATAAAGCTAGTTAATCAAATCATAAATGTATAAAAGAAAAATATATCACACATCAGCATATGTATATATTAAATGGGCCTGATGTTATATCTCTAATATCATATGAAAATGTTTTTAGTTACAAAATTAAATATGAATAACATCAAGGTAATTGTTATGGTAACTACCTATTTATTTTTTGTTTACACATTTGAAAAATCAGCTTCATTACATATATCCAAGCTATCTCTGTTTAAATATTGGATATATTACATATATATATAAATGAGACATGAGAATAAGTGGCTGTTTTATTCTTGTTAATTATCACCTTTTGCTAAGTTAGAAAATATTTTATATTATTGCATAGTGTAACGGTCATATTAGTACATTCACGCAACAAAATCCCGAGTTTTGGCAAATTATACCAAGGCTGATCTAGATGAGGGGTTGAAACCTCAAATCCGATCGCACCTCAGCTCTTTCACCAACACTCCAAGATTTACTACCCTATGAATGACATAAATGAGGCTACACTCTGATTCTTTTAAAAGTCTGGGTGCTAGCAGTAGCAAAGGATGAAGCAAGAGATTCAGGGAGTAATAATAAAATTACCAATCAACTAATACAACACACACATATATAGCTGACTAGATAATGCATGTATTAATAATTAATACTAAAAAGAGTAGATTTGGATAGAATTTGATAATGAATTGTGAATAACACACTAAACAGTTTTGAGTTTTAAATATTTAATTATTAAAATATAAGATAAATAATATAAAACATAAATGCATGAGAATTTATACACACACACACAGGTGTTTACAGCGATGAATGGGTTTAAATATGAATTCCACTTTATATGCACTTGAATTTAGTTAGGTTTAACGTTTATTACAAATTGATATCTACAATTTCCCATCACGCCTTAATTATGGTATGTCATCCCTACAAGGTTTGCTAATAGCTAAATCTTACAAGAATGATAACTGATAAGTATAACTAATACATTAATACTACATTCTAAGTAATAAACGCTCTCTATGCAGATTACTTCATGTAATTAGATTGGGGGCTTCAGATCAATGCTGAATGGATATTATGGAGGGCGAACTGGCGATTTGTAGCCTAACTTCTGAGACTATGGTGCAGCATAACTAAGCAAAAGTTGTGGCCCAAATGTGTAATTACTCATGAGATTCAGTACCAAATACTCAGTTCCCATGGACCATATGACTTTCTATCATAAAATATAAAAACATTTAGTTTGGATGATCGGAGCAGCTTAATATATGGTTCCGGACTCTCGTCTTCCAGTTCTAAAAGAGAGCTGTATGTACTAGCAGCTTAATATATGTTTCTAGCCCCTTGTGTTCCAGTTCTAAAAAGAGAGCTGTCCAAACTAAGAATAATGGAGTGGCCCTTAAAAACAAAGCCCATTTAAAAAATATCTCTATAGCAAGACATATAGCATGTATGTGCTTTATAAAAACATTCGTAATGCTTTCTAAATTATCAAATATTAAAAGTATTAATGTGCTAAATCTATAGTTTCGATCTGCGAAACTATCATATACTGGTTCATAAATTAGCATACTTAAATCATGCTAAAAGGTATAAGTATAAGTGATCTAGTATATTAATTAATCCACATAGTTCATAAGTATAAACTAAAGAGGAATAAAGCATATTTGGAACTTAATTAACCAATTGTTTATAACATGCTTTAAAATTTCATTCTCATTCTTACTTAACTAAATATAGTCATTTAATATGCAAACCTGAATTCCAATAAACTAAAACATAATAGTTTAGCTAATATATATAAAAATAGGTTTTCAGACTAGAGATTTGTACATGTGCTAAAAAGCAACATAGATTAGCTACGTGAGAGCTTCTAATCAGCTCTCCCAAATTATTAATATTATCGATCTCCGCTCTGACTTAAGACACAACATAAATTAATGAATTAACAATATAAAATAAGATAGGCATGACCACAGATTAGAAAGATACAGATATAACATAACTGGGTACAGTTATTATAATTTAGAAAGATTATTAAATTAAAATTATGTGATTTAAAAGAGGAAAGATTCTTACACAGATATTATTAAATTAAAGTACATTATAGTCCTTAAAATTATTTTACAAAGTTGATTGATTAGAAGTTATTATTTATGAATGTTCAACATTACATAGCTAGCTTTAGGGAGTTATGAAATTAGCTTAATTTTAGATTTAATTTTATAGAGTTCTACAAGAAGATATGTTTCCTGATAATCTAGCTGAGGCATCTTTGTGGCATCTGGCACTGGTGTTCTCTGCTGGGCTGGAATTCTTGGCCTCCTTCCATTTCCATAGACTGGTCTCTTCTGCAAGGAAAATGGTGAGTGGATGATTCTAGTCCCTGGTTTCCATTGTAAACCTGGGCATAGTGCCTAGATACAATTGATTTTTAAAAAAATGATGAGAGTGAGCGAGCAAGCAAGACTCTTTCACTTAAAACTGGGGTTTTTATATTAACTCTTCCTCACACACACCCACAAGCCATTAAGTTGTTTACAACTTTAATTTTAAGTTTTAATAGTTTAATAAATTTTTAGCAAAGACAAAAGATCTGGCTGGAATTATTGACAAGCAGTGCCGGGTTAATGACTTTGTCCTTGTTTTTTTTTTTAACTTTATTTTTAAATCTTTGAAATTTCAGTTCTTAGTTTACAATTTAATGAGAGGTATTTCTGAGAAACCGGTGGCCTTGATTCTCTTTTTTTAAAAAAGAGATTTAAGTTATCAACATTCTGCTATTTGCATAACACGGTCACCCCTGGATTTAAGAATTTATATGTGAATACAAACAAATAAAAGATATAATTTAAAAAAGTTGTAATGTTCACAAAATCTATCACATTAGTTTCCTTTGCATATATACATAGGTGCACTTCTACACATACAATGATGTTTTACAACTTACTTTAATTTAATCATTTTAAAAATATAATGTAAACAATACACATATAGACATTGCTATTAGATGTGCGCACATAAACTTAAATATATACATCGAAGTACATTATTATAGGATTATATATGTGGACTTGGACGGGTTTGAATTAGGAAAAGAAGACTGCTATGGTACATAGTAGTTGAAACGGGATGACAAACAGATAATACCATTTCAATAGTGTTAAGAATCTTAATCTCCAATGTCAGATATATATATATAAGACTGAAGCCTGTCCATTAAAGTCTGAAGATTTGCTATCTTAATACAAACTGAGCACTGATTATATATGTGTGTGGAAGATTATGATCTGCACCAACTAATGAGTATTGGTTTGGCTTGAAATATATATATATTGCAGATCATTTATCTTTTTCACATTATATGGTCATGTTTAATGGTTGTATAAGATAAAGTGGATTGTTGAAGGAAGCATGAAAGTTTAAGTTCAAATCTCCATTATATATCTGTTTAATTAGCTACATATAATAATCATATATGACAATATAAGTAATACTTATAAATTTTTTAGATATACACTTAAAATGTCCATTCAACCACACTTTCTTAAAATGCAAAACAAGACATTTAAAAAAAGACTAATAATTCCCAAGGTGCATTTCATGTTAAATCAGATTCTTCAGTTAGTCTAAATTACAATCTCTTACATCTGCTTTCATCCATTTATTCAATAATATTTATCAATATCAAACAATTAATTTGATTTGTAAATGTCAAACTTTTTGCATTCATTACTTTGAAATTATCTATTTCAAATACTGTAATAATCATTCATGTATTCATTTGAAATGTATGGCATCAAAGTTGTGAGTAAATTAAAATGACATTTTTAAATCAAATAATATATATGTATATGTAATAAATAAAGTTTGATATCTGTATTCGTTTCACAATATATGTAATATACAAATCAATATATATATCAAAATACAGTATAATTTATATAAATTATATTCTTTTAGAAGTACTTTTGACTATACACTTTGTAGTCTTTATCAACTATAATATAATTTATATAAATTGTACTGTATTTTGATATATATATATTGATTTGTATATTATATATATTGTAATGGATGTTTAAGACACCATTACAAAAATTATAGTTTTATAGAGGTGAAGAAAATAAAATAAATTTTTATATGAGGTTTCGTATGTAAAACTTGATTAAAAGTTTTTTTTTAAATGCTTGTACAAATATATATGTATGTGCGTGGGAATTATATTTTAATACCACAGTTATATTTGGTTTTTAATTTTAATTTTGAAAAAAAAAAAAAAAGAAAACTAAGATTATTTTTTTTTTGTTAAATTTATGTAAAAGTAAAGTGTACAAATAGATTGCTTTTCAGATTTGGGGATTTAGATTGATAAGGCTAATTAAAAAGAAAGAAAACAAAAAGAAAAGAATTTTTCATTAGTTAATTCCTAGATCTGTAAAGGGCAATTTATTTCGTTAATTAGATAACTATTGTTATCTAGATCGAGAATTTTTAAATTTTAATTAAAAAGAAAAAGTTTGGTAATTGGTTTAAGAGATATGATTCAGATATAACAGGCTGAATCAGGCCATTGGATTATCTTTGACTAGCTTTCAATACTTGCATCAGCTAGTATACTTGCACCAGCGCAAAGAGACAGACACCAACTCTGACAGGAGAATTGCACGATTCCTGCCAAAATACTTGGAAAGAACGATTCCTGCATATTCTGAAAGCTGATCCAGTAATTATTCTACCTAGAATGAACATTAAACCTACAGCAAGAATATTTTCTTTACCATGATGTGCTAAGCTTCTCGCCAGGACAGGTTCGGACGTCCTGTGTCTACATTAACTGCCTACAATGCCATAAGAATCGGCTCCAAAGAAACCACTAACCAACTCGCCCAAGCCTACCGTCAGTGAATCCAGAGCAACGGACTAACCTGAGAAGTCTAGTGCACTAGCATTGAAATAAATTGTTAAGGTAACTTACATTTTTGCAATTTAAATAATGTTATCTTAGATTTGTTCCCTTTTTAAATATAAATGTTTTTTTTCAAGTTGTATATTATGTAATTCGTTTTCTGTGTGCTTGATAATTTTTTTTTTTTTTTAATGAGTGCTAATTTCAAACCTATTACTGTCCGTCCTATTTAAGTCTTAGTAAGTAAGATAGTAGCTTATTTTAATCTCACATTCCTTGTCGTTACAGAGCGCAGTCTGGATATTACAGACTAATTTAATTGGCTTTTGGCTTGTAACCAATTTTATTAGCCGTACTTATGTCGCGACCTTAATTATTAGTAATAGACGATTACAAAATATAATAGTCTTTAATTTTATTTCTTAAAGCTTCCAATTCATTTATTAGGGGCACGTACAATCGTTTTAACCCTTTCTTTAGGTAGATCGTGAGCTCCTAGCCTGTCTCACTCAGAGGGAGGTCAATCAATTGAAAGTAATAACTTTCAACACTCTTTTTATGGTTATTAATGTTTTGGAAGCTACTTTCACATTTCTTCGGTTTCGACATAAGCTTACATAAATCTCAAATACGGAGATTCAGCCTTTTTCTAACTATGGGTTATAAGTAGGAAGCTAACCTCACTTTTCTTACGTGAGATCACGGAATACTTACTAATACTTCTGCTACTGTCAGTATTTTGCACTCTTTCACGCACAGAAAATCGCTCTCAAAGCCATATAAAATATTTAAATTTAATTTTGACGTATGTTCGTGTAGTACATATTTTAAGTGTGCTTTAAAGATTATTATTGAGATTTATGTTTATTTAATCGTACTTTTAATAAAATTATTTATTTATTCATCTACTTAGTTGATTTTGTTTTCTATTGCTACCTTTCCAACTCACTGAACAAAACATAGATCTCATTTGCTTGATTGAGCTAGTCCGGCGCATTCGATTCGCATATCCTGTAACCCCTGAAAAATAAATGTCTAGTTCCAAATTTCGGACTAGTGGCGCCCTGGTGATCAGTTTATGCGAGTCTAAAGCTTTTGTCCGGTATAATATATATATATATTATAATAGTAACTTACAGTTATTATTATTGGTCTAACATGTTTTATCTCTTAGGAAATTATTTATAAATATAAATTTTTATTTGACTATTTTATTATATATATATATATATTATTTATATATACATTTGAGTTTTAAATAATACATACCTTAAGCTTTTGAGTAAAATGCCAGATTTGAAGTTAAGAATAAATACTTATATATTTTTTTTATTTTATTATTAAATCTTAATGTCAACGGAACAATTGATAGTTGAGTTAAGCATGAACTTGTAATAACACGCGAGCAGATTCGTTCGTTCTCTTGTTATTAAAAAGGGAAGAAAAAGAAAATCATTTCTCTTTAAAAATAACTTTTTCTTTTATCAATACTACTGTTCAATGATTGGAATTTAAACATTAACTTTTCCAAATTAAGATAATCTGTGGATTAAAAGTCTGCAAGGAAAATATTTTAATTTTCTATTAAATCTTAAAGGAATAGCAATATAAAAGAAAAGAACGTCTGTTTAAGTTTTTTTTGGAAACTACGTTGTTTTAACACTTCCATTATTCTTCGGATATATATAAATTTAAGATAATTATATATATTAAGGATAAAACAATGTGTAGTGAGTAGTATAATTATTATATCGTAAAAGATTTCGAAACCAACCTTGCATGCTATTTTAAAATATTTTGAAATATTGGATATATAGAACGTCTAATGATAATAGAAAAATGAAGATTAAGAACATCTACATTCGAAGAATATTTATTTTATTTCACATTAATCAAATCACTGGATATTATTAACAGTTTATCATTTAAGGATAAATAAAATCATCATTATACCAATGGATTAATAATATACTTCGTAAAAGATCTTCATTAGGATGATGAACTATAGACTTCAATATCTACTCTCAACACTATTATAAATAAGTTTTCTTTATTATTTATTTATATATATTATAATAATGCTTATATTATTTTAATATGTTTATTATTATTATTATTATCTTTATTTCAAATTTGGCATCGCACCATTATATCTTAATAGGAAAATTAGATTTATTATTAAATATAATTAATTGAGATGAGGGATATAAAGAATAGTTATTATTTGACAGATATCTTAAACAGGATTATATTGTATTTACTACGTAATATTGTAAACGTTTAATGTACTTTATTTATCAAAAATACATATAATATATAAGTTATACAATTGCAAATAGTACTTATATATTGGTAATTATGAAACATATAAATAAGAATGGTAAATAAATTAATAAGTTACATAAATTATTAATTTTTGAACCCAGATATTGTTTTTATATATCTGTTAATTTAAACTATTTTCTTTAATTTTTGAAAGTTTATTATAGTATTGAGTTTTATCATAGGGTATTAAATAAAAATATTATTTATTAATATTTTTAAAATGATAAAATTCATCCGTATTTATTTATTAATATTTTATTATCTATTATATTATATTTTTTATTATTTATTAAATATTGATTTATTAACTTGATCTCTTTGTCTAATCATTATTGAATTATATTATATATATGCTAGTATTATAATTATCATATGAATATCAATTGTAATTAATGCTTATATAAAGGCATATAAATAATAACTTGTTTTGAATTTTCCCTGAAGAGAGCTAATTGCAAATTCTCCATGAGTTTGAATATCGTGGCATAATGGTGACTGAAAGAGGGATGAAAGATGGATGAACTAGTCTAAATTATATTAAAACTTATTTAAAGATTATTGAGCTAGCATAAAAAAGATAGATATAATCATGGACTTAGTATTTCATTGATTCATTTCTAGCATTCTACCTGAAGACCCAAAGTCCGATTGTAGTGAAATGCATATTCTCTTTCTAGGGAATTTAATCATCCCCATATATACAACTTAGATTTTAAATATAATCCATTTTGTTATATTTTGTGAACCTAACTATGAAGCATTAAGTTAATGATTTCCAAGCATTAAATATAATCGATTCTATTATATTTGGTATATCAACTGGGATGATTAAATGCCATTTCGTTATATTTGGTGCCTCAACTAAGGCTATCAAATAGGCCATCCCATTATATTTGGCGCGCAACGTTTTGGGCATTGAACATTTAAGTTCACCACAGGTATGAACCGACGCCCCATTATATTTGGCGCGCAACATTTTAGGCCGTCCCATTATATTTGGTGTGCAACGTTTTAGGCATTGAACATTTAAGTTCATCACAGGTATAAATTATATACTATTACATATTTAGTACATTAACTGGGGCTTTGAATCAATGATTCTATATTATTACATATAGTGAAAAAGTCATGGATAGTTTAACTGATTATTCTTAGTAACAAGTATGTTGTTATGAAGATTCATATGGTGTTTATAATTACAAGATTAATATAAATAAAAAAATGATAATATATATAGTATGATTTAGAGAGATCGATATTTAAATATCTAATTATTAAATTATGTTTTAAACAAGAGTTGAGTGGGATAAAGTTTTTCTATAGACATAGATGTTTAAAAATACACACACAGATCATTAGAACATCATAAGTATATATAAATAGATGGGGTGGTAAAGAACTTTACGATATAATATTTTGAATATAAAAATATATAAACTTGTGTAATATTTGAATTAAGTTAAAATTTGTTATGCTTCGAAGTGGGAAAATGTTTTCAAACAAAGATATTGAATGCTCTAGTCAAATGCAAGATGATTTGCAAAGTGAACTAAGTGATGATAGTAATATTATAGAACAATCATCATTAGTACAAGCATCTGGGGGTTCTACAACCATAGTTGAATACCCTCAACAAGATCAAGTGTTATCTCAAACACCAAATATAGTTGATGAAGATTTAAATCAATCATCTACAATTGGAATTAGTCAATCATTTAATGTTGATACAATTCAGCAAACGTTACAAATGTTTATGAATAAATTAGATGATAATATGAATAAAAAACTAGATGATTTAAAAAATAACTTGAATAAAAAAATGGATGATAATAGTACTAATTTTAGAAGTGATATGTGTAACTTGAATAAAAAAATGGATGATAATAGTACTAATTTTAGAAGTGATATGTGTAACTTAAAAAGTGATTTGAATAAAAAATTGGATGATAATAATATCAGTTTAAAAAGTGATTTGAAGGTTGAAATAACAGGAATTGAAAATAAACTATCTACAAAAATTCAACAATTGAATTTAAATGTCGATAATATTAAAAAAGATAACATAGAAATTAAACAAGCATTAAATGATCTAAAAAATGAAATTGATAAAAATAATTCAAAATGTCAACAGCGGTTTAGTGAGTTCCAAAGGGACATCATACATAGATTAAATGTTAAATGTGATGAAATGTATAAAAATCAAGAAATTTTTAGGGAAGAAGTAAAGGAAGAACAAAATAAAATACGGAATGAAATCCAAGAAGATAGACAACAAACACACGCAAGAATAGATCAACTATCTATTAAACATAATAATGAGGTAGAATCCCAGAATAATGTATTAGAGACTATTGATCATCAACTTAAAACTTTGGAAAATAAAATGAATTCAATAGAAATTAATACAAATATAGATAAAAATGTATTGGAAAAATTAAGGGAAGATACTACTGAAACTTGGAATAGAGTAAATAAAATAAAAGAATCAACTGATAGTAGATTTTTAGTTATTGAAACACAAATATGTAAAAGAACACCAACTATAGAAATGCATCAGGTTGAAAATAATGTAAATACTTATAATTGTAATCAAGAACAAAATCATGGTGAAAAACATTTGGAGGTCATTCAAAAAGATCCACAACAAGTAATTGACTCTGGTGATAGATCAAATTTTCAGTATCATATAATGCCTGAAGTTGAAAATTATCCTAGTAATTTTGAATTAAAAGGGTTAAACTTAAATACTTGTAGGATTAATCATGAAAATCAAACATCAACTTCTCAGTTGAATGTTTTAGAAAAACAAAAGGTATACAAACATTCAATACCAAGTAGTACAATTAACCAATTTGTTAGGTTAAAAATATTCAAGGAATCTCATAATGAATTTCCTATAGAACATATTAGAAGCCTTAATCTTTATTTTTCCGTTAACCGTAATTTATCAGAAGGAGAAAAAATGATCATTGCATATAGTCACTTACAAGGATATGCATTAATGTGGTGGGAGTCTTTATCACAAACTCCATCTACTTATATGGAATAGCAAGAGTTATTAATTAAAATTTTTTGGAATAGAGATAGACAAGAGGCTTTATTGTACCAAATATTCCAAGATAAGTATAAGCAGACAGCTGGAGAAACCTTGACCAAATTCTTTCGCCGTCAAATAACAAAATTAAGAACACTTAATACTTATCATTTAAGTGAAGGCGAAATGATTAGAATAATAAAAAGAAATTTACCACTTAAAATAGAACAATCATTATTGTGTACCAATATAACAAAAATAGAACAAATAGTAGAACTTTTAAATAGTATTGATATGAATCAAACTAATTTATCAATTAGATTACCTGATAAAAAAAAAGAGGAAGCTTCAATCAATACAATATTTTATAATAGAAGGAAAAATAATAGAGATACCAGTTATTGGAAGGGAAAAACATCTCAAAGGAATATACCTTATGACCCCTCTCCCAAAATAAATTGTGATAATTTAAATAAAGTAAAAATAACTTCTAATAATCCAAGAAATTCCCCAAAACCGGGATGTAGTAAAGATATATCTATAGTTTCACATAAAACAAACTAAAAGGGTACTTGAGGAAATGTTCCTCACCTCAGGAAACCAAATACCCAATGAGGAACTTGAATCAATCTTTTACATGAGAAATCACTAACATGATGTGTTCATGGGAAGATAAAACACCAAATTTTGTTTTACAAAGTTGCCCTATGATAGAAGTTTTGTTTGAGAGCTTGCTGGTTAAAGCATTATTAGATTCTGGTAGCCAAATTTCAGTGATATCAGAGAAATTTTATCAAGAGATTTTAGCAATAAATCCTAACATCAAAATATTACCACTAAAATCTATGCAGATTACCACGGCTAACAGCAGAAAAGCTAAATTAATCCAAAAACAAATTTGGATTGAGATTAAAATTGGCCAAACAACTCTCTATCATGTATTTTTAATTTTGAAGGGTTTGATTTACAATGTTATTTTAGGGACAGACTTCCTACATTTGAACACTTGTGTAATTGATTTCTGTAATAAAACAGTTAAAATTAATGATGAAGTCTTGGAGATGACATTGCTTCCAAGATATGATCAAATTGAAGTTGACTGTATAACATCTAGCATTCCAGAAACACTTTTAGAGAGTAAACTCGCAGAATCCAACTTGCTTGGAAGTGATGATATATTAAAATTACGATTTGTTATAAGAGAATTTAATTCTATTTTCTCAGACATACCAGGAGTGATAAAGGGATTCCAACAGAGAATCAGATTAATTCATGATCAACCATTTCAATCTAAATCGTATCCTATTCCATACCAATATCGGGAAGATATATCTAAGCAAATTAATAAAATGCTGGATTGGGAAATCATTTCCAAATGCTCTTCACCTTACTGTAATCCAGTAGTAACTGTGAAGAAGAAAGATGGGTCGATGAGATTTTGTTTAGATGCTAGACAATTAAATAAAATTACTGTCCCAGACAGAAATATACCACCGCCCATACATGAATTATTCATGAAATTTGGAAACAAGAAGGTATTTTCCACTTTCGATTTAACCTCCAGCTATTAGCAGATTAAACTTCATCCAGAAGATCGCCAATATACTGCTTTCCGTTATGAGGGTTTTACATACCAATTTAATAGGATGCCATTTGGATTGATAAATAGTGGTGCAGGTCTAATCAGGTGTTTGGATAAGACTTTATCTCCTGAGGTAAAACAAATCATAATTATTTATGTGGATGATGTAATTATTGCATCCACCACAGTTGAAGAACATCTTCAACATTTATCTATATTTTTTAAAGAGTGTTTTCTGAAAGGTATAAAAATTAACTTCAAGAAGAGTACTTTAGTTTCCAACCAAGTAGTCTTCTTAGGTCATATTGTTGGTTGCAATGGGATAAGACCTCATCCAGAGAAGATCTCTGCCATTCAAAACTTTTCTAAACCATCTACTTGAAAACAAATTAGATCATTTTTAGGCCTATGTAATTTTTACAACCGTTTCTATCAGAAGTTCTCAGACCACATGGAACCGTTGCTAAAATTGATTAGAAAAGATGAACGTTGGAAATGGACTGAAGAACAAGACCGTGCATTTGAGAATATTAAAACAGGGTTTTTAAAGTTAACTATGTTAGCTTTCCCTGATTTTAATAAACCATTCATTATTCAAACAGATAGTAGTGGTTTTGGATTAGGGGTAACACTGTCCCAAATCCAAGAGGATGGCCAACCAGGTGTCCTCTACTTTATTAGCCAGCTCTTGAAACATCCAGAAATAAATTACACAGTTAGAGAGAAGGAAGCACTAGCAATAGTCTGGGCTTTCCAAAAATTTCGACAAATGCTACTCAGATCAGAGGTGATAGTGATCACTGATCACAAAGCCTTGAATTCCTGAATCACAGTTATCTGACTAATAGTTGTCTAGTTAGATGGAGTTTACTATTACAGGAATTTAATGACACTGTGCATTATTGCAAAGGATCCGAGAATATCATGGCTGATATGCTTAGTCGAAATCCATGTAGGTCAGAACAAAATCATTTGATGGTAGACAATGCCTACATTACAAATGTCAATGTGATGGCTGATAGTAATGTAGAGAACAAGTTGGAAAACTTACCAGATACAATTTAATGACCCAGAATTAAACCCAATTATAAAAGTTTTATTAGGGGAGGAAGTTTTGGATGCACCTAAAGATCTTAACCATTTTAAATTAGAACAACAAGTCTTACTATATAAAGTGAATGATAACATTGATGAGTGGAGGACAATAATACCAAAGTCTTTACGTGACCCACTCATAAAATACGTACACTGTCTATACGGGCATTACGGTGCTCATAAGACAGAACATACCCTTAAGAATTGGTTTTACTGGCCAAAAATGTATAAAGACATCTTGAAATCACTCCAAGATTGTCTAATTTGCTTAAGAGCTAAGTCAGTAAACCAAAATTATATTAATTCAATTAATTCTATCATTCCAGAAAGACCAAACGAGATCTTAGCAATTGACTATTATGGGCCTTTGCCTCCATTCAACAAACAAAAATATTTATTAGTCACTTATGATCTCTTTTCCAAATATGTTACTGCTTACCCGATACCCCAAGACAATGCTAAACATACAATCAAAGTATTGAGTACTCTCCAATTTCCAAAGATAGGAAAGCCGAAAACCATATTAACTGATCATGGTACACCTTTTCTATCTAAGGAATGGAAGAAATGGGTAGATATATCAAAAATAAAACGTGCTAATCTCTATTAGGAATCCACAATCAAATCCATGCGAACAGATTATGCAGGAGCTTGGACGTTTGTTTAGGACCTATTTAGAAGAGGAGCACAAGGGTTGGGTAAAGCAGACAAACCGTGTAGTAGACTATATCAATTGGAGTTTAAATGAATCTACTGGATTCTCACCCATCCGACTACACTTTCATCAAATTATACCTATATTATTTAGAAAATATAAACCTATTATTAATGAACCCAAAATAAATGGAGAAAATGATATTTTACAAGCTCATAAACAACTTGTTAAAATGGCAAATAATAGAAGTCAGAATAAAAAAAAAGTATTTATGAATTTAAAGTTGGAGATAAAGTTTTGATAAAGACTTTCCATCCCAGTAAACCATTGGAGAATAAAGACCATAAATTCTATAATACATATGAAGGACCTTATACTATCATTAAAAAGGCAGGTCCAAATGCATTTTGGATTAACCAAGAAGGAGAGATTCGTGGTACGTACAATTCACGAATTTTAAAACCTTATTTTGGCTGCTTGTAATGTTTTATAAAGAAATAAGGTGAAGATCAAGATAAGTATTGGGCAGTGTAAACCATACGGTTGTATAAAAAAAAATAATAATAGTGATCAATGTAAAGAGAAGTATAGTTAAAAACATTAGCTTTGGTGAGGGTATTCTTTAATGCCTTAAAATAAGTAAAAACAATAGAGTCAATTCATATTAATAAATGGATACTCTAGTATTTATTTAGTCCTTTTCAAATCCATAAGTCTAAAAGAAGCAGGAATAAGGCTAGTAAATATATTTGTGTTGTCCAAAAAGGAAACACATTATTTTTTTTACTTTATTTTTTTTTATAAAAAAAAAAAAATATTAACCATCAAAGTCCTTAATTTTATTTTTGATCATTATCAAAAGAATAGGATAGCCCAAGTATTAGGAAGATATAACAGTAAAAAAAAAAAAATTCAACCCTTCATAAAATCCAACTATAAATGCAATTAAACTATAAGAATATACTAAAATAGTTGTAAGTGTTTAAAATTTTAACTTAAATTAAAATTTTAAATTTCCGAAGGGAAGGAGAAATATAATAGTAACTTACAGTTATTATTATTGGTCTAACGTGTTTTATTTCTTAGGAAATTATTTATAAATATAAATTTTTATTTGACTATTTTATTATGTATACATATATATATTATTTATATATACATTTGAGTTTTAAATAATACATACCTTAAGCTTTTGAGTAAAATGCCAGATTTGAAGTTAAGAATAAATACTTATATATTTTTTTTATTTTATTATTAAATCTTAATGTCAACGGAACAATTGATAGTTGAGTTAAGCATGAACTTGTAATAACACACGAGCAGATTCGTTCGTTCTCTTGTTATTAAAAAGGGAAGAAAAAGAAAATCATTTCTCTTTAAAAATAACTTTTTCTTTTATCAATACTACTGTTCAATGATTGGAATTTAAACATTAACTTTTCCAAATTAAGATAATCTGTGGATTAAAAGTCTGCAAGGAAAATATTTTAATTTTCTATTAAATCTTAAAGGAATAGCAATATAAAAGAAAAGAAAGTCTGTTTAAGTTTTTTTTGGAAACTACGTTGTTTTAACACTTCCATTATTCTTCGGCTATATATAAATTTAAGATAATTATATATATTAAGGATAAAACAATGTGTAGTGAGTAGTATAATTATTATATCGTAAAAGGTTTCGAAACCAACCTTGCATGCTAATTTAAAATATTTTGAAATATTGGATATATAGAACGTCTAATGATAATAGAAAAATGAAGATTAAGAACATCTACATTCGAAGAATATTTATTTTATTTCACATTAATCAAATCATTGGATATTATTAACAGTTTATCGTTTAAGGATAAATAAAATCATCATTATACCAATGGATTAATAATATACTCTGTAAAAGATCTTCATTAGGATGATGAACTATAGACTTCAATATCTACTCTCAACTCTATTATAAATAAGTTTTCTTTATTATGTATTTATATATATTATAATAATGCTTATATTATTTTAATATGTTTATTATTGTCTTTATTTCAAATTTGGCATCGCGTCATTATATCTTAATAGGAAAATTATATTTATTATTAAATATAATTAATTGAAAGCTTGACATAATTCATCAAATTAGATGAGGGATATAAAGAATAGTTATTATTTGACAGATATCTTAAACAGGATTATATTGTATTTACTACGTAATATTGTAAACGTTTAATGTACTTTATTTATCAAAAATACATATAATATATGTTATACAATTGCAATTAGTACTTATATATTGGTAATTATGAAACATATAAATAAGAATGGTAAATAAATTAATAAGTTACATAAATTATTAATTTTTGAACCCAGATATTGTTTTTATATATCTGTTAATTTAAACTATTTTCTTTAATTTTTGAAAGTTTATTATAGTATTGAGTTTTATCATAGGATATTAAATAAAAATATTATTTATTAATATTTTTAAAATGATAAAATTCATCCGTATTTATTTATTAATATTTTATTATCTATTATATTATATTTTTTATTATTTATTAAATATTGATTTATTAACTTGATCTCTTTGTCTAATCATTATTGAATTATATTATATATATGCTAGTATTATAAATATCATATGAATATCAATTGTAATTAATGTTTATATAAAGGCATATAAATAATAACTTGTTTTGAATTTTCCCTGAAGAGAGCTAATTGCAAATTCTCCATGAGTTTGAATATCGTGACATAATGGTGACTGAAAGATGGATGAACTAGTCTAAATTATATTAAAACTTATTTAAAGATTATTGAGCTAGCATAAAAAAGATAGATATAACCATGGACTTAGTATTTCATTGATTCATTTCTAGCATTCTACCTGAAGACCCAAAGTCCGATTGTAGTGAAATGCATATCCTCTTTCTAGGGAATTTAATCATCCCCATATATACAACTTAGATTTTAAATATAATCCATTTTGTTATATTTGGCGAACCTAACTATGAAGCATTAAATATAATCGATTCTATTATATTTGGTATATCAACTGGGATGATTAAATGCCATTCCGTTATATTTTGTGCCTCAACTAATGCTATCAAATAGGCCGTCCCATTATAATATATATTGTGCCAACTAAAATGTGAAATAAATTTCAATATGAGGTGAAATGTCAATTGTAAATTTTTTTTTACCTTGTTTGATTTTAAAAAATAGTGAATATATTAACCTGGAAAACATTGAAATATGTTATTATAACAATAATAATATTGAAGCAAGAACATTTATTATTAATTATAATATAAAAATTGTCAATTGACTTTATTCATTAAAAAAAACAAGAATGTGTAAATAGTAAAGTTCATAGTTTTGATAAAATTATCCTCTCATTATTACATGAATTTTGGTTACTGCATTCACAATAGTAGATTACAAATAATATACATCAATATTTAATGCCTAAAACAAGACTTATTTTATTTGTATAATATTATATTGGAATAATTTGTGTAAAAAAATATTTCCAGTGTAGTAAGGTAAGGATATTGTCTAAATTGTTTAGTTTATGTTGAAGTGAAAAAATATTATTTGTATCTTTAAAAACATAAATGTTTGTTATATCTAATAATTAGGAAATATTTATTTTTTTATTATTGTTGTGTAATAAGTTTTTATTTGTGAAATGCTGGTTAAATTTGACAGAAGAGTTAATGAAGAGTGTTGCCACAGTTTTTCTGATGTCAATCAAAAAGGGTTTAAATGCTCTCTTGCGTCTTGGCTTCAATAGAAGTGAACATAAGTTTGTTCATATATTTTTTTTATTATCTTAAAAATATCTGATCCTTAATTATATAAGATGGGGCTAAGAAAAGCAAGATGCATCCAGAAGGCTGGACAGACTTATCAAGAATTTGTAAAAAATAATAATTTATTAAAAGATCATTTGAATATTTCTTTGCTAAAAAAATGGATATTGCTTACATTTCAATAATGGGATAAAAAGACTATGAACTTAAAAATGTATACAATGATTATTTTCATCTGTTGATAGTTTTGTGAGATTGATGAATTATTTCAATATAGGACATAGTTTGTCCACTTACAATGTCTAATAAATTAAATACCTACTAAATGAAAGAATAACTTTGATATTTTGAAAATATTGGAATTAATAAAATTGTGTTTCATGTTGGATTACTTTTCATGAGATATTTACCTTCTCTGGAGTAATACAATGTGTAATTTCAAAAATACACATATGTATTCTATCTGCTCCAATTTTTTTTTTCTTGTTATCCAAATGCTTCAGTACTATTACCAAATTCACCACTTTCTTTATTTTGCTGTAATATCTTATATATATGCAATTTATCCACTCTACTTTAAACTTTTTTTTAGCAAAAAACCTTTTATTGTATAAATATTCATACACAATCTTACATGACATAATGGTCAAAATAAAATACATAACTATATAAATACCATAAAAAATGTAAACAATAAAATTAATAAAATAAAAAACCCAATAAAATAAACAAAACTAAAAAACAGCATAAAATATAACAAAACATAGTAAAACTGAAACAACTATAATCAAACCTCAAAAAAATAATCCATTTAACATAAAATAAAATATACAATATAAATATAAAATAAATGATACATGTGTATTCCTGACTGTATCATGAACAACTATTAATTTAAATATGATTCCTTTTTAGTAATAGTTGTTCATGAATATGTATATATAAAGTAAGAAATACACATGCATCATTTATTATATATGTATATTGTATATTTTATTTTATATTAACTGAATTCTTTTATTTGGGTTTAATTATATTTATTTCAGTTTTATTATGTTTTGCTATATTTTATGTTATTTTTTAGTGTTTTTTATTAATTTTATTGTTTACATTTTTTATGGTATTATTTATACAGTTATGTATTTTATTTTTTTTATTATATCATAATTCTGAAGAAGACTGCAGGATAGTTGGAACGTAATATTGTGATGCATATATGTACAATAAAAGTTTTTTTTGCTAAAATGTATTCAAAGTAAAGTGGATAAATTACATTTATATAAAATATTACAGAAAAATAAAGGAAATAATGAATTTGATAATATTTCTGAAGAATTTGGATAACACGAAGAAAAGAATTGGAGCAAATAGACTACATATGTGTGTTTTTGGAATTATACATTTAAATTCATGGATGACAATGGAACAATTGGAAATATAAAGAATTTGTTGGATTATTTAAAAGGAAAAATATGTATGAAAGAAGTAACTTTAATGAATGTGCAATGGAATAGTATAATAAAATTATATAAAAATAATATTATAAAATAACAAAAAAAATGTGATGAAAATAATATAAAGCCTAAATTCATTAAGATCAAAAATTAAGAATACTAACAAATAATGAAATATTTATAAAGAATATGGAAAAGAATGTCTTCAAAAAGTACATTAGAAGTTGTTATAAAAAGAAAAAAGATTTATATAAAAAAAAAAAAAAATGTAGAATTCATATTGAGGGATAAAATAACAAGCAGTGAAGAAGACAAATTTCGATACTTATGTAAAATAAAAAGAAGTATTATAAATGAGAAAGCAAATGAGACATATTAAAAAATTTAAATATTGACAGAAGAATGAAAAATAAAACAATGCATTATAATAGATAACAAAATGGATAATATACATAATCTTTCAAAAATATAATTTACAGAAGAAGAAAAAGATATATATTGAATAAAGGAAATAAATGTGACAATTGTAAATGACATTAAGAAAGATGTCGTAGAGATAGAAGCAACAATGGAAAAAATAGCACAAGATTTTGTAGAAGAAAAATATGAAGTTCATTATTATAATGACATTGAAATACAAAATTGATAAATAATGAAGAGAAAATATGGTTTGATGAATTTAATAAATAAATAAATAATTATAAAATAGAAGTAAGGGGAATATGAAGAAAAATTAATAGAAAAGAAAGCAGTTTGAAACATTAAATCTAGTTTTCCTAAAGGCAAATAAAGGAAATAAATTAGTGATATTACATAAAAAAGATTATTTAAAAAAAAATGAAGATTATGCTGAATGATAAGGTATTTGAAAAAGTTAAAAAGAATGACAGTGACTTAAAAAATAAAAATATACATACATTAATTAAATGTATTTATAAAAGGGGTTTAATAGATAGGTTAACATTTGAGAAAATATTAAATAAAGAATGTAGAACATTTAGAATTTATGAGGTTACAAAAATTAACAAAGAAAATATAACACTAAGGCCAAGTATTGATTGTAAAGGATCTTACATAGAAAAAGTTTCAAAATGGTTATCAAATGAAGTTTTTAAAAAATATGTTTAAGAGTATGAAAATTCCAAAATTAAAAATAATTAAATTTTATTAAATGAAATTAATGACATTTAAAAAATATGAAGACAGAAGTTTAATATTTATAAAAATGGAGATTATATCAATGTATACAAATTTAAATGAAAAAGCAATAAATTTAGCTATAGAAAAGTATATTAAGGATAAAAATAAAAAAATAAAATTACCTATTCATCTATTGGTAGATTTAATTGAATTATGTTGTAAGGATGTAACTCTCCAATATAATAGAGAATTTTTAAGCAAGTAGAGGCATTATTACTGGGAGGAGCCCTAAGTGCAATTTTAAGAAATATTTAAAGAATGACTTTGATAAAAATGTAATGAAAAATAAAAATGCTACTCTGTTTTTAAATAGATATGTAGATGATTATTTGATAATTTTTAATAAAGGCCAAAGACAAATAAACTGGTTTATTAATGATATTAATAAGATGGAAGGGAATGTAAAATTTACAATTGAAAAAGAAGAAAATAATGAAATTACATACCTGGATATAATGTTTCAAAAGAAATTGATAGATAAAAAATGGCATAATCAAACAAATATTTATAAGAAAAATAATATTGGTGGTAACATAACAAGTTGTTTCTCCAACATTGATAGAAAATACAAAATTAGTTATGTATATTCAAGAATATACAGGGCTGCAATGTATTGTTCAAAAAAAGAAGACTATATTAAACAAAAAAAATTAATAATCAATGAGTTAAAAATGAGTAACTTCCCTGTACTGAAAAAATAGAGTATTGGATAAATAAAAATGAAAAGAGTGAAGGAAAGAAGAAAAGTGAAAATAGATACATAGCTATAAAAACAAATAATATTATAGCGAATACATTTAATAAAATTATATAGATTAATAAAAAATGCAAAAAAATAATTATACAAAAATAGTCAATAAAAATAAAGAGAAAAGCTACTAAATTTAATAGATGACAAACACATAGGAAAAAAATAATTAAAGGAGTATATAAAAATGCAAACAATCTTTATATAGTGGGATTGCTAACAAATATGTGGGAGAAACTGAAAATTCTACAAAAACAAGGTTTAAACCACATATGTGAGATAATAAATCATTGATATATATATATATGAAGGAAACAGGACACAAATATACATAAAAATGATGTTACAAATAAACAATATTAAAGAAAGGAAAAAGAAGCAATACTAATAAAAAAAGATAAAACCAAAATTTAATAGGGATGCTGAGATTAGGATGACAGTATGTAGTTCTTAAAAAAGATATATAGAGGAAAATATATAAATAGAAAATTATTTAAAAATGAATTATGGGTTGTAAAAAATAGTTACATAGGAGTATAAACATGAATATATTTATAGATATTACATATTAATGAAAAAAAACTTAGCATAATATTTATATATAAAACAGTATAATATAAATTTATAAAAGAGTTATATAATAATAGTAATAAAAGGTAAAGGTATATTTATATAAATAAAGAGTTTTGGTAATTATAGAGTTAGTTTAAATAATATGTAATAGAGAGAGCTAGGGTATAAGATAATTTAAAAAATCAAATCTAATGTTAGCTGCTCATATTACATCTCACATAGCAATTCAATTTCTATTTAACCCACAAAGTTATTGCTGGAGAGGAAACTCCATAATAAGATTAAGATATATATCCTAGTACCTATGGAACGTGATTCAACTATCCATAGATGAAAAATATACCTACTCAATCAGAAAAGTTGACTGGGTGATAACCTTCAGAAAAAATAATAGAAGGAACTATTATAAAAACCAATGGAATGTATATTCATTGGCACATTAACCATATCCAATGGGACTGGACAAGTAAATCTGATGGCAAACTAAATCCCAATACAATTTACCTGAAATAAGTGATTAAAATTTTCAGATAATTGAAATAGAGGGAGCTACTTAGTGATTAGAAGATAAAGATTTCTTATTGGGGGATATAAAGTTAAGTGTGGTGAACAGATATAGTTATTTGGGAATCATCTTGAGTAATAAGAAAAATTGCTTGGATGAATGGGAGAAAAAATTGATAAATGAAGCAAAGAAAAGAAAGGGATTGATAAAGAAATTAACAGTGTTTTCATATAATAAATATGATGTAGCTAGAATTGTATGAAAGGGAGTGGCAGTCGCAGGGTTAACATACGGCAATGATGCACTATGTGTTAGTAAAGGGGTATTAGATTGCTTAGAAAAAGTACAAAGGGAAGCAGGAAGACATGCATTAGATGCTGAGGTGTGGACAGCAAAAGAGGCAATTCAAGGAGAAATGGGATGGTCAAGTTTTTATATGAGGGATGCAAAAAGCAAATTGAAAATGTTCGGTAGATTGCAGTTTATGGATAATAAAAGAATAGCCAAAATAGTATTTAATTGGGTTACAAGTAAAGGGCAGGCAACAAGATGGGTGAGAAAGGTAATGCGGTATGCAGAAGATTTGGATAAAGAAGTTATGTCAGTATATTTGTACAAAAAATGGGATGATTGTGATAGGAGGATTGTTGAGTGTTATAGTGGGAAGGAGTGGGATAGAAGAATAGATGCACTAATAAAAAATAGGGAGTTGGAGAGATGGAGAACTAGTATGGAGAGTAAAACGAGTTTAAATATATATATATATAGAAGTAAACAGAACATTGGGTGTGAGTTAATTTATGATAATAGTAAGGAAAGTAGTTTATTGTTTAAGGCTCGAATGGGATCTTTAGCAACAAGGTATTATACACGTAAATGGAAAAAATATGGGTGATTTAGTCTGCAAGTTGTGTAAGGAAGGCATAGAAAATATTAGGCATTTGTTACTTCAATGTAAAGGTTTGGAAGCAGAAAGGGTACAAATAATGAAGTTATGGAAGGTTAAATATGAACAAAGTGATTATACAGAAAGTGAGTTATTGGTTTTTATGCTAGATTTGGGAAAAAATAAGGGGGATTTAGATATGAAGGTCATGGAGTTGACAAAGATTATGTTGTGGAAATGGGATGGAGCAGATTATGGGAAAACTTAGGGTGGACAATGGAAAAGGAAGGTAAAGTGGCTAACAGGTTTCTCTGGGCATAGCTGCTGAGAAATTCCTGACTCCGTTTAAGGAGAAGTCACAGTACATCACATCACTTATAATACTAGATAGCATTAGATCACATTACAACATGTGGCTGATTTGATCAGTAAGATAAGTTCAAGTTTATATATTTTTTAAATATCATCTGGAAAAATTTTGTTGCTATAGAATTTTTTGCTTCGTATGTAGAGGTGAAAAGAAAATTGGAGAGAATAGATTAATTGGATTTGGAAAGATCAGGAAAAATATTATTAAAGTTTGGAAAGAGATTCGATATGCAATCTTAAATATATAAAAAAAATTTTGTTTTTGTTTGTATTTACAGCAATAAGGCTTTAAAACTAAGTTGTATGTAAGATTAGTTGGTTTTTTAGATTTTCTATTAAAGAATCTTGTAATTTAAGAAAGAGAGTGATTCATTTGAAAAAGAAGATGGTTGAGAGGTGAGATTAGAAAGCAAGTGTTTATTGATCACCATTTTAAAAAAAGGTTTTCTTCTTTTGTATAAAGAGATTTGAAGAGTAGTAGAAAAAGCATAAATTTAAATATAGAGTAGGGGAATTGGAAAATAAGGAAATATGGATAGCATTTATATCCCACAATGTATATATAATAATCAGAAGGAAACTAGGCATGCTGGGATAGAGTGGGTTTATCATTTCAAGTGCTTAAGCACTCGTAGGAAGGATGTAACAGATGTATGGTTATGTTGATCATATATAAATGTGATAAAAGAGGTGAAAAAATAGTTTCGAAATGTATTATAGTTTAAAGTCATGAGAAATAGAGAAAAATGTAATTAATGAAGATAGAATAGAGTATTATTTAGTGGAGTGACAAGAGATATGGGTGATAAATTAAGTAATGCAATGGAGATGGATAGCCAAAGAATAAGTAGACAGAGGATGAGTTAAAGAATATAGAAGCAAAATTAAAATCATTAGAAATGAAGTGTGGGTAGATTAAGGAATTAATAAATAGAAACAATAAGGAAGAGCTAAATAAAAAAATCCCAGAAGGTGGAAAAGAATGTTACTGATGAAGTAGGGAAAGTAAACTATGAGACAGTATTGATAGGAGTCTCGTTAATTAGAGGATGTGGAGACGCAATTGCAAGGGAAAATAGAAATAGATATATAAGAGTATGTTTATCTGGAACTAGAATTAGAGGTGTTACAGATAAGATAAAAGAACTAGGGAGTAGAGATGATGATGTTATGATAGGGACAAATAATTTGTCAGAGCCATTAGAGAATAATGGCTGAATATAAAGAATTGATTAGGAATTTGAATAAGATTAAAAGAGTAGGAATATTTGGGTTACTACCAAGATTCGACAATAGGTATATGTTAGATAGGACATGTTCTGTAAATGAGAAATTAAAAAAATGATGCAAGAGAAATTATGTTAAGTTTGTGGCTATGTGGGATTTTTTTATTAGTAAGAAAAAGTTGTATAGTAAAAATGGATTGCGTTAAAGTAAAGTATTAGGGAGTTTGATTTATAAAAAAATATTTATAGTTTGAGGAATTTAAAGTGAAATAGGGTTTCAAACTAGAGTAATATCAGAAAGAAGAAAAATGGATAAGATGTAAGAAATAAACAAACAGCAGCTGATTTAAAAATAAATGCAGATGTGGAGGAAGAATGAGTCTGTAAAATTAATGATAAGCAAGCTATTTACAAATGTAATAGAGAACAAAGAGTTAAAATAATTTATAAAAGGGCAGTAAAAAAAAATTGTTAAAATTGGATATGTGAATATGCAAGGTGGTAGGAAACCAGAAAAGTGGGTTGAAAGTAAATAAAGCAGTTAAAATGAAGAGCTTATGGTATTAGCAGTAGTGGAAACACATCTAAGAGAAGAACCTATACTAGAAGCCTTGGTATGGCAGAGCATAAATAGAAAAGAAAATGGGGTAGTAGTATAGGAGTTATGTAAAAAAAAAAAAATTAAATATTGTTAAGTGTCAAGATCACTTGTGGTTTGAGATAAGGTTAGGAATGGCCACTAAAAATAGTCAAATTATAATGGAGTGGAACAGTAGCATATATAAGTTCCTAATTAAGTATATACAGTTTCAAAAAAAAAAAGGGGGGGGGGAATAATGATTATAGGGATATGAATGTGCATATAGAAGAAATTGATGATGTGGATAACAAGAATGGAAAGCTTTGAAAAATCTTAGTCAAAGAGAGAATTTGAGCATTGGAAATTTATCAAATATTTTTGAAGGACAATATACATGGTCTAGAAATAATATATTTCACACAATAGATTATGTATTAGTAGAGAAAGAGGAAATGAATAAAGTACAGAAAATTAAAATGTTTGACAATGGAGAATATGTAATAGTGATCATAATTTCTTTATAATAGAAATGTTTAGTAATGTGATGGAAAATAATAAAAAAAGTAAAAAGAATAGTGAAAGATGTGGATAGAGAATGAATGATAAAATAAATTAGAACAATGTAAAATAAAAGTAGAAGAAATCATGGAAGAGTTTCTTGGAGATGAATATAAAGACTGATGTGATGAAGTAGAAAAAGTGGTAAATAGAGTTTTTAAGTAAGAATATTCAGAAGAATAAGATAGAAAAGTGAGAATTAGTAAAAGTGTAGCATGCAGATAATATAAATGTGCTAATAAATAGAAAGAAAATGAAAAAGGTGTTAATATTAAATGAGAAAAGTATTTTTAAAAAAATAAGTTGGTGAAAATAGATAATTATAGGGAGAAATTGAAATACTAAATTATTGAAGAATATCAATAAAAGTGGAAAAGATGGGAATAAAAAATTTTGAGAATATATTAAAAGAAGGAATGTAAGGGAGAGAGAAATAGTAAAACTAAATGATGAGGAAAAAGAGTGTAGCTCTTGAAAAGAATTAGAGAAATCTTAAATAAGAATGTAATGGATATAGAAAAGATGTTAGATGTGAAGAACAGAGTGATAACAAAAATGAAAGCATACAATAATAAAAATATTATGTTTACAAAAAATGAATTGAATGAGGCAGGGAAGAAATTGAAAAGTGGAAAAGCAAGAGGTTTAGATGGAAGAGCAGCAGAGGTGGTAATGAATTTAGGAAATAGGACAAAATTAAATCTATTATCATGTTTTAATATAATAGCACAAAAGAGTGAATTTCCAGATAGATGGAATAACACAAGAGTAAGGCTATTATTTAAACAAAAAGGTAAGGATCATAGAAAGTTAAACAATCATAGATTGATAGTGATAATATCAGTGTTACATAAAGTTTTTGCATATATGGTGGCTGAAGGGGTCACAAAATGGAGTAAGAAAATAATGTACAGTAGTGGGGAAAATGCAAGGAGTTTTTCGATCAGATAGGCACATAGGAGATATTTTATTTGTAGCCACACAACTTATAAATATGTGTAGGAGTACAGGTAGACAGTTATATGTGGTCTTTATAGATATAGAGAAGGCATATGATAGAGTAAATTGAAATAGATTATGGGTAAGTTTAGTAAATCTGGAAATGAATGAAGCTTTAATGGACATTATTAGAAGATTGTATAAAAATAATTATGATATATATCAGGGGTCCCCAACCCTATGCTCGCGGGCACCATGGCGCCCGCAGACCATTTTACGTGTGCCTGCCGCTTTCCGAATACGATAAAAAATTATTTATTTGATACAAAAAAATTTAATTTTTAAAATTTCTTATAAATTATTGTATTATATTATAATTAAATGTTAAAATTTTATTTTTGAAATATTTTTTTGTACATTATGTGTATTATTAACAATATCCAATTATAAATTTACTTTGAAAAAATAAATGGTGCCCGCCACCTGGCGAGTATTATAGAATGTGCTCTTAAGTGCAAAAAGGTTGGGGACTGATGATATATATCAATTAGGAAATATAAAATTGGTTAAGGTTAAAAAGTGGGATGGGACTAAGGCAAGGACGCCCTATGTCACCTATTTTGTTTTTGTTATATATGAGAAAAATTGAGAAAGTAATAGAAAGACTAGGAAGAGGGGTAGAGATACCATTAGTAGATGGCAAGAGAATGTATATATTATCAGGTCTTATTTGCTGATATCTTCTTGTGCGCAGAAAGTAGGGAAGATATGAAAGTTATGCTGAAAATGTGCGCAAGGGCGGGTCAAGAGATGCAGATTAAATTTAGTGAAGTTAAATCAAAAAAAATGATGATAAATGCTGGAAAAAGAGAAAAAATTTTTATTGGATGATACAAAGTTAAATGTGGTGAATAGGTATAATTACTTGTGAATCACCTTAAGTAATCAGAGAAATTGCTTGGATGAATTGGAGAAAAAAACTGATAAATGAAGCAAAAAAAAGAGATTGATAATGAAATTAACAGTGTTTTCATATAATAATATAATGTAGATAGAATTGTATGGAAGGGAGTGGCAGTAGTAAGGTTAACTTATGGTAATGATGCATTGTGTTAGTAAAGGAGTGTTAGATTATTTAGAAAAAGTACAAGGAAAAGTATCAAGACATGCATTAGATGCAGATGGGTCGATGGCAAAGGAGGCAATCCAAGAAGAAATGAAATAGTCAAGTTATTATGTGAGAGATGCAAAAATCAAAATGAAAATGTTTGATAGATTGCAATTTATGGCTAATAAAAGTATCTAATTGGGTTATGAGTAAAGGACAGCCAACAAGATGGATGAGATAAATAGTACAGTATGCAGAAGATTTGGATAAGACTATGTCAGTATACTTACATGAAAGGTGAAAGAAATGGATAGAAGAATACATGCATTAATAAAAAATGGGAAGTTGGAAAAATGGAGAAAGTAGTATGGAAAGTAAAGAGTTTAAATATATATAGAAGTAAACAGAATATTAAGTGGGAGTTAATTTATGATAATAGCAAGGAAAATAGTTTACTGTTTATAGTTCAAACAGGATCATTAGCAATAAGGGAATATACACAAATGAAAAAACATAGAAAAACATGGGTGATTTAATCTGGAAGTTATATAATGAGAACATAGAAATTATTAGGCATCTGTTAATTGAATATAAATGCCTACATGCAGAAAGGGTATAAATAATAAAATTGTGGGAGAATAAATATAAACAAAGTGTTTATACAAAAAGTGGGATTTTGGTTTTTATGGTGGGTTTGGAAAAAGATAAGGGGACTTAGATATAAAGGCCATAGAATTGACAAAGATAATGTGGTGAAAATGGGATGGAGCAGGCCAGAGAAGAATATGAGAAAAACTTAGTGTGGAGAATGGAAAGGAAAGATGGCTAACAGTTTTCTCTGGGCATAGTGGCTGAGAAATTCCTGACTCTGAGAAATGAAGTCATAGTGCATCACATAAAAAAAAACAACTTTTTACTAAAAAATTAAATTTATAAACCAATTAAGCGTATGTCACGCTATGAATATGAGGTAAAGGACCTCGAAAGCGCTTAGCGTATATTAATTCCTGTATATTATTATAGCTTCACATTCAAGCGTGACATACGCTTAATTGGTTTATAAATTAAATTATCGAATGAGAAGATTTAAAATTATATAATTTACTAAAAAATTAAAGTAAAAGTAGATAAGTTAAATGACTGCAATATTTATAGTTCTAATAAAACAAAAAAAAAGATAAATATAAAATAGCATTAATAACAGAAGAATGAATAAGAAAATAATAGATATTATATAATTTAAAAATTAAAAAGAATATTAATAAATGAATTAGTGTTGAACTGAGAATTATATGAAAATAAAATGATTAATTATTTTATTAAAGTGAAGCTAATAAAACTGAAGTTTAAGTTTATAAGGAATGGAAGTAATTAGAAGATTATTAAAAAGAATAAAAATGATTAATATATTTAAATTAATAGTTGTTCATGAATATGTATATATATATATACAGTCAGGAATATACATTTATAATTTATTTTATACTGTAATAGATATTATATAATTTAAAAATTAAAAAGAATATTAATAAATAAATTAGTGTTGAATTGAAAATTATATGAAAATAAAATTATTAATTATTTTATTAAAGTGGAGCTAATAAAACTGAAGATTACATTTATAAGGAATAGAAGTAATTAGAAGATTATTAAAAATAATAAAAATGATTAATATTGAACCACCCACCTTCCCTTTTAAAAAAACACCTCAACTACTAACTAATAATACCATGATAAAAACAACAATAACTAAAAATATCAACTACTACTTTCCTTTACTTTGCCTTACTGAATTACCCAGTCTTCAAAGGTGTTTAGTTCTCAGGTAAAGTGTAAACTATTATCAGTAGTAAACTACCAACAATGCCCACACTCGACTACCAAACAAACACTGACCAAATAAACACTTTATTTTTTTAAAGAAGCAAACCCTTTAGGTGCCAGCTAATTACAGTGTAATTAACGTGTCCATGTGATCAGCCCAATTTGGTACCTGAGATCCCTGCTAGCTCAATCGGTTTCTAATCACTCTCTAAGAGAACAAAAACTCGTATATCAAATACACCGCCCAAAGCTAATATTACTATTTTTTTTCATATGTCATAGCATTGGCCGGGACGCAAACCCACAACCGTCTGCAACCAACTACTTGCTTGCATGGAAGCTGCGATACCTCTCAGCTAACAACGCAAGACTACTACTATTTTAAATAATATAACAATTAAACGAATCGTTCTAGCTAAACGAAAAAATGTCCACTCTATTACTTCAATTTTAAAAATAAATAGTATTGTACTGAACACAAAAACATTTACATCTTTAAAACAACAAATCCTTATTTTAAAATAATATTGTAATTTCCTTATCCTTTTAATTTTAAAATCAATTATTTATTATCAATGGTTAGATTTTTTCCCTCCCCACTTTATTAAAATATATTATTATACTTACCTGCATGTATTAAAGTAAACATAAATATTTTTAAAAAAATAGTTTAAGTATTTTCTTTTATTTAAAATAAATCAATCGTTTTATCTTATAATTAAAAACACGCACACTTTCTTTTAAATTTAAAATAAGCATTTTAATACATCAACATAATAAATAAAATATACATGTTACATTAATTTTAAACTCACACATACGTGCGTGCAATGTCCTTAAATATTATTCAGTATATAAGCTGATATCGTTTATTATTATTATTCCAAAATATTATCTCATGAAGTTTAAAGTTTTATTTTCTTAAAGATTAATTCATAAAGAATAAAGTTTATTTAATACAGTTTATCTTTTATTTTTAAAAGGAAAATCAGGAATGAGAGGATATTAAAGTCAATAATTACCTAGGATTTTATAAGTTCAATATGACGTACACAGCACAATGGAATTAATTTAAAATCATTTATGACCGGCTAAGGACTCCTCCTTGAATCCTGTGATTCTATATGACTTTCGTGGCTTGTTTAGCATACACACACTCCACTACTTATTTAGTTTATTTGAACATGGTTTCCCTTCGAACTAATTGCAGATATTAATGCATAGAGAGGCTCCGACTGGCTGCACACCACGATGATCTAACAGCGCATGATGTTTGGAAATATAACAGTCTAAACAACTGTTATATTTGTTGCTTTAAGAATTATTTTTAAAAAAGTCCCCGAATAGTAAAAATGTTAAAATATTTAAACTGTTTTAAACAATGGAAAATTTTATTAACAGTGTCTATTGTCTCATGAAATTATCAGTTTCTGCTTCTATTTTCTTTAAAACTTTCACACACACACACATTTAATTGTTTTATTACAAGATAAAACGAATTTTATTATTTTATTATAAATTAATCAAAATAATATTAAATCACTTTTATTATAAGATCCCTTTTCCCTTTTTAAAATAAATAAAAAAAAATCTTATCATTTTTAAAAGCGTTTATGGTTTATTCTTATTTAAAAATAAATCCCCCCCCCTACTCTTTAGTTTTACATTTTATTCTTTCAATTTTTATGTTTTTAAAAGGTGAGATTTATAAAATGAATTAAATATCAATGTACTTTGGTACATTATCTCCGTCCCTCCTCTGAAACTAAAATATCATTCTGAATATTTTAGTTTTCAACATTTAAATTTATAAATATTATACTGCTTTATTTAATTAAAATTTGTTTACCTATACATGTGTAGTCATATTTATTTATTATAATTTTTTTTTTAGTAATTGTAAAGATCAAGCATTGAACATTCCTTTTTTCTCCGACCCCGGAGCAATTTCAAATGCATTATTTCCATATTCTTTTACGATTTTATAAGGCCCATCATATATCGGTTGAAATTTTTTATATATTCCCTTCTCCAGATAACTTACTGGATTTACACTCACCATAACATCATCTCCCAATTTAAACACATATTTGACTTTCCCTTGTCTCTTTTGTCTTATCCTACCCATCTTTCTAAGCCTATAGCATGCCTTATAAACATCTTTTTTCTTGTCAATATATGGCACTCTAACTGGTAAGATAGTTTTGAATGAATATGGAATATTCTTTCCTTGGTGAAGTCTAATGGGCTCAAATCCTGTTGATTCATTCTTTGACCAATTTATCATGTCAACTATTCTCGTTGCCTCCTTTACCCATCCACGATGATTATTCTGTAAGTACACACAAAATAAACATCCCAATTCCCTCATTATTCGTTCGCATGGATTAGACTGCGGATTACGAATTGGAGTATATGTCTTATCTTGTGGTGCTCCGTCCATCTTTTCCATTCTTCAGATATAAAGGGCATTCCGTGGTCTGACATTATTTGTTTTGGAATTCCTATGTCTTGGAAATGTTGATGTTCAAGGACCTTTATAGTCTGTTTAGCATCAGCTTGCGCCACTGGGTAAATAGCCACAAACTTAGAAAAAATGTCATAAGTCATGACCAAATATTTCTTTTGATTAAATTGAGGTAATGGTCCATAAAAATCTATTGCCAATAAACTATTAGGCTGATATGCGTATATAGGTCTCAAAGGTCCCGTATTTGACATATTAGAAGGTTTGGTCTTTGGGCAGTCTATACACCCCTCAATGACCTTAAAGACACTCCTACATGCTTGGTCAATAAAACCAGTTGTTTATCCATCCTTCAGTTTCGCTTGCCCCATAATGTCCATACTTTTCATGTACGTACTTAATTATCTGTTTCCGCATGACCATTGGCAAAACAATTCGCATATATTCGCTATCTTTCACCTTATGCTGCAAAAGCCCATCTTTTAAACAATATCATTTCCTATCTTTCCATAGTGTATTGTTTATAGGTCCACTTATAGGTCGGTGATGTAAATAGTATATTTGTTTACATTCTGCATCTTCTTCTTGCAATTCTCTTAACCTTTTCAAACCACATTCTATCTCTTTGCCTTGATGTATTTCTGCCATTGCTATATATGCGTTATTACAATTTAAATGTTGTATTTGACATTCTAACGGGTATCGACTTAAAGCATCTAACCGCCATATTATCTTTTCCTGGACAATACTGTATACTATAATTGAACTCTTCTAAAACCGGCCTCCATCGGATCAATCTACTATTTGTAAGGAAACTATGATTAAGAAATTCAAGGCGCCTATGATCAGTGATCACTACCACCTGCGATCCTATTAAGTATTGCCTACATTTTTTAAAAGCCCATACAATCGCTAAAGCGTCTCTTTCAGTTACAGTATGGCCCATTTAACAAATGACTTACAAAGAAAAGCACCCCATACTTTCCATCGTCTTGCATCTGAGATAATGTAGCTCCCAATCCGATTCCACTGCTGTCCATTTGTACTATAAATGGTTTACCAAAGTCTGGATATGTCAACATGACCTCCCTTAAAAAACCTTTTTTACACTTTCAAAACTACGCTCTTGTTGCTCTTACCATACCCATTTTTTATCTTTTCTTAATAACTGTAACAGAGGCTCCATATCTGAGGAAAATGTTTTATAAAACCGATTGAAAAAAATTAAACAACCCAAGAAAAGACTTGATGTCTTTCTTCTTCGTTGGCTTGGGAAAATTTTGTATAGCTTGGATTTTCTCTGGATTTCGAGATATTCCTTGTTCACTAATTATGTGTCCCAAGAATTTAACTTCTGTAGTCATCAAATGGCTTTTACCCAAATTTAATTCCTTTATTTTTACATTCATCAAATAAGAATTTCAAATGTCAGAAGTGTTCTTCCACACTTTCTGAAGCTAAAATAATATCATCCACGTACATCGTAATCAAGCTTTTGATTTTATCGGATAATACTTGATCAAGGCATTGCATTAATCCTGCCCTGCTATTTTTTTAAACCGAAAGGAATTGAATTAAAATTGTATGCCCATCCGTTATAACAAAATGTGGTGTTCTTGTGGTCTTCAGGATGCAACTTGATCTGCCAATAACTGGCTGTCAAGTCAAAAGTTGAAAATATTTTTTTTTATGAAACTTCATTAATAATTCACTTATAGGTGGTGGAGCATTGGTATCTAACACTGATATTTTATTCAATTGCCATGCATCTAGACACAGATGAATAGACCCTTTTTTTTTTACTGTCACTAGCGGGTTATTATATGGAGATGAGCATTTAGAAATAATTCCCCATTTTAACATATTCTCTAGTTGTTCCTCCACTGCACATCTATATTGATGTGGTATAGGATATACTCGTGCTTGATATAGTTGGTTCTCCATAAGCTTTATCCTATGCTCGTATCCCTCAATTACTCAAGGTACTTCTGAAAATATACTTTCGTACATAGTCAACAATTCCTTCAACTGTTTTTCGTCCTCACTTCCTTGTTCATCTTCCAGTACCATTTCTTCTATTTCTATTCCTGCACTTTCTACATCACACTCCGCATTAACATTTTTTTTCTCACATACATCAAATGAAATTTCCGTCTTACTAATTCTCACCTGTCATTTCTCATAATCTAACATGCACCCAACTTCTCACATAAAATCTGACCCCAGAATAACATCATGTATCAATCCCTCTAAAACCAATATGACATGATTATATACTTATCCAAGCTTGTTCCAATGCTAGTTTGGCTCTCTTTCCATTTGCCAACATTACATATACATTTTTTAGTGGTAAGGTTTTGAGTTTCAAATTACTCTGACTTATTTCATCAAAAATTTTCTGTGAAATCACCGATACCTGACTTCCTAAAACAGTATGTTTACAGTTCTTCCTTCTATTCTCACTTCTATTTTTGGGCATGAATGGGATGTCATTCTCAACTTTCCTCATTCTGTGTTAAGTTTGCTACTGGCCCATAAAGATTCTCAGCATTCCCTTCTTTGTTCCGATTCTTTTCATATAGTTTATTGCTATCCATTGCTACAAGTACCTCTGCAGTCTGTTTTATAGTGTCCTTTACCATTATTATCTGTCGAATATCCTCCAGAAAACTCGCCTTACTATACACAAAATTTGCTACTCAGACAAATTATATGCTGTGATCATTCTCAGCTTCGCTACTTGTCTGCGAAAAAACATGCTCAATGTCTCTCCTATCTGCCATTTATCTTGTTCTACCTGACACCTAACCACCTCCTGAGGCTCCTCCCCCCAAATTTTTACCTTTATAAACCAGCTTGCCATTTCCATTTCACCAATAATTTATTTAATCTTATCCTAAGTAAAATTCTTTTTTCGCTATTTCCAAAACGTATGTACAACCAACCTTGACTCTCTTGAAGTTCTATTTTTACACATCCTGTTGGTCCATCCTCATCAATCTGGAGTGTCCCTTTTATTTATTTATTTTTTAAGGATTATGCGTCCATGTTATACAATGTCATACAAGAATCACCTTTAATATTTATGCTAATCTGATTGGTTCTCCACCTAAAATGTACCACTACCACTTACATTGGTACACTTAAAACAACTAGTTTCAGGCCATGTTGACATGCCAAATAAACTGCCCACCTTCCCTTTTAAAAAAACACCACAACTACTAACTAATAATACCACGATGAAAAACAACTAAAAATATCAACTACTACTTTCCTTTACTTTGCCTTACTGAATTACCCAGTCTTCGAAGGTGCTTAGTTCTCAGGTAAAGTGTAAACTATTATCAGTAGTAAACTACCAACAATGCCCACACTCAACAACCAAACAAACACTGACTAAATAAACACTTTATTTTTTTTAATGAAGCAAACCCTTTAGGTGCCAGCTAATTACAGTGTAATTAACGTGTCGATCTGATCAGCCCAATTTGGTACCTGAGATACCCGCTAGCTCAATCGGTTTCTAATCACCCTCTAAGAGAACAACAACTCGTATATCAAATACATCGCCCAAAGCTAATACTACTATTTTAAATAATATAACAATTAAACAAATCATCCTAGCTAAACGAAAAAACATCCACTTTATTACTTCAATTTTAAAAATAAATAGTATTGTACTGAACACAGAAAACATTTATATCTTTAAAACAACAAATCCTTATTTTAAAATAATATTGTAATTTCCTTATTCTTTTAATTTTAAAATCAATTATTTATTATCAATGGTTAGATTTTTTCCCTCCCCACTTTATTAAAATATATTATTATACTTACCTGCACGTATTAAAGTAAACAAATATTTAAAAAAAAATAGTTTAAGTATTTTCTTTTATTTAAAATAAATCAATCGTTTTATCTTATAATTAAAAACACGCACACTTTCTTTTAAATTTAAAATAAGCATTTTAATACATCAACATAATAAATAAAATATACATGTTACATTAATTTTAAACTCACACATACGTGCGTGCAATGTCCTTAAATATTATTCAGTATATAAGCTGATATCGTTTATTATTATTATTCCAAAATATTATCTCATGAAGTTTAAAGTTTTATTTTCTTAAAGATTAATTCATAAAGAATAAAGTTTATTTAATACAGTTTATCTTTTATTTTTAAAAGGAAAATCAGGAATGAGAGGATATTAAAGTCAATAATTACCTAGGATTTTATAAGTTCAATATGACGTACACAGCACAATGGAATTAATTTAAAATCATTTATGACCGGCTAAGGACTCCTCCTTGAATCCTGTGATTCTATATGACTTTCGTGGCTTGTTTAGCATACACACACTCCACTACTTATTTAGTTTATTTGAACATGGTTTCCCTTCGAACTAATTGCAGATATTAATGCATAGAGGCTCTGGCTGGCTGCACACCACGATGATCTAACAACACATCATGTTTGAAAATATAAGTCTAAACAACTGTTATATTTGTTGCTTCAAGAATTATTTTTAAAAGTCCCCGAATAGTAAAAATGTTAAAATATTTAAACTGTTTTAAACAATGGAAAATTTTATTAACAACAGCGTCTATTGTCTCGTGAAATTATCAGCTTCTGCTTCTATTTTCTTTAAAACTTTCACACACACACGCACACACATTTAATTGTTTTATTACAAGATAAAACAAATTTTCTTTATTATTTTATTATAAATTAATCAAAATAATATTAAATCACTTTTATTATAAGATCACTTTCCCCTTTTTAAAATAAATAATAAAAAAATCTCATCATTTTTAAAAGCGTTTATGGTTTATTCTTATTTAATAATAAATCCACCCCCCTCTACTCTTTAGTTTTACATTTTATTCTTTCAATTTTTATGTTTTTAAAAGGTGAGATTTATAAAATTAATTAAATATCAATGTACTTTGGTACAATATATTTAAATTAATAGTTGCTCATGAATATGTTAACTGGATTATTTTATTTGGGTTTGATTATATTTATTTCAATTTTATTATGTTTTGTTACATTTTATGTTGTTTTTTAGTTTTGTTTATTTCATTATTTACATTTTTTATGGTATTATTTATATAAACAAGGCAAAACTCTCCATACAGTAGTGCCACCCTGTGCCAACCAGGTAATAGAAGGCTTGTGCATAAAATCCCTATCTAGTGCCTACTCATCCAATATCCCCAGACTACTTTCTGGCTTGTAGCCTTTGTCAGTGAGGAGCCTTGGATCTGAGAGCACTGCACCTAGATCTTAGGATCTAATGCAACCCTCCAGCAGCCATCTTTTAACTCTACTTAACTACAAAACTATGAGAATGAAATTGAAAACACAATAATATTTTCAATCTAAGCTCAATAGCTTATATAGTCATATGGGTCTGAACTCATTCAGCACCCATACATTTTGATGTCTTTGTCTCTTTAACAACCATAGCCACCACTATCCTATTAGGCAGTATTGGTCTTAAACCACTAAACATCACATGATCACTATCTTATACTAGCACATAATTGTTAATAAACAAGGCAAAACTCTCCATACAGTAGTCCCACCCTGTGTCAACCAGAATAATCAATGGATGCCAGAAGGCTTGTGCATAAAATCCTTATCTAGTGCCTACTCATCCAACATCCCCAGACTAGTTTCTGGCTAATAGGATAATGGTGGCTATGATTGTTAAAGAGCCAAAGACACCAAAATGTATGGATGATGAACTGCGTTCAGATACATATGACTATATAAGATATTGAGCTTAGATTGAAATTATTGTGTTTTCAATTTCATTCTCATAGTTTTGTAGCTAAGTAGAGTTAAAAGGTGGCTGCTGGAGGGTTGCATTAAATCCTCAGATCTAGGTGCAGTGCTCTCAGATTCAAGGCTCCTCACTGACAAAGGCCACAAGCCAGAAACTAGTCTGGGATATTGGATGAGTAGGCACTAGATAGGGATTTTATTCACAAGCCTTCTGGCATCCATTGATTACTCTGGTTGGCACAGGGTGGCACTACTGTATGTAGAGTTTTGCCTTGTTTATTAACAATTGTGTGCTAGTATAAGAGATAGTGATCATGTGATTATTTATATAGTTATCTATTTAATTTTATTCATTATATCATGCAATATTGTGTATGCATATTTGTACAATAAAAAGTTTTTTGCTAAAAAGTGTTTAAAGTAGAGTGGATAAATTGCAATATAAATGATATTAATATTATATGGATTTGGCAATGCCATAAGAGAGATAAAGTTATAATACTTCATAAAAAATAATTAAATAAATGAGAATTGAAATAAAAAGTTGGAATCAAAATTCCAATTCCTTTGTAAATTAATTTTGAAAGATAATGATGACATGAGAACTCATTTTGTCCAGATCCTATATTAAGTTACTGAAAGAAAAGGAAGAACAAAAAAGTCTTGGTATCAATAGCACCAACTAGCCTTTAATAAACCAACTTTTACAAGGCAGCAGAATACATTCTTAATTAGGCATTGTGTGCTATTTTTGCCAGTTAATATTTATATCTGAAGGTCATACTCAACTCACTGTGGAATCTGTCACTGATCTTTTCAAACATTGCATGATTAACTCTTCTGAGCTCTTTCAATTAATGCATATAGATTACCATATATATAAGTAGCTATTCACCACCCTTACTATTTTGGTTTCTTAAAAAAAAAATTAAATGTTTGTGGTTTAGTATTTTAATTTTTAATGATAATTTTTTCACCGTTATTATATTCACAGTTACTATCATTATTATTAACTTGAATTGTTATTATGCTTCTGCTTTTCTTTACACATTCCCTTAAAACTTATTAGGTTAACAAAAAAAACGCTTGTTTTCTCATCCTTGGTGTTCGGCTTAAGATGTTGCTACTTCTAGGTAAATTCCTAAAAATATACCATTTCACCGGCCTTCACCCAACCAAAAAGGAATTTTTCTACATTATAAACGCAGAAAAGTCCTCATGTTTTGTTGGACGGAGGAGGCGGTGGCGGCGACAGAAGCCAACACAAAGAGATTTCTTTCTATGATAAAACACAGAAAGAGTTCCCGATGGCTGCCGGTTATGGCTTTTTTTTCTATGCTAAAAGCAAAGAGAAAGAAATGCCTTGACTGGCTGCCGTAGTAGTCGATTTTGTTCATTATTTTCTCGTAATAGTAGAATATCTATTTTCTCTGTAGTTTCGTGTGAGAGTGTGTGTATTTGAAGCGGTCGTAGTTTTTTTAAATTTGATTAGACGTCATTTTTTTAATGTGTTGTAACTTACTTTACTGTTGTAAGTTTAGTAATAATGTCCTGAAGATTCCATTACAAAGGAGTAACCCTCAAAAACTGCTTTTAAGGGTGCCGAACGGAAAAATTTCAAGGATCACGCAAAAGTACCGTTTTCGCGAGAATTTGTCCATGACTAGTTACTTTTGCTATATATATATATACGCACGAACAAAACAACCCAGTGTCTAATTATTAGGAATTACTTGTCCAAAAAATAAAATTAGTCTGGTATTATTTTTTTTTGTTACATTTATTATTTCAAAATAAGATTAGTTTTTATATCTACACACTAACAAAAACAACCCAGTTCCTGATTAATTACTGTCTTTAAAAAAAAAAAATGCAAATTCAACGGGGTTTGATTTTTTTCAATGGAGTCTTTGAATCACGGTTTGTTTCTTTTTATATATACACAAGATTTATCAAAAAAAAAAAAAGAAACCCACTTTCTGATTAATTACTGTCAAAAGAAACGCAAATTAGTCGGCTATCATTTTTAAATTTAGTATTTCAATAACGGTACCTTTTTTATATAGACAAACTTAACAAAAACAACTCACTTTCTGATTCATTACTGTCTCCCCCCCCCCAAAAAAAAAAGAAAACGGAAATTAGTCGGGTATCATTTTTTAATCGAGTCTTTTAATGACGGTGCTTACTAATAGTAGTCGGGTATCAATTCTAAATTGTAGTATATAAATTACATTACTTTTGATAGATTTAGAATTACGTCTTGCTTTTTTAATAAAATGATTGATTTACTCTTGAACAAAAATACCGTAACTTTAAAAAAAGACACACATAAAGTCCAAAAAAAAAAAAATGAGAAAAAGCCCCATAACTTTAAAGACACATACACACAAACTCAAAAACTATCTAAGATTAATAAACATTGACTTATTACGTCTTGCTTTTGAATCAAATTATTGATTTACTCTCGCAAAAAAAATACTGTAACTTTAAAAAGACACACCTAAAGTCAAAAAAAAAAAAAATTCGAAAAAGCCTCGTAACTTTAAAGATACACACACAAACTCAAAAACAAGATAAGATTAATAAACATTTACCTCTTGCAAAAAAAAAAAAAGACCGTAACTTTAAAAAGACACACGTAAAGTCCAAAAAAAAAATTAGAAAAACACCGTAACTTTAAAGACACACACAAAGTCAAAAACAAAATAATATTAATAAATATTTACAAAAATGAAAAAAACTAACATCATATAATAGTATTAGTTAGTAGAATATTTTATTACAAATCTAAGAAATCAGATCTTTTTAGATCAAATCGATTATTTAGGTCTGGCCCGGAATTGTTATATGTATATGTTTTTGATTAGCATCAACGTCTTCTTAAAGCGAACACCAAGGATGAGAATACAACCAAAAAAACTAATGATTCTGAAACCTTTCAACTTATTAAAGATATATTTTAAAAAATGTTAATATTACTTTTTTCGGGGGGAAAAATAAAAAAATTAATTTGCTGCATGTTAAGGCTGACTGCACCAAAGCACAATTGTCATTTTTTTTATATATTATAAAATAGCATTATCATTATCCTTAGGATGATCTGCCAACATTTTAAAATTGTACTTTCACTACTAGATTTTTTTTTTCATTTAAGCTTATTATTTTTAATATTTTCAATGCAAAACTTTTTTTTCTTTTTTTATCATCAAGAAATTTTATTGTGAGCTCAAAGAATTACATTATTGCAATAACAGAAGTATTTGTTAACAGACACTATAATAAAGGTTATATAACCCAATACCAACAGTCTGGGCATAAAAAATCAACTGTTCAATCACACATAGACCATTGCTACAAGGCTCTATGTAGCATTATAGATGTATGTTGGAGCTAATTTTTCATTTCTGTTTCTGATGGCCTGAAGTTTTGTCAGAAGTAATTTCTTACGGACAACCAAGGTATGACCATAAATGCAAAACTTTTTTTAAGATGAAAAGATAAGTTTTTTCAAAAATAATCAATAATTTAAGTTTCACTAATACAAATGCTTTAGATTCTCCTATTTATTTAGAAAGTAGGTTAAGATAAGGGTAGCCACTCTTGTCTTTTAAATATATCTTGTGTTAAAGATTTGCAGAGGTCCCTATTGTTGTTTTTTCAGGTGCTTAGTCTTAAGAGTATAGCCTTAATAAATATTACTAATACATTAAATAAGTTTAATTTTCAGAGTTGTCATCAAGGGAACTAACCATCAAGAGTTTTCTTTAAAAAAAATCTATAACTATCAACAATGCTACTTTCTTGTTTAAAAATTGTTTTATATAATGGATTGTGGTAGTTTATAAAATTATTAAATGAATTAGTAACTTGAAAATGTAAATTTAAAATGATTATAGTGAAATTCAAGTAATATTTGTGATTTAAAATTTCATTCTAAGATTCATCATTCCTCTAATTTACGGTCTCTATTTAATAACTTATACATCAGATAAAAAATGAATTCATTTTTTCATAGGATGCAACAAAAAAATTGCAATAGAATTGTAATATTCAATATAGATAAACCACAAAAATGAGTCCAAATTATATTTGACTTCAGCAATTGTAAGAGATGCTCTGTATATTTACTATCAGTATCCAGATACTTTGGATCAAAGTGAATTACTGCTTGAGCAATGTTGAACAAAATGTCCACTTATATTGCTATGCAGGCTATTTCAGTTTCTTCCTGAAGTACTGCAAATGTAGGGAGTTTTCAACAATACATTTACTCTGAAGTCCACCATAAATGTAAATCAAGAGATGTTAAGTCAGAATAATATAGAAAAACTCAACCATACCTTTTCAGCCTATACTTGTCCTGAAAAATTCTCAAGGTAAGCTCATGTTTCAGTGGAATTGCAATTGGGTGACATCTTGTTGAAAGTAAAATCAATCATTCCCAAAAAGTGTATAAGTGCAGATAAAATAGATGTGCATAAAATATTGAAACGATAACTTTCCAAGCCCCTATCGTTTCACCATCAAACCTAATGACACACTCATCTGTGCTAAGTTCGAACCTATTTAAATGTTAATAAATTTAAAATTCGTTCATGTCTGTATAAACAGTATTATATATTTACGCGCGAACCAACGCTATAATTAGATAGGATTAGTAAAATTATAGCATACTAAATTTATTTAATATTTCTAAAAATGTTCATTATATTATTTAAGTTAGAAGTAAATTATTAATTTTGTTTGTTAATATTGTAATTTTGTATGTGGATATATAATCTGTGCTATATAGAAGAAAGACATGATTTTAAAATATGTAAAAGCCATTATCTAAAAATACTATTAAATGTTTCTTTAAAAATTGTTAAAAGATTTCTTGTTTTAAATATATTTCAGGGAAAAGTTTTTCGAAAATATATTTAAAAGCTATATCAATATGTTTGTAAATTATTTTAAATAAATATGTTAAAAATGTTTTCGTTTTAAAAAAATGTTAAAAGATTGTTTTTAATGTAAGATAAAAATAAAAGCTGGTCAAGTAATTAAAAAAGATTTTTGATTGTAAACAAGTGTCATTAACGACCACACCTGGAATTCGTAAAAAGTAAAACTAGTTCAAAATTTACTAATTAAAATCTCCTTAGATAAGATTAAGTTATTTTAAAATCTAAATTGGACAATTGTTTGCAACGAAAAATCTTAATTATAATAATAGCTTATGGAATGTTTCTAACATAAGTTATCTAAGATCTGGATTATAAATCGAAAATTATTTAATTAAATTCCTGAGTTTAGTGAGTCTTGAGGCGATAGATTCCGATAAGGAAAACATATAAATACTCTGTATTTTTAACAAGGGATAGACAGCCATATTGTTAGTGAGAATTGCAGCCAGTCTTCACAATTGTTAATGTTTAACATGTCTGGCTAAAAGCGGGCATCTTGTTGCTATTACTCTGCGGGAGAATGGGGTTTCTCTCGTCAAAATGCCTAAACCACCATCATGCCACTAGCAGAGATCAGTCTAACAGAATTGGAAAGATGATGCCACCCAGTCAAACTAAACCAAACCAATAGCCAAGAACTTGCAGTCCAGATAAATAATACCGGTAGCGTTTTATTTTTCAAACCGCAGAGCTCTGTGTAATTCTTTATGTAAATATATCTACATAAGTTAGCTAACTCTCTTTTTAAAATAATTATAAAACTAATATGTACCCCAAACTTAAATCCATTTAGTTAATATTTTAAATAGGTCAATTGCTATCAAAATTTAATGTGTTAAAGTTTAAATAATCTGACTTATTTATATTTTCCATTCACTTCAAAGTAAATTATTTAGTTTAAAGTTATATCACTGCGGTTGTGTCTATATTTCTTTGCTTATTTTATTTTAAATGCTTATTATATTTTATATGCCAATATTTCGAAACAGTGGGCACTTAATTTCATCTTTTTAAGAAGATATTATTTGAAAATCTTCGCGTAATTTGTTTATAGCATCAACTTTCTGCGCTGTTTCGAAATACTATTTTTTTATTTATTTAAATGATTTAATATGTGAAATGTGGTTTTTTTAATCAACCGTTTAAAAACTTAACTTGATAAGTTTATTTTAGAATTAAATTTAGCCTTGATCGTATTTATAAGTATATTTGACATTTAAATTCTTAAGTCCATAGAAATATACTTTCCCTCCTTAAATATTTATTATCTATAAGTAACTTAATAGATCGAGCATGTCAAAGTATAGATGTAGTAATATTCCCTTTTGTAGCATAGACATTTATTATCAGGCTACACAAGAGTTGGTCCCAATTTGATAGAGCTAATATGCTATTAACTCGTATTTCATAGTATGAAATATACTATTCTTTGCTTGGTGAATGTGATATTATTTTATAAAAATATTCTCATTTTGCTGCTATACGTAATATACGTATCTCAAGATGGAGCCACGGCGTTGCCAGCACATCTCTTATAGGGTAGAGCAGTAGCGAAGCCTGAGCCAAGGCCAGGTTAGCACGTAAGTCCCCCGCCATTCCTGAACACAATGTTCCTTTTCACGCAATATTGCGATCGGTTACAGGGTACCGGCATTTGTCACAAGAACCCTGAAGTTATTTCATCCGTCCGCAGAGCGACTTTTCCTATTATTGTTTATCTGTGCCATAGCGCATTGGTAAAATCTTATTTCAGCCAACTCTCCCACCTTAACATAAAGCTTTCATCATTCTGAAAATTTTCTCTCGAAAGCCATGTTCGATCAATCGTTACTGGAGCTGGTTTATGCGCTCGTTATTAAGTTATATATGTATATTTTAGTAAATGAATTCATGATCAAAGTTCAATATAATTATTTATATAACAGCCACCAATGTAATAGGATTTGGCTTATCGAGATTTATAGACATAACGTAGTGATTAATTATGTATCAATTGTAAACAATTCATAAGATGGGCATATGTTAAACCCCTCTATGAAATTTAATGATTACTTATGTAAAGTGATTTTGAATTACCAAATGTTTGCGTACATTCGACGCTGAAATGTGTAAAACTTATCAAGTTCATGCCAATTGTAAATAAATATAAAAGTAATTTGATGTATTTCATTCTCTGTCTCGTTATTGATCTAATTCAATCCAATTCTAATTACTATTTATAGTCTATATATGTGAAAACTATGCATTAAGTTAAATTAGATTAGTGATATATTTTAGTCAATTAAGAACCTTTCTTTTAATTATCAGTCTTATTGCTTCTCCGTGACCTATGTCGACCATGTGAAAAGAGGTATACTACGTGTAATTTCAAGGTGGTCATTCGTAGGGTCTTGAGTCTTGGAATCCAGGCTTATGAGTTGAAGTGTGGTCGGACTTGGGATGTCACAGTCCTAGTCTGGCCAGCTTCGGTCTCTTTTGCTTGGATTCTGAATTCTGTTATGCGAATGTACAAACTTGACTGTTACAATATCCAGGTACTCTTGACCAGTAATGGTGCTTCCAAAAAAAAGCATGGTAAAATTGGTTCCATTAATGATACTCCAACCAGATATTAAAAACTAGTGGAGCCTAATACAAAGAATTATGTCACTTCATTTTTCCACTCAATTTAAATTATGCTTCAACAATCCAAATCATTTTTTTACAAAAATTCCCCAACATCATGTACCATGTTTTGGAACTACTCACAATACTCACTCTTCAGTTAGTTATCTTCATTCAATGCATGTAATAATGGGGGGGGGTCATTTTGCTGTTTAGAAAACATGTTTTATGCTTGTCTTGTTAATTCCAGTCCTACATGCACATAATTGGTAAACTTCAATGACACATAAACTATTCCCACACCATAGCAGATGTAGGAAGGCTGGTAGTACTTCAGAAAGAAATTGAAATTGCATTCACAATACCAGTGACTACTTTATTGATCGAGCAATAATTCATTGTAATCAGTGTTTGAATGTTGATAATAACCATTTTGAACATCTTTTGTAATTTCAGAAATCAAACATGATTTGTATTCAACTTTTGCTATGATATATATATATATAAACAAAGCAAAGCAAAACTCCATATAGTATTGGAGATGTGATCATGTGATGCTTGCTGATATATACATTGAGTATAACAATTTCAATACATTTTCCTTTCTTAAAATGTGTATACATGTGTATGTACATTTTTTGGCACTTTACTCCAATTTAGCATTAAGTATATTTGTATTGTAGCCTTAAATTCTGTCTGTAGAATTTTATGTTAAGAATTTGTGATAATATATTTTAAAAAAAATTTTTATATAGTTTATTTTCTATTAAATAAATGCCATTGTTATGTTATAGGTAGTGAGTCATTTTATAAGATAAATTAATGTTTTATAATTAATATTATAAAATATTATTACTTAGACAGATTTATATAAGTAAATTTAAATAATTTTAGCTTATTTGGTAATTGTAGATGTATAAAACCCTAAAGTCATTATTTTAAAATATAATCAATTCTTAAACACATTATAGTTGAAAGATTTAGTATACTCTTAATGTAGTTATTACACCTATTTATTAAATTAAATTGTTATAAGATGAATACTTAAATAAGTTTTAAAAATGCTTTATTGATTTTTAGTAATGTAATTAATTAATTTACAGTTTATTTTAAAAATATAATTATAAATGTTAGCTTTTTTAATATTGTGATCTTTTGCAAAGTCTAGTAATTAGCCAATAACTTTAGTTATTTCTAAATAATTTATTTTAAATATCTTTAGTATGTGAATGTGGATGTAATCAATTTCAATTTAAAGCTAAAAATTTATAAGAAATAATGTTTTAACTTCAATGTTCAAAAAGAGTTAATATGTACAGTAACTTAATGTTTTTACCTAGGAATATTTTTCTGTTGAAAAATATTTAATATTTTAAATAATTAAAGTTAATATTCTGGGCATTTTTTTTTTAATGTTTAAATAAACTAATTTTTTTTATTGATATAATTTTCATCTTATTAAATAATTTGTTAAATAATAATTATTTGTATTGTTTAGTCTAAATTTCCAGACAATGTATTAAAGTTATTTTTAAAATCATTTGACCAAATAAATTAATTAAAGATTATTACCTTCATTGTCAATCAATTGATTAATCATCTATCATATGCCTTACAATATTTAAGCTCTGACCCTGTGTATTTCTGCACATTTCATCATTTTTCTTGTCTTAAGTAATTTTTTATAATTACTTATTTTGCCAGATTAAGCCATAAACAGTTAAAGTAATTATGTTTGTGTCTCTAGCTTTGGCCTGATGGTCACTTCAGAACTTCTTCAATTTATACACCACTAGGAAATCTCTGATAATGCATAAATAAGAAAGAAAGAAATATGCTGTTATTAGTGATTTGTGACAACAGGAAATTTTTCTATAGAAGGTATAAATATTGCTTGAACTCATTAATTTTCAATTTTCTTCTTTAGTCATGCTTAACATTTATCTGGAAGTAATAATTTAAAATGTTGAATACCAAAATTTTAAATAACATTGCATTAATTTAAAAAAAAAATTATATGCTTAATTCTACAAGGATTTATAGATATTATATTTATCAATGCTAAACATTGCTATCATTCACAGAATGTTCTTGTTTAAACCTAATTTGATATTTTAAGTCAAATTAGAACTGTTGCTGAGCTTGTAGGACATTGTGAATGTTAAAATAGCTATTAAATAATAATGAAAATATATCAATGTTTTGCATTGTTCTAAAAGAAACTATTATGTCTATATATTTTGAAATAACATTTGTAAAAATTATTATTGTGCTAGTGCTTTTGGAATGGATGAAATTTTAATTTCACTGTTTATAAAGTTGCAAAAATGGATATATTATGTTTATTATAAATTGTTTCTTAAGAAATATTTTATAGATGGATAAATATCATTTTCATGCATTTAACTTCGAATAAAATATATGTAATAAAATATTAGTATGGAAATATTTTGTTTTATTCTAGAAATAAAAATATAATTATGCTTGAATGTACTTTATTCCTAAATATTTTATCTGACTCTTAAAGATAAAATGTAAGATGAACTCGATATTTATTTCAATCTATGAATTGCTGATAAAAGAATATTAGACTCAATAAACATGCTTTTAAATATTTTATTGCCAATGAAATATTAAATATTTCATATTCTATGCTTTCTACAATCTGCTCATTGTTTTATAATGTGTAGTTTTAAAAAGATTACTGTGTTCAATATAAAAATTATTTGTTGTCAAATAAAATTTTATATCACTATATTTCTTTAATGAAAAATATATTCTGCTCATTATAATGTTTCACTGCATGAAACTATGAATTATTTTTGTAAAGGAAATGTTGTTATTGTTATTATTTATTGTGCACATGAAAATTATTCATTACTATATAAGACTTTGCATTATTTTAATAGAAATATATTCTGCTCTTTGTTAATGTCGTTGCTTGAAGCCATGAATTGTGTTTTCAAAGGAAACAATATTTTTAGCTATGTGCTATTTAAAATGAGTAGTATGCTTTCTACATTTCATTGTTTTATATTTGAATTGTTTCAAAAGAAATTATTTCTTATCACTGTGTTATTTAAATAAATACTTCATTATTACTTTGAATGGCTTTTTAATAATGTCAGTACTTAATTTTGAATTATTTGCTTGCCAACATTTGATATTCATAATCATCCTGATATTCTACTAAATCTTCAATGTGTCCAAAAGCTCTAACTGTTGTGCTACCAAATGGTATAAAAACAAGATTTAAGTACTTATAAATTATTAATTGGTAAAAGGGTATAAATATTTAGTTGTAAGATTTATTTATATGTGACTTATGTATCTGATATTGCTGATGTATTATTTTAATATGTGTATCATGATAGTTCTCAGAATATTACTGTTTTTTGAAATATAATCAGCAGGGCATATCAGCCCTATATGGAATTACTTAAAATGTGTAAATGAATGAAGGAATTAATGGAATAGATGTATATTTTTCTTATTAAATTATTAAGCCATGAATTTATAAGCTGAGCTATATTTTGCTATGATTGTTATATTTTATCGGTTTTTCACAGCACTTATTCATTATTGCTATACAAAATAGAAGGATGATCCCTACTTTCATATATTGTTATCATTCTAGTGATATGTTTATCTTAGATGACAGCATATGATGCTATAAATCCTAATTCTTTATATGCACTTTTGGATAAGTTTTTATTGTAAGTTTATTTCATCCTAATGTTTTTCTTTTATATCCCTTGATGTTTATCTTGACGAGAGTTTTTAAGTTATGCGTGATATCAACTATGCTTTTATTTGGCTCTTGATGAAATCAGTATAGTTTACAAATGTTTATATTGTTGATATGCCCAGTTTGAATATCTGATGTGTATTAAAAACATTGCTAAAGTATTTTCTGTGTTCATTTATAATTATTTATGTGGCCTAAAATTATATATCTTTCAAATTCATCATTATTATTGTAATGGTAAGATTGATATTTGTTAAAATTATTGAATACATTTCCTATAGGGACATATATAAATGAAAATTAGATTAATAAAATGTGAGTCATCTGTACTCATAGATAAATAATATTGGTATTATTTATTTATTTTCCTAATTGTAATTTACAAAATTATTTTAAACTTGTGATAATTATCATTTCTGATTTAATGAAAATATTTAATGATTATTCTTGTCATCTTTATTAGTGTTAATAAATATTCTTTTAATTATTAATTTTGGAATTTATATTTCTATCATCATCTACATTTTCATAAATCCAAAAATTACACATATATTTTATTGTTGTAATATAAGAGTACAAGAAGAATATAAAAGTCACTTTATTAAAATTTATATTGTTGATGTTATATTAACATCCATGGATAAGATTATTTTATTTGGAATTAGATTATAAGAGAACCTACTGTGTGATATATGAGTAGCAACAACATTCCTTTCCTACTCATAGTATCATGAATGTCATTCTACATTGCTATATTATTATTTTGTATTAGAGTTTTATGATTAATTTTAAAATACTAATTATTTATTGCATTAAGATATCCAAATATCGATCATGTCTTATTATTATTGTCTACTAGGATAACGTTCATGGTCTGAATAAAAATTTGAGATAAAGAATAATATTATATTTGTTTATTGAAGAATTTTATAGTAAGAACCCTTAGACCTGATTTGATTAAGAAAGTTTTATTTTGAGAATTGATTTTATTAAGAAAGATTTATTTTGATTAAGAAATCTTTGCTTAAAAAACATTTATTTTGATTAAAAATATTTTTGAAGTAACCTGATTTTGTGTAATTCTACTGTATTAGAACTCTCCTAATTAGATGTTTTTGTTCCATATAAGCATCGAACAGCTAGCCTACCAAATTGTTGTTATTATTATTAGACTCGTAGCCTTTGGTTATTATGATTATTAGAATATTCCTCATTTGTAGTATACAGAATTAATTGAAAGTATATTATAAAAATGTGTAATTAAAAAAAAGATATCAAACAAATACCCTTTGAAATAAGTTTGTAGAGGTTATTGTCCATAGATTATGACTTAACTCTGTTGCTTACAGTGCTCAAAATTCTTATGAATTCCCGAGCAATAAATCATTCAATTAATTTACTTTTATGTACTGAAAATCATTATACAATTTTGTTTAAAATGAAAAGACAATAAAAACTAAATAACTATTAGTTATAATTAAAAAGAATTTGAACACAGACTTTCAAGTACCCTTCAGCTAACCACTCCGTCATACATAACCAATACGCATGACCACATACATGTGAAAAAGATAAAACATCTCCAATATACATATTTCATGCCAAACCAACACTCATCAGTTGATTCAGATCATCATCTCCTGAACATATATGTATAATCAGTACTCAGCTTATATTCAGCAAATCTTCAAACTTTAACGGACAGGCTTCAATCTTTTTCATCCTTCAATGATAATCTGGACGAAATGTTGGTTTGGCATGAACCACGTATGTTGGAGATCATTTATCTTTTTCACATGTATGTAATCATGAGTATCAGTTATGTAAGATGAAGTGGATAGGTGAAGGAAGCTTGCAATAACACATGATTAAGTGATAAAAATTAAACATTCTACATTACTCAACATCTTCTTAGCACAATTCATTACATCATTTCAATATTTAGAACTTCATAAAGTTAAAAGACAAATATATTTTTTTAAACGGAGTGGGTGATATTTGCAAATAGGATACTTATGTATTAGTCCTACAATGTAGGAGAGATAAGTCTTTTCACATTCATGATAAATGTTTAACTTGCAACCCGTAAAATAAACCCTGCAATCTCATCCAATAATGTGATAAATTTACACTTTCATTTATTGTTCAGATTTCATTCGGACAAGTTCTTCTCAAAGTATTTTTTACTTCAGTGCTGATTTATTTTTTCCAATTTTCTGATTAATACTACAATTTTTTTTTTCTTTCTTAAACAGTACAAAATGGTGAACATTTTCCTTGCTACTAAGATCAATGTAGTTGAGTACATCCAGACTTTGGACAAGCAATGGTGTCGTAATATTCAAGGATGTAATAGTAAAATAGAGCTTCATAAGGAAACATGGTTGGAAGATTCCAGAATTCCATTTTTGATAGCAATCTGATTTATTTATAGCTGAGCTCACAAATTAACATCCATAGAATGGGAGGAAACAGAGCTTAGTTTAGCAGAGAAAAATGTAAAATTGGAAGCCCTAACAAAATCGTTGAAATTGATGAGAGCCTTTTGCACAAAAAGAAAAAAATCAAACCGAACAAATTCTTCCAGAACAGGAGACCAACAGATGTTTTATCATGAGAATTCATGGTAGAACAGTGGTAAATCTGATGGAAGCCATCAAACAAAATGTGGAAGAAATGACAATTTATTCAGACTGTTGGAAAGCCTATAAAACTGCTGAATTATGAGTTGCTGGTTACCGACCATTTTCATGTGAATCATACTGGATGACATCAAAAAAATCAGTGCACCATATTGAAGAAATAATAAAAGTGTAGTAATTTAATTTTTTTTTGGTTTTAAAAAAAATACATTTAATAATTATTAACATTTCTCATGAAGATCCTGTACAGGCGTTATATTGTTCAATCACATGTTAAGTAAATCTCCATTTTGGGAAAAAACAAAAATTTACTTTTAGTCTCAGTTTTAAAACAAAATTTTATCCACTTTAAAGTAGAACAGATGAATTGAGATTGTTTCATTGTGACAATTCTTCTTATATATTGCACGGTAAGTTACCATATGTGTATATTTTAAGCGCTTTGTAATTTAATGACTGTTTTGTCCATATTGAAAGTAACATTTGGGAATTGCATAAAACTTTTTCAGATTTATTTTTGTATGAAATTCATATTTTTAGTACTGTTACAAATTAATATTTTTAGTACTGATAGATTTTGTTTAGTGCAATTACTGTCTGCTAACTTTTCACATAGATATTCAAACTGCTGATAACTTTGTAAATCTTTATGAAAATGTCATTTTGACAAATTTATCATTTTAAGTTTGTACAAGATCCAAATGTATGTTATTTTGTCATCTATCAGCGAATTGATACGAATGTGAAAAAGTGAAGTGAGTCTAATATGTAAGTATCGCAAATAGCAGTAAAACTTTATAAGTAACTTGTATTTTTTATCTTTTTAAAATTCATATTTCATTAGTAAGAAAGCTCTGTTTTTATTATATGCATATTAATACCAGAAAGCAAGTTGTTTATTATAAGCTATTAACAAATCACATGATTAATAGTGGTAATTTGTCACAGATTTTCATAGCATACGTTATCATATGCAGTTATAATATTCACTATCATCATTTTTATATGTTTTATAATATATACTGCTATGTTAATATTAATATTCAAACAGATTTTTATAATACAAATGTATTAACTTTGTCAAATATTTACCACTAATTGTAACTATGATAATTGAATTAAATACTCTACTTTTCAAAAAAATGAAATAATCAATTTAAAAAAATCAAAATTTAAATACAAATTTCTATTTAATTCTATTTCTCTTATATTACAAACAATTCATATGTACATGATTGTTTTTATTTTGGATATGGCATTTTATTCATATGGAAACTCCCAAAGATTTAGTGATAAATGAAAACTGTTAACATTAAATCTTTTAATAACTGATGTTATTGCATAGCAATTAAAAAGGCTACAATTTCACTTTTTAAAATATATCACATGATCACCATTTCTTATGCTTACACAAGCTGTTTACACAAAGGCTACTGTATAGAAAATTTAGCCTCTGTGTTAAAATATTTTACATGCAAATGAAAAACACTATTTATTTAAAGAATCGTTAAATATATATATATATTAACAAATGTGTGTTTATGTTTAAAACATATAACCAAGTAAATGACACTATATTGATATATTTAAGAATTAATTAAATTCTATATATAATCTATAAATAATAAAGACCACATATATCAGTACACTAGAAGATATTAATCAACTATTAAAATAAATAAAAAATAATAATTAATGATTAAAATTCTAGAACATACTCAGAAGTGCACTATAAAATCTTTGATACAAAATATTAATTATTAGAATTAACAATATACTAAGCTTCTTTAATTTTTCTTTTCCTATCCTTCATTCATTACATATAATACTAATTTTCTGAGAGCAATAATCATGTCCTGAATTTTTGTCATGACAAAAAAAAAAACAGAATTAAGTTAAGAATTAGATTTATATGTTTAAAATGTGCAGTCAAATTAGCCTTAGTTTCACATAAATAAATGCTATACATTGGCTAAATTATATTCTAAACTGAAACAATTCTATTTCCAAAAATTTTAATATTGAATTTAGGCTTTCTCTGTCTTTAACAGATTGATAAATAATACTAACTGTTGGACTAAATTAAAATGATAAATATCAAATTATGATTTCTATTAAATATGATTTAATTTTTCAATCATTTACTATCTTAAACAGCATATAAAAATCTGAATCTAATTCTCAACTTGATTCTCTCAGAAAATTAGTACTATACATAATGAATTGAATGATAGGAAAAATGATGAAAGCTATATAGTTAATTTGAATAACATTTTGAATTAGAGATTTAATAGTGTGCAACTGAGCATATTCTGGAATTGTAATCATTAATTAATGTTTTTTTTTTTTTTTTTCATTACAATAGTTATCATGAATTTGGTGTATTGTCCCAAAATTTAGCTTGACACATATTTTATTAGTAAATTTATTCTGTTTCAAACACTGATGGGTATATGTTTTGTTATTTACATTTATAAATAAATATTACAATTAAATTAAGATTATGAAACTGTGATAACAAATATAAAGTTAATATTGTAGCTCCAAATATTGAGATGCTACAAAAAATTGTGTTATGACTGCAAATAATGCAAATTGGTACTGTTATTCAAGAATTATAACTCGGTAGTAATACCTTATAGTTAAGTATCTAATATACAACATATCTATATTACTATATGAAGTTATTGCTTGTTTGTGATTTTATAGCTCAACAAATATTACTCCAATTTTGAAAAATCTTGCATGATTTTCTTTCCTTTTTTGTAACTGAAACACACAGGATTATATACCTGTGTCTATATATGTAATATATAGGGTATATGAGCACAGACTTTCGCACGACCTACCACTCTCCACACTATCTCATAACACTGATACACTTGAACACATATACTGAAAAAATAAATAATCACCAATATACATATTTCATGCTAAACCAGCAATCATCAGTTGGTCCAGATTACCATCTCTACACATAAATGCTACAAGTGCTCAGATATATATTAAGATAACCAATCCTCATACTTTAATGGACAGGCTTCAATCTACTCCACACTCCAACTCTTCAACTGTCCATCCAACTGAAAATCTGATGATGAAATGCTCAAAGGCCACCCTGAGGCCAAGATTCTTGACACACCCATGTTGACCTAAGGTTAATCTGACCCCTCATGTACAGGGCATAATCCATTTAATACATAAACAAGGGATGGGCAGACATCAGATTTTTAATTGGATGGACAGTTGAAGAGTTGGAGTGTGAGTAGATTGAAGCCTGTCAATTAAAGTATGAGGATTGGCTATCTTAATATATATCTGAGCACTTGTAGCATATATGAGTAGAGATGGTAATCTGGACCAACTGATGATTGCTGGTTTAGCATGAAATACGTATATTGGTGAGTATTTATTTTTTCAGTATATGTGTTCAAGTGTATCAATGTTATGAGATAGTGTGGAGAGTGGTAGGTCGTGTGAAAGTCTGTACTCATATACCCTATATATTTTCCTTTTTTTATAGAATTTTACTAGCATATAAATTTTTGCTTTAATTGTTGTAAAGATTTGAAATTTGCAGTATAAAAATGTATGGAAAAACTATATTATAATTATTTTTGAATGAAGTAATAAAAAGCAAAAAAGTGGGCAGGATTGATTAAAGGTTTAGAGTTGGAAATTTTTTTAAATAAAAATTAGTTTTAATAAAGCAAGGTAAAATTTGATTTTGTAAATATATTTTAAACTAATTAAATTGTGTTTGTGTAACCATATATTTAATTTATTTGAATAATGACAATTTAAAGCAATTATAATAATGAATTTGATAAACTTTTAGTATTTGATTTTAAATATATATTTATTTTAATACATGTTAAAGTAAAATTTAAAATGTTACAAGAACACAAGAGAAATACTACTGAATTTGATAAACTTTTAGAATGTTAATTTAAAAATATTTAACATGTATTTTAAAATGCTATAGATATATCAAGACAAAATACTGAATTTGATAACCTTTTACTATTTTCCTATAAGTATATTTACACATAATAAATTAAGATAGTGTGGCTTTCATATTGAAATACATGCTACAGAAATGAAAAGTATTAATTTTTGATAATACAGGTATTGAATAAATATATTTTAAATTATTTAAACTTCATTTACACCATGTAGGTAATTTCTCACTTGCATATATTACAACAATGTTAAAATTTTTATAGCCATTTTAAAAATTGTCAAATCAAAAATATTTTAAAAATTATTATTTATTATATTTAATAAGTTATATTTTTGTGATAGTGCTATTGATGATCATTTCATATAAATATTACTTAAATATACTTTAATTATCAAAGTTTGTACTAATGGAAGGGGACAGCTAGTGAAATAGAAGGAATTAATGAATAAAAATTTATTTGGTATTCAATACATCAAAAACTGAAAATGGAATACATAAATATATTTTAATTGTCAAACTTTCTAATAATGATGATGGGACAGCTAAAGAAGTGAAGAGAATTAGAGAGAAATTTTTTTATTTGGTATTCAATACATCCAAAATCACAAATGGAATTTAGATAATAAAATATTAAAAAATTTCTACTGCTCAGAACATATCCTCCTTATATAAATATATAAATTAGAAATATATTTTAATAATCAATTGCATAATATTCTTTTATTTTTATTATTATTATTATACTAGCACATGCAAAACCTTGCATCAGCTTTGCTCACATTAATAAAATAAAAGTATGTAATGTAATTGAGAATTAATTCTTTAAATATATTTAAAGAATATTTATAGGAAATAATAAAACATGAGTTATTAATAACAGTTAAAAATGACCTGCAATATTGTTTATAAAAATTCATTACAATAGTTACTTTTACCTGCTGTGGATAACTCATATATTATTATTTCATGTAAATATTATTTAAATGTATTTAGTCAACTACATTACATTCTTTTAATCTAATAACAGCTAGTATAAAATAAAAAACAAAATGCATATTTGTAAAATAATTTGGAGATCATAAACTCTCACTATTAAAATGCATGGATAAAAAGTACTTAAAGATTTCTAAGCTTTAAGATTTCAGGACTTATTATAATCTTAAATCTCATAAAAAAAACTCTAAGCATACACATTTTAATAATGGAAAACAAATTGCTTATTATAATCAATAAAAAAAATACATCAGTGACAATAATCATGCTATATGTATAAAAAAGCTAATATTGTATAGATCACAAATTTTTACTAATAAATATAAAAATATCTGTAATAAATTCAACAGAACAAATCACTATCTACAGTGCTAAACTTTAAAAATATCTTCAATGTTACTAATCCCTGTCTTACATTAATAAAATAGACCTGGACCCAATAGTTTAATGAAACAATTTTTCAGTTTCATCAATTTCATTAAAGCCCAAAGGTATTCTGCATAGCATTAAAATAATATCTTCATTTATAACTAATGAAACCTTTTAATTTTAAAGCATGAAAATTATTATTTCACAAGATTATGGTTCACATTATGCAATAAAAAATAATGTAATATTTTAAAAAATACAGAATGATGTCATTATATATACAGTATATTGAAGTAAAGATTTTACCAGGCAAACAATGTATTAAAATTCATAGAAACTTTTTTTTTGCTAAAACATCAGTAATTATATATTTTAATATTCTACATGATTATTTCCAAAATCTCCCCTGACTTCTAATATATGTATACACTTCAAAATGTTATTAAAAAATAAATGTGATTTAGCAGATGCATGCAAAATATAGTAATTATTAGCAGAGAAAATATTCAGATATGATTCTATAATTTCATTGATTTAACAAAAACTGCATTATTTGACTGAAAGTTTCATCTTTTTTGAAATCAGACCATTAGTTAAACATCTCCATAATTCTTTAAACAGAATTTAAAATAAGTTCTGATGTTTAACACCAAGTCTGATAAAATCAGAGCTGTAGAATAAAAAACCATTCTGAATGAAATTGTAAAAAATGCAGACTCTAGTCTCAGTATAAAATTTTTAAATACTATTTTAATATTTTTACTATTGCAAAGTTGTAATGGCTCATCAAGCAAAATCTGGAATACTGCTTTGCAAACTATGTTCAGATAATAATACAATCTCTTTCTGGCTTATAAACTGTTAGCAGCATCAATGAAAATTGGCCATTGGTGACTCAAAAAACTAATAAGCAATCTTCAGTTTGAAAATGTATAATAAAATGTTAACAGATGCAATTAGTTTGCTGCACAAAAACAAATCATGAAATAGGATTTAACAAATCACAAAATAGCATGATCTTTCACATGTTGATGACAGAATGTTTTATGAATTGTTTAAATAGATTTATTATTAATATTTATTAGCTTTAATGAAGAACTTGGAGTTGAAAAAGTAAAAATTGAAAAATCTGAGTGGTGAACTAACTACCAAATTCTACTTATAAGTGTAAGATAATGAAACTCCTAAATCAAAATGTAAACTTAAAAAAAAAAAGAATATTAAATTGAGATATTTCAAAATTTAGATATTATATGCAAGTGGCATTTCATAATAAAGAATTAGAGCTTTCTAAGATAACAGAAAACAGAATCTGTTTTCCCACAGAATCTGTTTTCCCACATGTAACAAATACATGTTTTTTTTTTGTCTCAATATGTATTACAAATAATCACATAGTATACAGATAAACCTTAAAATCTGATTTTTTCATCATTGAGAATGCACTAGGTGTATTTTTTGTAATAACATGCCAGCTAATCTAAAAGTGATTGGAAAATACTCAGCTTCAAATTCAAGGGTTCCAGAATAATGATAGCCCACTCTTTGGACCTGCACATAAGATGGAACACTATTAATTGATTGACCTATACATGATCACCATCAGTGATAATACTTTTGATTGCTTAACATATTTTATTCTAGGATTTTAATAATTTCAATAAAACATACTTACAGAAAAAAATATGAAGAAAAAATAAAAACATGCATAAATATTATTATGATTAATTTCTTGATCCTAACAATTAGTAAATACTAACATCTATCCTAAGCTGAATGAACTAATATATGTATTCAAGTGAGAAAGGAACTATTTTATTTATGACTGCTTCAGGATATTTTATCATAAATTTTGTTTAATTAATATTTGATGTCTGATTCATTCCAACCACATTCACTGATGAAAATAAACTATTCTTGACAAATATCAAGTGATTCGTTTTCTTTCCTAATATATTAATATTATTTTCTCTTGGTTCATCTTTTTCAAAATATGTTGTAAAGCTGGATGGGCAAAATGTTGGTCATGGTCTCTGGCACACTCCCAAGAAATTTTGGAGTGACTGCCTGAATTAACAGAAAATAATGATAATCAATCCTGCATTACATTAGATTAGGTAAATATGAATAAAAAAATATAAAATACACTTTTTATTATGTATGGCTCTTCACAATCAAGGCGACTGTAGTCAGACAAGTAACTTATGAATGTGTTAGTCAACATAATGATACATATGCAAAATATTAAATAATATTTTAAATTTAAAAATGCTATCATTGAAAAGAAATGTTTCAATTAAACATAGTTTAAATAAACATAGATGCATGTATATATTAATTAATGGAATAGATGTAAAACCTTTTAGATATAGAAACAAATTCCTAAGATTAATTAATATTATAAACCTAAAACACATTACTGTATGTGGAAATAAATTCCTCAGAGAGTAATTAATTGTATAATTAAAAAGCTAAGAAATTTTGTTGTATGATAACAAACTCTAAATAATATGAACTGATTAAAGCCAAAAAATTTACTCCAAAAAAGATAAAAGAAACAAAAGAAGAAATGATTATAAAAAGCTAGAGAAAAAATAAATGCTTGCTTTTTCTGTGGTTGCTGTTACCATCAGTGTATCCATGAGTTGAAGAGCAGTGAAGATCATCATCAAGGACTACATTCCCAGGACCTTGGCTCCTGTAAGTCACTAAGCCAACTAGTGCTTTTAACAGACCGTCTCAGTCTTATTATTTTTGAAATGCCTCGCTCATCGAGGGTTATGTGATAAAGACTATAAACATTAGTGAAGATAAAGTGAATAATAGCTTACCTTTATAGCCAAACCTTGTAAACATTATTTGCTATTCAATAATTAACCAGTGAATTAAGCTCGCTTAAGTGCAGACTTATATATTTGTGTTAAAGATCAGTATAGTAATTACTGTTCCTAATTGTTAATAAATTTTTATTGCTAAATATATATGTGCAGTTTTTCTGTCAAGTTTTATTGTATATCCGTTTGCTGGCCACCCAGTCTAAGTTGGGGGCACAGCAAATTATTGGCGCAGTCACATTGAACCTGTAAATAGTGGTTAAGTTAAAAAGTCAAATTATTGGCAGTTGTTGTTTGAACCTAGGAAAATGGGATAGAGTTTAAGCCATTAGTAAGCATCTGGCATTTCAGTTTTTTGAAATTAGGACAAAAAGTACAGAATTATAGTAATTAAAGTTAGTAGTAAGACTAATTATTCATTAATCAGTCATGGGTACTTTTGGGTAGAATAATATACCTGAATTCGAGGTTAACAATATGTCTACACAGTTACAAAATTTCTTTACCCTGAATGGCATTGAAGATAATAAAAGGAAAGTAGCGGCATTCGTGTTTTGCATGTATTAAAGTAATAGAAGTCTTAAAAAGATTATTTGAGATACCTATTATTGAGAAAGTAAAATATGAGAATCTAATAGAGAAATTAAGTGATCATTTCGGCCCTTGTCTGTCACGGCACATAGCTTGCTTAACCTTGTGAAGAAGGAAGCAGCTGGAGGGTAAAAAATTATAGAGTACAATGCAGCTCTTAGAGAATTGACAAAAAGTTGTGGATACAGAAAGTTCATGGACAAAATACTTATGGACCAGTTATTATGGGGAATGTTTGATGATAGGCTCAGACAACAATTTTTCATGGAACTTGAGATTACGTATGAGATGGCCATAAAGAAAGGCATAGTGTATGAGTTAATGCTAGAACAGGCTCGGGTTTTTAGCACTAGGAGGGATGAAAATCCTAGATCTGTGTTTAAAACAGAGCAGGAAAAGTCCATGCTGCTGAAAACTAAAAAAAGTAAGAATGTTAATGTAATGTTTTTGTTGGGGTAAAAGAGGCCACATATCAAAAGAATGTAAATGGCTTAAAGAGTCATTCTTTAAATGCAGGGAAAAGGAGCACTTAGCACATATTTGCAAACAGAAAGGTAACTGAAGAGGCAAAAGTAAATCACCTATGCAAGGAAATAGGGAAGGTTACCATACAATTAAAAACATGGGCACCCAAGTTCTAAATCAATTTATGATGAAGCTGCGATTTGGTGGCAAAAAACTGTTGATGGAAATTGAGGGTGGATCAGATATTTCACTCACTGATTGGCTGGCAATGTCATTGGTCAATGACGAAAGTAAAATAGAAAAAACAAACATTAGTGTGCATGACGTAAACAGAAACACATTAAGATTATTAGGCCGTGTGAGAGCACCCATCAACTATTGCAGGTAAAAAAATGAATCTACCATTATACATTGTAAAAGGGAAGTTTAACTCTATCCTTGGGAGGGAGTCATTCCATGAACTTGGAATCCAAATTAAAATTAAAAAAAAATCCCTCTTGATCGAGAAACGGCATACAAAAAGCCAGATTTCTTTAATAAAGAGTTGCAAAAAAATACGTGACTGTTCGTCTATAAAACCAGTCAATTTTCCTTTGTTCAAAAAACTGTAGAAATGACAGATAGTGTAAATAAAAGGCATTGTAACTCTGTAAAGTGTGGGCCATGTATTAAGTCACCTGCACAGGCAACAAGCAGAGAAGAATTGAATCATTTCAAAAAGAGATTACAGTTTTAGAAAAAGAATTAGAAATTTATAAACTAAAAGTAAAATATGTAGCTGGCTGGAAAAAAATAAGAAATCCAAACAATGGACTGGAAAAGAGACAATATATACATAATAGGTGATAGAGTTAGGGTTTGAGCCTTAATCTAGAAGAAATGGGTTAAGGGAGAAATTGTGAAAATGTTATCAAAAACAATATCAACTATACAAATCCAAGATGGGACATCATACAGAAGACATGTAAATCATGTCTGTCGGTGATCGAAGAAGATTGGAAAATTGCAGTGCTCATGTCAAAAGATGAAAATCAACAAATACAAAACACAGAAGAACCACCACCACATGGAATGTGGATCAAGGAGGAAGAGGAAAAACCAGAAAGCTGTGATATGGAATCTGGAAGAATGGAACAGGAACTACAATTAATACCAAAGCTGACCAGATTAATAACTAGATCACCCAGACGTCAGATCGAAGATCAGTGAGAATGGATGACTATATATAAGTCTAAACTATTTTTTGGAGTAAGGGGAGAATATTTCAAACTTAAGAATGCTAATAAATAAATCATTGAAAGAAGTGTTTCAATTAAATGTAGTGTAAATAAACATAGATGCATGTATATATTAATTAATGAAATAGATCTAAAACTTTACAGATATGGAAATAAATTCCTAAGATTCATTAATATTATAGACCTAAAAACATTACTGTATATGGAAATAAATTCCTAAGACAGCAATTAATTGTATAATTAAAAAGCTAAGGAATTTTGTTCTATGATAACAAAGTCTAAATAACACAAACTGATTAAAGCCAAAGGATTTACTCCAGAAAAGATAAGAGAAACAAAAGAAGAGATGATATAAAAAGCTAGAGAAAAAGAAATGCTTGCTTTTTCTATGGTTGCTGTTTCCATCACTATGTGCATGAGTTGAAGAGCAGTGGAGATCATCATCAGAGGATTCCATTCTCAGGATCTTGGCTCCTGTAGGTCACTAAGTCGACTAGTGCTTTTAACAGACCATCTCACCTCCAATATAGTATAAATAGAGCAAAACTCTCCATACAGTATTGCCACCTGTGCTAAACAGAGTAATCAATGGATGCCAGAAGGCTTGTGCATAAAATCCCTATCTAATGCCTACTCATCCAATATCCCCAGACTAGTTTCTGGCTTGTGGCCTTCATCAGATCTAGATGCAGTGCTCTCGGATACAAAGCTCTTCACTGACGAAGGCCACACGCCAGAAACTAGTCTGGGGATATTGGATAAGTAGGCATTAGATAGGGATTTTATGCACAAGCCTTCTGGCATCTATTGATTACTCTGTTTAGCACAGGTGGCAATACTGTATGGAGAGTTTTGCTCTGTTTATCAACAATTAATGTGCTAGTATAGGAAATGTGATCATATGATGCTCCAGTATAGTAATTACTTTTCCTAATTGTTAATAAATTTTTATTGCTAAATATATATGTGCTGCTATTCTTCCAAGTTTTATTGTATATCTGTTTGCTAGTTGCCCAGTCTAAGTTGGAGACACAGCAAATTACACTGATTATAAATTCATCAGCTCAAATACTTTCATTGTATAAAGCAAAAACATAATGTGCAGACAAAAACTAACTTTTGTATGACACCTGCTCAGATTTAAATAGTTTACCATAAAAAAATATTTTATCATATTTTAAAAGAGGAATGCAAAGTCTAAAACAAGTACAAAGAAAAGTAAAACATACAATTTTAATATAGCATGGAAAGAACAATTGTATTCAGTTAGTCATGAGGCTAAAACTAATTTTTGATATGACAAGTGCATAGATTTAAATAGTTTTCTATATAAAAAAATATTTTATTATATTTTAAGAGGAATGCAATGACTGAAACAAGTGCAAAAAAAAAAAAAAAAGAAAACATACAACTTTAATACAAAATGGAAAAAACAGTTTTTGTTTACAATGATGAATGCAAAATGTGTTCAATATCATGCAAGTGGGAAACTTTGAGAAAAAAAAAGTAATGTTGAAAGAATGCAAATTTTGATAAAGATTTTCTGGTAAAAGTGAATTAAATAAAACTTTACAAAAATTTAAAAGCCACAATTAATCAACAAACAATTATATTTTATCAAATTGATTATTAAATATAAAGCTGTAATAGTTACATCATTTTTATGTGAATTATATAATAAAACCATAAAAAACATCTTTTGCAAATGGAGAGAGAAAAGAAGCATTTAGAAGCTAATGATTCATTATGTGACTCATTCAACAACAGAAATGAAATTATTTCAGCAATTAAAGATGTACAACTTTTCTGTAGAAGTGTCATACATTATACAGAAATTATAAATTTTGATCTGATTAAACAATTAATCGAAAATATGACTAACTGCATTTATTTTTCCTTGTAATTTGATGAATCCCCTGATATATTTGATATTCCTTAGATTTCTATTTTTATAAGAATGGTTTTTAAGAAAATGAATGGGAAAGAAGAAGAATTAACAATATTACTTTTAAAGAAGAAAACACAAGATTAAAATGTTTACTGCATTTCAAAAAATATATAGAAACAAAAATTCTAATTTTTAAAAATGGATTTATGACAACTAATAGTATGCTGTTAATGACCAGGACAATCAATGAATTTTTTGACAACATGTACCAAAAATAATGATTTCCTAGATTTTTTCTATATGATTGTTCTTCATAAGCTGGCCTTCTGCTATAAAATTCTAATTATGCTTCATACCATAGGAATCTTCATGAAAATTGTAAATCTCATCAAAGCAAGGAAGAAACAAAACAATAGCTGTTGTCTAACAAAAATAAATATTATAAGAAAGTAATAACTCATTTTGAATTTGAGAAATATTTCCAAGAATTTATCAGACTAAATCTAATAGTTACTTTCATAATTATTCATTTGACAATGTTGATATGGACCAAGTAACTGTAAACAGAAATAATAAATTTTCTTCATTTGTAGAGTAAAATAAAATTCCCCCCCTGCAAAATGATATTTTAAAATCTAAAAATCACTTTTGGAATCTAATGAATGAAGTACTCAAATTTTTTTTAAAAAGTTGCATTTAACATCACTTTTGGGCTAAGTCAAAATTTGTTTTTGCATCTCACAGAAAGTCCATTTAGAAACCTCTCAAGAATAGTGTTTCATAATTATATACCCAGATATTAAAAGATTAGCAAATATCATGCAATGCAAATCTTCTACAACTTAATAAATTTTCCTGTTGTATTTGGAATTTATATTTTGTACTGAATTTTTTGTATATTGATTTTTTTTTAATAATAAATTAATATTATTTGTAATAGTTGATAAGGGAGACAGCAACACTTGGAAAAAATTACAAGTTACCCTTGCCTTGCAAAAGACTGTCCAACACTGTTCTAACTATATTAAAAATGAGGGTGATTTTTATTGGGATGTATGAATTATCTATGGTTACATAAAAATTATCTATTGTTAACATATATATATAATGAGTTATTTATTTATATAGTGTGATGTTTAAATCTGTAACAATCATTAGGGATCACTCTATAATACATGCACTGTAAATAATGAAGTTGGGGAAGAATATAAAAAAAGTGATCATACAGAAAGTGGGTTCTTGGTTTTTATGCTGGGTTTGGGGAAAGGGGGATTTAGATTTAAAGGCCATGGAGTAGACAAAGATTATGTTGTGGAAATGGGATGGAGCAGGATAGAGAATATGGGGTGAATTTTTGGGTGGGGAATGGAAAAGAAAAGTGGCTAACAAGTTACAGTGTATTGCATCACAAACTAATAAACACTTTTAAGTAATACTTTTCTTTCCAAACAGATTGTTATATTTATTTATATGAATATAATTATTTACTGTGCATATACATTTCTATCCATATTCTAGACAGTGAGTTCATAGCTCTACATAGTTTTTATTGAACTAGGTGCATTTTACTTTATAAGCACATATCTATATACAGTAATGAATTTTGTTTACTAGCAGAGATCACTTTACATTTATATAACTATAATCAATAATATTTCAAGGCAAATGTGGAGAAAAATAATTTCATTTAATACCTGATACGTAAAGCAAAGTAAAAGATTTGGCAATAGAAATTTAAATAATTGTATGGATTTATATAAAACCTGACTCTGCATTAAATTTGTATGCAATTACACAACAAGAGTTTTTTATTTAGTCTTTTTTTTTATTTCCTCCTTTAGTTAATGAGATTATTAAAATTGTAAAATTCAGTAAATTAAAAAAATACTTTAATATTATATACACATCTATATTCCAGATACATATATTTCAAAATTTTCGGAAGTAAAAAGTAATTATTATTTATGACTTATCATTGATATTTAAAAAAATATTTTTTTTTTGACTTATCAATAGAAGTATAAAGAAAAAATTGAGAAAGTCAAATAACAAAGTTAAATTAAAAAAAACAATTAAAATTTAAGTCGGAATTCGTATATATATTGTGCCATTTCAATTTAGCCAGTAGCTAAATTTGTAGAAATATGCATGAAAGAAAAGGTGGAATAAAAATCATCATTACATTTTTATAAAAAAAGGAAGCAGTAGGGCACCCAAGTTTAAACCCTACAGGATCAAGTCCAGAAAAACCTAAGAGAAAGAGAGCGGGGGCAACAGTTATGTTCTTTGGTTATTTGTGTGTTGATAAAACTCAAAAGAGTAGCACACACCTTATTCAATAGTTAATTTTTTTATAGGTTTATAACACATTTATAGGCAGTGTGGGTGACAAGCTAGTTAGTAATCATTTTATATTTCAAATATTAACTTTCTTCAAAACTAGTCTACATTTGCTAGATTCTAATTTTTTTATTATCTATTTTTGTTTTTCTATGATTATAATTTGGGGTTTGAAAGTTGTAAGGATTTAATTTTAGATATTAAAATTATAATTTCTAAAAAGCATTCAGATTATTTTAATCGGCCAGTTTTTATAAATTATTTGGATGATAGTGTGTGTGTGTACATTTTTTTTACTCAACAATTATTTGGATGATAGTGTGTGTGTGTACATTTTTTTTACTCAACAATTTTGTGTTATAAAGATTGGTTGTTTTTCTGTTAAAGTTGAGATAATGTGAGAATTCTAATTTTAGGGTCTTCTCATTCTAGATCAAAAGGAAAGGTTTTGGGGGCCAAAGTTGTGACAGATATGTGAAAAAAAGGGGATTAAAACAATGTTACTTCAAAACACGACTAATCTGAAAAATCAGGATAGTGTGATCTTTCATATGTTCCTAGAGAAAGTCACTCTAGGAATATAATTAAAGAATTTGCTGAAAATAGAAAAAGAAATTATGTATAAAACCAGTCTGAAAAATCAGATAAAAGATTTTTCTTTTTTTAAATTTTGAAACTAGAAAAAGACAAGTGTTTTAATTCTGCCAGATATCGATTTAAAATCTTTTTTTTAAGATTGAAAACAGAATGGCAGGTTAAAGATCTATATATGTTTCATCTTGGGCTTTCTGAGCCACCTTAGAGCCATCATATCATATAAAGAAAAAAAAGGTGACTTGTCTGAAATTAAAAATATTCTACACCTTTGACTGATTGGGAGAATTGCGATATTTTAAGTAAAAGAAAACATTCACCTGCATTTGAAGGCTGAAAGAAAATAATTAATCTACTAATAAGTATTGAATCAGCTAGTCCAGTTATTCCAGTGACTGAATTTAAACCCAAGAAAAATTATAAATATGAGAACAACTAATATACTCCATCTATTAGAAGAATTATGCTAAACAAAGAGAGGAAGAAAAAGTTCCAGTGCCAAATGATTCCTACTGAAGCAAATAACCTCATCACCATTAAATAATTATAAGACTCAGGAAAAGAAACTGTTCCAGTGAACTGTGGAAATTGTTTGCTGCAAAAGTATGGACATTTAACAAGCTAAGTTTGAACTCTTGGAAGCCTCCACAAAATGAAAAGGGACTGGTAATATGAATTTTCATTATATATTTTCTTTTCTGACAGTAAAGACTATTGGTAAAATTTGAGCAGTAAAGTTTTATATTTTTTTTCTCAGAACTTTAAAACAACCATACTCGATTGAAACCAAAAATTTCTTCAATAATAATAGCTATAACCTTGAGTAATAATGTATACTAAAACTATTATACCCCACTTATTAATGAAGTTTATTTTCTAAAGGATATTATTGTATATTAATCTAAAATTATGAAATGTTTGTTAATATGTAAAGATTTTTTTTGTATTATTTTGTTTTTAAATAATGTTTAGTTATAATGGGAATAAACAAACACACACACAGTAATATATTAACTGGTTACATGTATATAATGGTGTGTGAATGTGAGAATAATAGACATATAGCATTAAAAATATTAGGTTATTTTTGCTTTGATTTAAGGAGTAGCGATGTCAGTAGATTACAGAGAGAGGGAGAGAAATAATTTAAAAACTTGTTTCTGGAAATCTTGCTCTTTCGATTCCACTAACATTTTTCTCCTTAATCATTCTACTTTACATGTTAATTATAAAAGTATGTGTGCCAAAAGAGTGCTTATTTTTTTTTATGAAATATTTTCTTGTGGATTGAAAATCTTAGCAAATTTGGTATCCAATTTAAAATGCATTATATCATTAATGGGAAAGGGGGAAGAACATAAAATTAATATTATGATTTCAAAATAGTCAATTATTATTATTATTCATACAAATTTTCATGTCTATCTAGAAATTTTCATGTATATGTTAGAAATGCAGTAGTAAATGTTAATTTGTTTTACTAAATGAGGCGTATCTATTTCATTAAAGGTATTCTTTATTAGTTGATGATCATTCATCATCAATGGTGAATATTAATTGTTTAAGTTCCAATTAGATATACTAAGATTAACCAGTAGTTATGAATTTCTTTAGAACTAAATTTTATGTTAAGCTCGGTCCTAAAGCTGTGGTTGAAACCATTATCATTATCGTCATCATCATCATAACCTTTTAATTAATGAGCTAGATAAATGTTTAAAGGCCATAAATAAATAAGTGATTTCATAGTATTTAGTTGACATTCGTGAATCATTATAATACTCACCATTCCATCACCTACATCATGCAAGGATGAGTGAATTGCCATCCTAAATTAATAGTATAATATGAGCTAGTAAAACTTATAAAGATATTGAAACACATTTATTATGTTAAGATCTAGGAATTGATTTCTGTCTGATGAATTTTATATACACCACTTTAGTTTAAGGATGTTTTGTGTTTACCTAAATGTTAGTGCATACAGTGATATGGGTCTAAAAGCAAAATCCTCCATTTTTGTTAGAAATAAAGTACCAAAAGGGGTTCAAACCCAGTACATGTGAAAAGGTTATAAGATATAACTTTGTCTAGGTTCAGATAGCCTAGTGGCACCCTGATAGACCATATTCACATGTTATTCACTTAAATATGCACTTGATATCAAACCAAGAGATAAAAGTGGGTAAAATCTACTGTTGGATTTATTGAGAAGATATTTTATTGAGTTACCAGTGTACTCACCCACTTGATGTTATTTCCCGAGTTATAATAGTTTGTTCTTAATAATTTGTTTATAGTTTCTACTTGTTTATTGATGATACAATGACTGCCTAACTAGGGCTTGAAATAGGCCAGATACCAGAAATGACTAGTCTACAAGCATTATTGTTTCTGATTATTGATATTATGATTTTTTTAAATCTTAAGTAGAAGTTGGTGAATGTAAGCCACCAAGCTTTTAAATGATAATTAATATTTAGTTAATATTTGATCATTAATAAATTCCAATGACTATTATAGTTACAACTTATTAGTCTCCTTAATATATTCCTATTCATCATTTTGATTTTTTATTTTGGCTACAATGCCAATCTGTCATTAATATTTAGTTAATATTTTGATCTTTTGATTTCACCTTTAAGTTACAATGGCGTTTCGATCATTCCGACATTACAATTATTTATTTATAGTTACAATGATTAATTTAAATTGATTAACAAGGAATGAAATATTACAATAGCTACTACTTGTTAAAGATGCAATGATCTCCTAAAATTTAAGTTACAATATATATATTGTAACCTTATGAAATAGGAGATGGGTGTGAAATGGGAAAAATGGGAAAGATATGAAATAGAGAGATGTAAGAAAAGAAGGAAAAGAATGCTAATAATGAAATAAGAGAGGGGTGTGAAAAAGAAAGATATATAAGAAAAAGATGGAATAAAGGAGAGAGAAATGAAATGAGATGATGAAATAAGAGATGGGTGTGAGAAAAAGAGATAAGAAGAAAATAGAATAAAGAAGAGATAATGATAAAGATAAATGATGAAAATGAAATGAAAGCGGCCAATTGTAACCTGATAGAATAAGAGATAGAGAGATAATGATAATGGAGAGAGAAAAATGAAATGAGATGATAAAAATAAAAGACATGAAAAGAAATGGAATATAGGAGAGAGAGAATTCGAATGAGATGATAGAAATATATGAGAAAGAGAGATGAAAAGAAATGGAATAGAATTGGAATGATATGAAATATAATATAAATGAACTAAAATGAACTATAAATTAGAGACTCTAAACGACTCGGCTCAGTGGGGTTACAATAAATTCAAAGAAAAGAGATGATGATCCAGAGAGGTATAATCAAATAAAGGTCAAATCCAATACTGATAAACTATAACTACTATAGCCTATTTATAATCTACTACTACACCATACAAAATGTAAACTTTTAAAAAACACTAATTAATACTTACCATATTAGTCCTACCAATAGATCATACACTCTCTGAATAAGATTAATGATGCTTTGCTTTAAAATATTATCTTATATAATTATATTTACTAAAACAACAACAGTAAATAACCTCAGGGATTTTAAAACTAAAACTCTTGTGTAAAATTAAAGTTTAAGTTAAGTTGCCTAATAAAGAGTTACTGTAATGAATAAATAAATGACATCTTAGCTGACCATAAAATAATTATAATATGTTCAATCTTAAAATAATAAACAAAACAAATATTAATTCATAAAATTTAATGAAGCAATTTAAATTTAAACTAATAATGGCCTATTATCTAAGATATTACTTGAGCAAAGAAAAGAGCAAGGATACTTTTAATGCCTTTCCATACTCATAGACAACCACTAAAGACCTCAAATGCAAATGGATTAGAATTCTTTAAATATATAAGATTTAAGATGATGGATGATATGCAATGAATATAAGATAATGTAATGTGCAGCTTTTAAAATAATATTAATTAAAATATTCTTCTAAAGTACTAATATTGTTAATCTGATATTGCATAATCTTTAGTTTGAAAAGATATACGGATATTTTGACAAAAAAAAAACTTTTACTTAAGTATTTAACTATGTATCTGCCATAATGCAATTATCTGTATTTGTGATTCAATATAAGAATCATTTACTTCAACATAGTTTTTTAATTTTTAAGACAATATCAATTATATTTAATTAACTTAGAGTCTACTTGCAAATGTCTGAATTGAAGATTCATTAAATTTAAAAAATTTAAGACTTTGTGAACTTGGAACCCAAGACAATGATATATTTTCATATAAAAGTAAAACAAACAAACAAAACTTTTGAAATAATAATAATTTGATTTATTAATAATGAGAGGAAATGTTTTTTAAATATAGTGGAATACAAATAGTGCCAATACCGCATTAAGATTTTATATAATTATTTGGACTAATTAATAACATTATGGTGTCATCTACTAATCAGAATGACACACAGAACTATGTTTATATTGGAAACCCTAAGCTTAATTTTATACTCCTCAACTTAACAAACGCTAAGTTGGAGTATGCATATTCAACAATACTTTTAAAAATATCATCACTAGTTTCATAGATATAACTAATATCACAGCTAGATACATCTTTATATTAGGTTAAGCTAATACTAAAAATAAACTAAGTTAAGTATATGGGACAATCATTCATCAGAGATCAGTTATATTTTTTTTTTAAATAACTCTAGTCCACATAAAATTATTCCCTCAATGTTTTAAAGATAATGATATAACAGACTTACAAATCCAGCGGCGAAATTCTGGATGAAAATATTAAATTATGTGTGAATTGCCACTTATACCATATGCATATTTAATATACTTTAAAATAAACATAACTTATTGTTGGTTAGCTTGTGTGTGATAAATCTATCATAGCAACACAATTCAAACATTGATATACCTATGAGCTATAAATTAGCTACAACTACCTGAAGAAATACATTTCCTCAAACAAGCATATCTTGTCATCACAAATCTAAAACAAATGCAACATCACCTACTGTGGTGGAATTAGCATTAAGTCATCATGAATAATAGGCCAAAGAATATAAAAATACTAAGCTCCTCAGAGCTGGAAAAGAATATGGTGGCTTCCAAAAATACCTAACTTCGAGGCAAAATAAAGATGTCTGGAACACCCACCAGAAAAGCACAATCCTCTCTCATGGGATTTTCAATGCTTATAAATGTGATTATCATCATTGAAAAATACAATATAATAACCCTCTTTTGGGAACAAGCACTATCAAATCATGGAGTTACATTACAATAAGGATGGAGGATACTCTCGACTCCATAAACATATTCAAAATTATGAACTAAGCCTAATTCTTGAGGCTACCAAATTCTAACCAATAGAAAGATATATACTTCACTTAAACTAACTAAGTTATTTCCAAGAAATTTATAAAATACAAAACGTATATCCAATATTCGAACCAACAAAGCAAACTATGTGTCAACTGACTACTGTAGAAAATACTTTAAACTTAAATGCATATAAAATTCTAGACAAGGCACAATGCACACATAACAAAATATTAAATACTAAAAATATAGTACTAGTGGACTTCTAAAATTGTAAATTAAATGCAAGAATCTTTACTTCTCGATGAATATAAAATATTTGTAATTATTCTTAATATAACATTCATAAAACAAATGAATGGATATTCTCTGATAAACTTCTTTAGTAAATTTGAAATAAAAATTGAATAAAATATCCCATTTATGAAAATAAGACTGTGATATTTAAATCTCTATGATAAAATTATTAAATAGAAACTAGCTAGTGTAATGCTTGATGAATAAACTAAATCTACTTAAGAATGGCAAGAAACATTTGCTCATTCAAATAAACCTATTTCGTTTTAAAATTATAACCCTAGTTTACCTGTATATTTATGCAAAAAGTGTTACATAAAAATTTAATACCATAAATATCTTTATGGTTTCATTTTTTTTTTTTTTTAAACTAATAAAACAAACAATAATAGAAAATAAATAAATACTACATTAACTTAAGTTCATATTCCGGCTCCGTGATGATTTTTCCATTTCATAATGTGTAGATAATTTATCCAGGTTTAGATATCTATTTAAATTTGAAGCTTCAACTAATACATTTATATACATGGCAATCATTTCCAAACGAAAATGTTCAGTAGTTCTTTATATAAACACGTTCACTTTCTTTTATCTTTAAGGATAATTTTAGATATTAAAATAATAAAAACAGCGTAAGCATAGACATAAGTTGGCACTGGAAAATAAATTATTCAACTGAGTAGCATAAGTATAAGTAAGATAAGAAGGCATTGAAAACAATAAATTCTTCAGCTGAGTACATGTTTTTATATTTATAATCCTAGGTTCAAACGCAGAATAATTATAATATATATTTTTAATTAACTTTCACTGTTCTTCTTTAGATAAATGCATTTTTTTTTTAAAAAAAGAGTTGTTGTTTTTTTTTTTAAACGTTTCTTAATATATAAAAATGTATTTTTTTTTTTTAAAGAAATTTCCTTTTATTTATTTTTAAAAACATAAGAGTAGATTTTTTTTTTATAATTAAGAACGCTCCTTGGTTTATGTGCTACGATCAACGGTCATAAAGTTACTTATAAGTACTGGCCACTATAACAAAACATTACATATTGGCCAGAGACAAGTTCATTAATCATATTTTTTTTAATTCATTTAAAGTTTTATTTCCAAACAAATTCTTTTCATATTACTGGCATAAACGAGAATTAGTATTTTAAAATACATATTTTTCCTCTAAAATATTATTTTGTTAAGAGCATATTTACATGTATTAATAAGGCAGTATTAAATTTAACATCAATTTTAATTTATAAAGACGCTGATGCATTTCCATTTTAATATTTTAAAATGTTTGAATGTCTTTTTTTTTTTTAATTTCTTCTTCATGTGTATTTTTAATTTGATAGGAGGTATACTATATTTTAATGTAATAAAGTCTTTAGCCATAACAATACTTAATAATTTAAGTTTTACTTCTAAATAAAGAAAAACGAATAGATAAAAAAAATAAATGAAATATGAGACGCTGTATTTTTTTTTTTTCTGCAAACATTTTACTGTAAATTTTAATGCCTCAACTGGAATGAAAAATTGTCAGGAAAAACGGATTACCTGTCCTTTAGCCTTCAACCATTACTGGACGATTTAAAATAATGGTTTTAACAACATACTTTTATTTATTTTTTTAAAATATAAAATTTTAAAAATTACTTTTTATTAAATTACTATTAAGATTCAGCTACGCATATATTTAAAACAGATCAGCAACTGAATAACCCCCTTCAGATCTTCCATTTATCTCACAATTTTTCACCCCACCCCCTATAGTTGATTTAAAAACCAATAAAAACTATTTTTTATTAAATTAAAATATTCCAACAAACCAGTTGTAAAATCGATCTAATGACGTAATCAATATAATTTTCTTACCACGTGACCTTTAGCTAGAAAGCAAAATTTCATTATTAACAAATATTATACAATATTTTTTTTAAATGATATTTTATCCAACCCATAGTAATAAATATAAAATTTAAAACTATCCCTCTTTATTAACTTTTAAATATTTCTTTCATAAATTTTTATCCATCCATTTATTTATTTATAAATATTAGAATTAAAATATTTTTTCATTTTTATTTTATTCTTATGTTTATGTATCTTTCTTGCACACACACACACATTTCCATATACGGGTAATCTATAAATATGAGCTCACCCATTATTTAAAAGTTATTCTTTTAAAATTACAAAACTAAAATATTATCAAATATTTAATTTAAAACAATTTTGTAAATGGAACGCTACTATCTAATATCTAATAAATACTGTTATATTGTTCTAATAAAACTTACAGATTATTTTTTTAAATTTATTACTATTTATTCCAACTTATTAATAATATCATTATTAATCTTTAAACATTAGAATAGATAATACGATAGTTATTTTAGAATACATTTAATATTACTTACAAATTGACAACTATTTCTGATATCTTTCCTTTTTTTTTTTTAGAATTAAAATTATTATTTAGCATTTCTTACCAACCTAACTCATATATCTCTTTCAAATATTTAGACATACTTCCATAATACAATAATGATTACAATCAATTCAAGATTATCCTAGTTTAGTCAGTCATTAACTAATTTAATTTTCATTTTTATCATTTTTTTTTTTTTAAATCAGACAATTTCAAACCAAAAGGTTAAGCTAAGATAATCTTTGGCTCTTTTTAGAACTAAGGGAAACTTTAGTTAGGTACAATATATAACTAAAAGATGAAAACAGTGCATAAATAATATTTCAGGGAAGCTCAACTATGAATATAGCTTAAGATATTCTTCAAAGAGCTCAAAGGCACAATCATTATTGTTATAAGAAGTCCTTCAACCTCAATCGTCAACATCAATTTTTGAAGTCATTATATATGCAAGTATTTTTCTAATGAATTATATCATTCATAATATGACCGCAGCAAAATAATTTCAACTTGAATAATCTATACTGTCAAGCAAGAGTTCTTTTTCCTTGCTATCGATGATAATTACAAAAAATCTTGGTCAACACCTACTTTAAAAGCAACAACATTTCACCTATTTTTTCTTCAGTGTCCAACTTTTTAAACATTTAAAAATGAATCATAATATCATGTATAGTCTTATATTTAAAAATATTTTTTAGAATTTCATTTTATCTGCGATTAATCTTTTTTATTACTAAATCATTTGCTATTAGCAAATGATTCATGAAAGGAAAACTAACAATACTATTTCTATACTTTTATTATCAATTTAAAATTCAAATCCTGTTATCATAATCTTTAGCACTTTTCATATAAATCTATAATTCGATCTTTTCACTAATCTTTAATCTCCTTAATAAATGTCTTAAATATTTTTTTATTCTCACCATATCTAAGGTACTGATGGATTCTTTCAACAATTCTTAATCCATATCTGTCTTCACTCAATCTGGATCCTACCATTATATTATGAAGAAAACATGTCTGATTCCTTTGCCAATGTAAGACTAAGCCTAATCTGTTTCACATTTTAAGTTTAGCTAAAAATTCTAGTCTCAAACATTTTTAAGAAGAACAATGAAAATTCTGGTATACTCACTTTTTGAGAACATTTCATAATTTATCACAATCAACTGAATCAAAAGCTTATTAATCAATAAAGCACATACAGACTTTCTCTTTTCAATTATCTTCAGAATATTAATCACAATGTCTCTAACTCCTTGACCTTTCTTGAAATTACTTGCATGTATAGCCTAAAGCCAATAAACATCACCATTTCTTATGCTAGCTCTTAACTGTTATTAAAAGACAAAACTCTTTATATGCACTGCAACTCAGTGCAAGCCAGAATAATCAATGGATTTCAGAAGGCTTGTGCATAAAATCTCCATCTACTGTCTACTCATCTAATATCCCCAGACTAGTTTCTGGCTTGTGGCCTTCATCAGATCTATGTGCAGTGCTCTCAGATCCAAGGCTCCTCACTGATGAAGACCACAAGCCAGAAACTAGTCAGGGGATATTGGATGAGTATGCACTAGATGGGGGTTTCATGCACAAGCCTTCTGGTATCCATTGATTACTCTGGCTTGCACTGAATGGCAATATGCATAGAGAGTTTTACCTGTTTTTATAGCCTTTTTCATTTAATGTAAACCTCCAAGCGATTTTCAGGATAATTTTAATTACATATAATGAGATATAGTACAATAGTTTGCACACTCTACCAAGACTTTTTTTTAAATGGAGGAACATAACATTTTCTAGATTTTTAATACTTCTTATTGATTTTTTTACTGTTGTTGTTTTAAATTTCCTACAAAGTTTCTGGCACAATCAATTCCAATGCTCATAACTATTGACAATAACAACAAGGCTAATATGATTTCATACTGCAATAGTGAAATTTCTTTAATATATACATTATGTCACAAAAAGTATTTTGGAGAATATAATTCTTCTGTATTTTCTTTCACCTCTGTTACTACAATTATAATGTGTTCAATAGTCTTGTTCAAGAAATCTATTCATATTTCAAACTTTGTTTTGAATTCACAAACTTATGAAAAATAGATATTGTTTTTCCAAACTTGTTTGCATTTTCAACATCTTTGTACATCTTGTTATAGTATTCCTCCTTGTCTTTTTTGGATACTTATTGAAATGTCCTATTAATCTTTATACTTTTTGCTATTCCAAGCTCCTCAAACAAAATGCAATTGTGACCCATTAAAGAAAGCAAAAATAAATACAATGATCACCATATATTTAATTCATTAATATTAAATATTAATAACTAGATAACATGAATTTGACTCAAATATTTAAATATATAAAAAATCACATAAATAACAATGTTTTATCCAAAGGTTACCAAAATAATAATTTAGATCAGGATGATCTTTTAAAGTCATAGATCTCACTTATCATCATCAGCTGGAATGTCACTTATTGAATCAAGCCTAGGTCATTCTTCTATTTAATCCTCCTTACTTTCACCTGTTGGCATCTCTCCCACATTTGTAGCAAATATTCCATTTTAACTATTCAATTCATTCTATGATGTTATTTCAATCTCCCAAGAATATCTTCATTTTTTAATTTTAGCTGCTTGATTAAAAACAGCTAAATTAATTTTAGTGATTAGTTTTTTTTTTATCCAAGTTGTTTCTTAATCTAGCAATTTTAATTACAGTTTTTGAATTATATTTTTTCTTCATTACCTCTTTTAATTTTGATTATTATATATTAATTTAATAAGTACACATATTAATTTTAAATTTATAATTCATACACAATATTTAGTCTGTTAAATGTGTATATAGAATAAACATATACTTATGTGCTTACATTACGGCACATAATTGAGCACACAATACTATTTCTTCTCATTTCAGAGAATTCTACATGTTACCAGAACTCTGTAATCTTTTAAATACACAGGAATTTTTCACAAACAATGTCTTTTTCAGCCAACAATTCTACATCTACGCTATCTGCATTTTTACTTATATCTTCTTATATCTATTTCTGTAATCTGGAAATGTATAATTGTCATGTGGTAATCCCATCTTGGGTGACACACAATCTAAAATCTCATTTTCAGTAGTGTTTCTATCTGTCTAGTTTCAATAGAGATGATTCCACATAGCAATCCATATTCTTAATGATGTTTGAGTCTTCATTATATGATTTGAGATTACTTTAATAATTTTTCCTTCTATCCATAATTTGTTGAGACTATTTATCAGCATGTGTATTTTCCCCCCTTTCTAACATCTTGTGTGTGCATTTCTTTATACAAGAATGGACAGCTTATTTAAGAGCTTCCAGTCTATAAATATCAAATATAATTTACCCATAGTTATGAGTGATTTATATATAGCTACTGTTGAAGTAATTTGCTTGTAAATTTCATTGCAAAAATTATTGCTTATTATAAATTATCATGATTTGGTCTGCATTTACTAATTGTTCCAACTAATAAATACCCTTTTCAGTAATCCCATTTCATTCAAGATGGTATGATGGGGTTCAAATATTTGATCCCCCATTCAACTAAAAAAGCTTCAAATTAAAACCCCATATCATTATCTGTCATCTGTATTTTTAGTGATATGTGAAGATTTTTTTAAAAAATCTAAATTAACTAGGAAGAATTAGTGATTTATCCTATTTAAATATTCAGCCTACTTTGAACAAACATCAATTAGCATCAAAAATATATAATCTTTAAATAAGTCTGCATGGTCTATATGCACACTGTTTCATGTTTTCTCAGTTTGGTGCTTGTCTTATAGATAAAGATGCCATTGGATGGCGCCGTTTTCACGCTAAAACTATAAAATATGACCATTCCCAGGCCATTGATTATAATAATTTTGCTGTGCTTTTTTGTAATGCGAAAATAAAAACAAAATCATCTTTTATAAATATTATTTTTTATTAATGTATACAATTTAAATGATAATAATAAATGTAAAATAAAATCAACAAATTACAATTTGATTCGTGTTTTTTCTATTGTATATTTTTTTAATTGTGTTACGGCTTTTATCGGATATTTTTTTACTTGTATTACGGCTTTTTTTTTTATCAATTTTCTATCGGATATTTTTTTACTTCTGTTACGACTTTTTTTGTTGTTGTTGTTTAACTAAAAAATAATAATCGTAATAAAAAGTAAAATTTCTTGGTCTATTTTTTATTTTTTTAGTCTTCGTTTTACATTTTTTTTTTTTTTTTTACAGACAAAGAGATATTACAGCTATTTTTTTACTTCAAATAGAATGACAATAAAAAGTAAAAGTTGTTACGGTTAGGTTTAGGGTTAGTTTTAGGGTTAGGTTAAGGGTTATTTTTAGGGTTAGGGTTAGTGTTCTGTTGTTTGTAATGCTAAAATAAAAAAATTCAAAATCGTAACCGTACTCGGACAAAAGAAAGAAACTCAAAAATTTTTAAACAACAACACATATAAATGTCTTCTTTACTTATTAAACATGTTTATAATATTTGCTTTTTATGAAGTTTACAAAAAAATGTGTATATTTATACTTTTCTTACTGGATATTTTTTTGGTACCGCTCTTTTTCACTTCAAAAATATACACACGGTAGAATCTTCTTTGTCTCGTGGAATGTTACAAACAGTACGTTACTTGACACGTTACCTAATTGCAACTCATTAAAAACATAGATCTTTAACATTTTCTCAATTAAAACTTCAATACAGTACATTGTAAAAAGTCTTAGAATTATTACTTTAAAAATTCTGAACATTTCAATACTTTAAAATTAAAAAAAATCCAATGAAAACAACATTTCTATCCAATTCAAATACAAACTCTCCCATCAAGCCGTAACTATTTTATAAACTGTGCGAATTCGGAAAATGTATTTGCTGTGATGCGACGCGACATGACATAGCGGCCTGCATTCTGTAGCACAACAAATAAGTTGTATTATAGAAAATGCGGGTTTGAACGTGTCGGCCGCGGAAACAGCATTTTTATGTGTTTTAGTATGAAAACGGTGCCATAGAGTGGCATCTTTAGCTATAAGATGAGTACCCTCAGTTTTTGGTCATAAAGAATATTTACTGGACAGTTTGCCACGAGTTGACATGATTTGCAATTCTTTGTAACAATTTTAATTTCCATGCCAATATCAAATGTCACATGCTCTCACTATACCAGGATGATGGTTAATGTAATATTTCTGAAATATTAGTACATTCCTAAGATTGTGAAAATTTTCAATCTATTTACTGAACCATGATCTAATTATTAAACTTCTGGTAGCTATGACTAGCTTTAGTCCAGGGCAGTAAAACTTTATTATTTAATTTTGGCTTCTAGTTGTCTACATAACTGATTTCTACTTCACTAAAGTTTTGCTCTCAATCATCTCTGAGACAAAAAATAATGTATCTTCATATTTTATCTAACTACCCTGTTTGAATTCTAATTCATAATTATATGCAGATAGCATTTTACAGGAGTAAAATAAAACAATCTAGGAATTAAGTAATATGACCCAACCTTTTTGCTTAAAAATACTTCACTAGTGATCAAATGATTAGTTATTATTTTAAATGGTTGGCCATATAAATATCGATAGAATTTCTTGAAAGCCAAAATTATTGCTAATGACGCTTTGTCCAATTGGTTGTAATCTTTGTCATCTTTTACATAAATGATATTGTATATTTATTACTTTAAGAAGCATGACTGAGTATTGTTCCAAACTTCCATAATATGACACACTGCTGTTGCAACTATGGCTAAACTACTTTGAATATATAATATAAAATTCTTTCAACAAAATCAAGGAATGCCTATGGGTTGAACAGTATCATTCCTGATTAGCAATACTTATATGGAAGGACTTGAAACTACAGCTATAAATACTACTCTATAACCACTTAAGTGGCTTCACTACATCAATGTATGACCACATGATGAAGCATTATTATTAAACATTCTTGAACATGAATCATATTATATGACTTTGTTTTATTCATTGCTGTTTCCACAGCATAGTTTTTTTCCATCACCTCTATGCCATCTACTGTATTAGTAATCAATATGTGCCATATGAGGGTGCTTAATAACTCCCTATCCAGTACTGTTTTATCTAATATCTACAGATTAGTTTCAAGTTAATGGCTTTAATCAGTAAGGAACTTTGAATCTTGGAATCCAATGCACTTTCCTTCTACAAGACAGAAATTTAATAAAGATTTATTAAGTACTAATAACTGACATCTATTAGTAAATAAAATTTACATTGGGTGACACAGAAATAGTAAAGAAAACAGTATGATGCTAAAGCAGCAATGAGCAAACTAAAGTCATGTGATATGTTATTGATTTTATTCCAATTCTGGACACATGATAAGTGTCTACAATTGTTAAAAAACTAAGGACATTAAAATATAGATATGGTAGTGATATGGCTGGCAACATACTACCTAAGTTTAAAGTTAATTAACTTGGGAGGAAATAATATTTAGTTTTCCCATATATTCTTTTAATAATGGATAATTCATTTGTTTATTCTTTCCAAATGATATGAAAATTCTAGACAATTTTCTTTAAAATAATTTTCACTTTTTTAAGCATAATATGAATATTTTAATATGTAATATAATTTGTAAATGTTTGTAAAAAAAAGTGAGACAACTATAAAATCAGATAATTTCTTTTTCTCTCTCTCTCTCTCTCTTCAATAATTTTATCTAATTACCAGTTGATTTTAATTTTTTTTAAATGTAATAAGAGAAAAAAAATTTCAGTGAATTATTTAGCAATTTTAATTTTAAGTTTTTAAGAGAGATAAAGTTTTATGTTTAGAAATATTTGGAAATGAAAAGAAAAAATATCTAAGATTTTAATATTTTTACTAAATTTTACTTTAATTAATGAGAGGTTTTTTTTCTTTTCTTTTTATCTCTCTTCAATACAAGCAGTGTTTATCAAGTCAGTATAATTAATCTGATTATCTTTTCTTTTGGCAAAAAAATTTTTAATTAAAAAAAATATCAAAAATTTTATAATCCTAATTTAAGTTTTTAACTTGTTTTCCAATGTCAATGTTGAAGGAGAAAATAGCTGAACAATTGTGTTTGTAAAAGTTGACCTAATTGGTTACTACTAAATTTTGTCATATTGGGACAGAATTGTGATTGGCTGAAAACAGGGTTGTCCCAAAATTAAGTGTATGAGTAAATCAGAAGACCTAAGTGTCTTACCTGAAAATACTGCATACCAAAAAGAAACAAATTAATCATGAATATTGTGTAAAAACCTTCAAGAAAACATATCTGGAAAAAGTGGTTAAAAGTATTTTTATGTGCACATTATATTTTAATTAATTATTAAAAAATATTTTTTATAAAAGCAATAATTGATAACTAGAATAACTTTATTAATTTAATATTTTTTTGTGAAACACTTTTTTAATCCATTTAATTTTTCTCTTCAAAATTTATGTTTTTTTAGAAAACTTAACTTTATTGAATTTAAAAATTTCTTTTGCAACATGTTTTTCTTTTAAATCATTTATCCCATCCTTCAAATTATGTACGAAGGATTAAACATATTTAACTTTTTATCTTTGATTGAAACGTTTTTTTTTTACTTTTTGTAATTTAAGAAATAACTTAATGAAAGCAAAAGCTAATTAATTTAATGAATAAAAATGAACTAGGTAATTACATTTTTTATGACACCTTTTTTTTGAAAATGTATAAATTTTGAAGTATCATATTACCAGGTCATTTTTTTTATATTATTAAAGTTACATTATCAAATAATTGTTTAAAAAATATTCTAGTCTTAATGGCTTTATTCCTTCAGCTATCCATTACATGAATTGGTGAGTGACTTCATTTCAAAATAGCTTATGAATTTGTAGGATTGTTTTCAAATTATCCCAATTAAAGTTATTTTAAAATAAATTAGAATACATTTATTTATCTCTTGCTCACAGTAACAGTTGAGCTAGTTTGGAGCATAATGGTTAGTTATATGGATGTGAAGGCTTGTGCTGGTGTTTGGACATCCAGTTGCTAATCCTGGAGGTGCAAAGGTTTCACTTTAAAGTCCATGCATTTTATTTTTTTATTAGAAATTAAGTTTATAGTTGGTCTGAACACTAATGGTACTATATGATCATCACATTGATGATACTCAGAACTATTTTCAATAAATAATGGATTCACACTTAAGAATGTGCATCCCAAGTTTAGTGTTGTATTTCTGCCCTAAGTTTGGCAGTCGTTAGATAATTAGCCTATTTATAGTAAACAGTTGTCAAATGCAGCCATAAGTTTGACTATTGATTTTTGATTGTTCTTTGATGATTGATAATTAGTTTTGATTTAATTATTTTTCTGTAATATTGGAGATGCATCTTGTGCTTTTGTTCACGGTGAGTGCTCTTATTCTATATTCATTATATTCTATATTCTTTTTATATTTAATTTGATTAATTATTTTATAGAGATGATGATTATTTCCCATCACTCCATGCCACAAACTTAGATTCCATATTATTATAATATTGAAATGTTTTCAGATCTACATGCCTATATAAGCAAGTTGGCATAGATTGAAAATATACATTTTTCAATCTGGGCTGATAGCTTAATAGTTAAATATGGAAATACATTATGGCTGTTAAAAGAAATAATTGAAACTGCTCAAGGGCATAATTTTTATGTAAACAAACAGAATTATAATGTTACCGGGCCATTGTTCTTTTTTTTTTTCCGACTTTAAAGTGCTTTTTTGATTTACAATAAAATCATAAATAATAAAATTTATCTAAAAGAAATAAAAAATACTTTGGATAATAAACCTTTTTTTTTTTGTTTAATTTTTCTAAAATGAAATTTGTAATTTTAACATGAATAAAAACAAATCTAAACAATATTGTGGTGATGCAAATCAAATTTTAACATGAAGTAAAAGAAATAATTTCTCCAAAACAACATTATCATGGCCACACCAATAAAATTGTTAATTTTAACAAGAATGAAAAGAAATAATTTCCCCCAAAACAACATCATAGCCATGCAAATATAATTAGTAATTTTAACAAAAATAAAAAATGAAAGAATTGATTTAAAACAACATCATGGCCAAAAATAAAAGTGGTATTTTCGATTGGTCTCATGATTTATCTCACGGAAATGCACCTCCCCCCTTTGACAATTGATTCAAGTCACCCTTGTCTAGAGAAGTGGGGCAAAGTTTCCACAATTTTTAGTACCTCATACTACATCATTGGATTTGGAAAATAATGACTTGGGCATGCGAATTTTAAGACTTATGACAGTCTCAATTACAGACATCCTCACAAAAAACTGTAGCAAAATTTAAAATGGGATAGTTCATAGAAACTGCGTAACACAAAGTTTACCGCTGCGGCAGATACTAAACATCCTAATTCTGTGCTGTATAATACCTGTACCGTTCAAATCTCACTAATGGGATTGTTCGTATAAACTGCTGCAGAATAATATGTCCTATTTCTGTGCTGTAGCATACAAATAGATACCATAGCAAAATTTAAAATGGGATTATTGTTCGTATCAACTGCGTAACCCAAAGTTCACTGTAAACAACGACGTCCTTCTGCGGCAGAATAAACGTCCTATTTCTGTGCTGTAGCATAGAAATAGGCACCGCAGACAAGTAAACAGACTATTTCTATGCTTAACTATTGGAATAGAACGTTATATAGTGACATGACCACTTAAACAGCATATTTATGTGCATATGCAAAGAAATTACACCCTCAAGCGATTTCAACATGCTAAGAGAAAACAACCAGAAACATATACTGAATCCTAAAGTTTCAAGTGCGCTGTTCCAAGATCCAAAGCTCCTCACTGATAAAAGTCATAAACTTAAAACTAGTCTGGAGATATATTAAGACAGCACTGGATAGGGATTTATTAAGCATTAGCATCTGACATCTATTAGTTGAATGACCTTACAGTAGATGTATAGAGTGGTGAAGAAAAAAGTCTGCTGCTGAAACATTTTGGATACACATCAACAATATATTCCTTTCGATTATATTCAAAATAGAATCAGAACAATAACAAAAATTGCATTCTTGGAAGTTCTTGTATCAACATTCCCTCATGGTAAAATCAAAACTAGTTTACAAAAAAATCACATAGAAAAATACTTAGCAATCTTGACAGAAACTCAAAATGTAATTATACTACCACTATGGAATAGAGCAAAAGAAGTTTATTCCTAACAACTAGCGATTATAAAAAAAAATGATCTAAATAGAACAAACTCTCATAAAGTAGTTATACATCAGATGTCATTAAAAACATCTTAAATAGGCAACAAAAGTAAACATTAAAAAAATAAGTATATGTACTGTAGAGTAGTCATACATGCCAAGGATAGTATAATGATCCAAAATAGTGGAGTCAGCAATCTACATATCTGCAACTACCAGGGCACCATCTAGGCATTTGAACCTAGAAAAATTTATACAGTAGGCAGATACGCGCTGTTAAGATTCCACTTTATTTTATATTTTGGTCATTAGCCCATTGTCACTAGCTCAGTGAGTAGCAGAGATAATAAAATATAAATTTTATATCTTAAATATAAAAGTATAAAAGCCACTGCCAGAAATTAACACATAAAAATATTTATTTACGCACATATAAAATAACATTTAAATTTTGAGGAATAAATTCAACATTTTAGATTTTTCTATTAATCTTTAGTTTTACATTTAAGTAAATTACAATCATGAGTTTAATATTTATTTAGTGAGTCGAGTATGAGTAGACTACATAGATCTGCATTTGAAAAGAAAATATTCTTCCCTGATTTAACCTTAGGCCACAAATTTCGCAATCAAACCGGCGCCAATCCATCTGATACATTTATGTATTCAATGTAGCATGAAAATACGACAACACAAAATACTATAATGTCAGGAATGTACATCTGAACAGCAAGTAGAATTAGAGAAAAATTTGTCTCTCTACCAACCAGGAATGCTACATCTGTTGGCGTGTAGAACAATAAACATAAAACTCCATAGGAGTGGACTGCGATCCTTTGCCGTCTTAGAAGCTCATCCATAGGCAAACAGAAGGTGTGTGGCATATATATATAATCTTTCCCATAGCGGATCTCATACTACATCTACAATTACACAAATATATCCAATCCATTGAACCAATTCAACTACGAAATGAATAACCTAAGATTATCCTCCCTTAATATAACTTTACAAAACTATATAGCCATTCACACCCGACTTAAATTTAACATTTAAATATGTTCGCACAGATTATTTTTATACAATTTGTTTTATAATGTCGAGTATAGATCGGCTGCATAGATTCCATGGTCAAAAACATTCCAAATTAAACACAACCGATCAAAATACAAAGTCAATCGACAACGTCAATTGCTAAGGGAATACAGGAGACCCTTTGGTGTTCATCATAAGACACTGCAGTGGCATCGTTGACTTATATATTCTAATCGACTGTGAAAACCACAACATAATCAACCGCTAACGAATCTATGCAACGTCTATACCCAACTTAAATATAATGCATTTAATAATTTCTACAATAAATATTTCTACAAATAAAAATAATAAAATGGAAATGATTTTAGCAAAACTTAACTATATAAATTTAAACAATCAATTATTAATTTGAAAATCAAATAAGAGTTCATTTTAAAATTTAAATTAGCTGAATCTTTAAAAAAAAACAATGACGAAAGTTCTTAATTACTTTTTTGTTGTTGTTGTTAATTTGTAAAGTTCATAGCTCATGGTAGAAGAGTCCAGGTTTCTGCTTTTAATTCCCACGATGCCTCCATTGGAAAATATAATGTTCTGGAGATGGCAATAGCTGGTTCAAGGTATCACAGTCTTTTCATTTATTTTTTTTTAAATAGAGAGTGTGGTATGTGCGTCCTAACACATCTCTCAAACACAAAACGGTGGAACTCAAAAAATACTGTATTTCCCTTTTTATATTATTCACACGGATTCAATCAACAAAACGTCACTAATCCATCACTTTTGTCAGGGTCCGAGCCAAGGCTTTGTGCTTCCATTGGTCAAGCTAATTTCTCTTTATTTTCTTATCTATCTTTCATCAGATCATTTTAATTATACAAGAGCCCAAGGGCCAGTTTGGTTTTCGATAATTCATAAACAATCATTTCCATTTACAGATTACATTAATTAATACCTGTTTTTATTTTTAAATCTTGTACTTTTTTATAAAAAAGTACGTTCAAATACTTATTTGTTTTTTTTTAAAAAAATATTTTGGCCTCTGTGCGAATGTATATACGTTTAACAAACATTTTAATTTTAGCGTTTAGTTTTTTACTTTTATTTGCGAACTTTTAAGTTTTTATTTTAAATTAATGTAACGACATATTTATATATCGTTACAATAGCAAATGAACCTTAAAAAATATGCAATCAATATAATATCAAAATAGCTTTCCAAAGCCATAGCATTCTATAAAGAATTCTGACCTCTATAATATCTAAACTTGAAATCCTGAAAAACAAAAACTGTCTATGAAATACCATATGAATGTAGGAATGATGTATAATGATTAAAACAATTGTCCCATTGAAAAGGGATTTAAAAACACAAAGCAATGATTAGAAATGAAAAAAAGAGATATATCTAAAGTAGCAGGCCATGGAAAAGACAAAAATATTGGAGAAAGGAAAAAGCACTAAGCAGAAAATATATTTAAAAAATGTTCATATGGCAATAACAATCAAGCCCATAAATCAACTTAGTGTGATAATTCATAATACTTGGAAATGACTTGTTAACTTTATTCTTAAGAGGGGAAATCAAGAGAACTATCACAGATTAGTATATAACATTTCTACTGATTGTTGCCTTTGACAGAATAGCCTAGTTGGTTAAAGCATTGCTTTAAATTCAACATTCCTGAATCTAAAGATTCTAGGTTCAATTCCTTTACTATACTGTCACTGTTCAGATCTTCAAAACCTGGAGAATACTACTACTTAAAACATGTTATACATTCTAATCTATGTGCTACTACATATAGTTGAATATATTTGAAAAGTTTGAATTTTAAAACATACATATTAGATGGAAATAGCTCTACATATAATTGCCGTATATTTCCAGAGTTTATAATAAATTTAGAATTTCAATTTAAATTACTGTTTGTAAAACTTTTCAACAATATTATTTATACAAAAATTATTCTAAAAATTTGATGTAAAACAAAATTACAATAGTCTTAAAAACAAAGTTAACAATGATCCAAAAATTATTGCTTAAGATCATTATTATATATTCCCTATAAGCTGTTTAAAAAAATATTAATCAAAATTTTATCAATTGAGAGCCATCTATCCTCAGAGCAACTGGATTTAGTTACTGTGAATAAGTTTTATCTTTAACAAATTCATTGAAAAAACTTTCAAAATAAATTAAAATCAGATATTACCTTTATTGATCTTACTTCAGCTTATCATTGTTTTTAAAATTGATCTTTTAAAAGTCTTTTGAAATCATTAAATTCAGAAAAATCAATAATTTATTTGCCAAAATGCTCCCTAACAAAAATTCAAATGACACTAAATTATAATTTATAATAGGTACACAAATTTTATATAACAATGTACCATAGGATTTTGTTCTGTCACCTACTTTATTTAATACATTTATCAGTGATTGTCTAGCAAAGAGAATGCAGATAATTTTCTGTTGATGATGTTTTGTGGACTTACAAAAGAAATCCTTTCCAAAACAGGAAATCTTTTAATAAGAAAAAGAGAAAAAAATTGGAAATCTTTTTCAAACACTGATTCTTATTTCTATCTCAACAAAATATAGTATGCTCAATTTGTTTTATAACTTTTTGCAACAATCAACGGAAATACAAACCTCCATCGTGCTATTTAGACACTAATTTCTGTTTTTATATTTGCATTTTACTTATTTTTGATCGAATTCTTGATGCATAGCATTTTCTTGTTGTTTTTTTTTAATTTCTATTTTGTGCTGCTTTGAAATCTGATCTCAGATATATATTTGCAAATGTTGAAAGCTAAATATTGATGAAATTGTTTTTGTAATTCCTGCTATTAATGAACCTTCATCTGCCATTAATGAAGCTTCGTTAATTTTTTTTGACATTTACCATTAAGGTTTTTCTCTTTTTGTTGTAATTTGAATTTTATAGCATTTTCTTGTTGTTTTTTTTTTTAATTTGTATTTTAGAAGTATTTGTTTGATTTAGGCATTTTAATTTGTCCATTTCAACTATTTTTGGATAGAAATTCTTCATGGGGAGGGGGTGTTCCATTTGATGCATTTTCACCAATTTCTGTTTTTGTAATTCAAATTTCATAGCATTTTCTTGTTTGTGTTTTTAATTTGTATTTTACAAGGACTTGTTCGAATCTGATCCCAGATGCATATTTGCAAATGTTGAAAGCTAAATACTGATGAAATTCTGTTTTTGTAACTTCTGCCATTAATGAAGCCCCATCCATCATTGATGAAGCTTCGCCACTGATGAAGCTTCGTTAATTTTTTTGACATTTATCATTAAAGTTTTTTCTGTTTTTGTAATTCAAATTTCATAGCATTTTCTTGTTTGTTTTTTTAATTTGTATTTTAGAAGGATTTGTTCGATTTATGCATTTTAATTTGTCGATTTCAGCGATTTTTGGATAGAAATTCTTCATGGGGGGGGGGGGGGTGTTCCGTTTGATGCATTTTCACCAATTTCTGTTTTTGTAATTTGAAATTTTATAGCATTTTCTTGTTTTTTTTTTTAATTTGTATTTTAAAAGGATTTGTTCAATTTATTTTTGCCTTAGGCATTTTTAATTTGTTGATTTCAGCTATTTTCAGATAGAATTTTATCACTTACATGCTGCAGCATCACCCAGTGGCCACACATTGGGCATAAGTTACAATTACCATTTGATTAAGGAAAACTAGATGGAGTAATCTATTTGTCTTCATCATCATCATGTGAGCCTATATATAATTGCTGTGCCAATACCTGCCTAATGGAAAACATGATTCTGTGAAGTAATGTCTAAATCTGAATCCTTGTACCTCTTGTTTTAGTTTTGCACATGAAGAATATACTGACAGCCTTGATAAGTGTATCAATTTTTTTTTTAAAGAAAAGGGGGAAAAAGTACCATAATAAATTAAAACATTTTATTTCTTTTTTAATATTGAAGCAAATTTAGCTTCAGATATTTCTTTGTTTTCAGCAAATAAAATGTTTAAAATGGGGGAAAAAAATCTTATGCCCATGAAGTAAGATTAATTATTTATTTAATGATAATATATTTTAAACTTATTTCATACAAGACACTGATTTATTTTTTTTATATCAATATAATATATGAAATAATCAATATGTATACATGGTAATCATCTGAAATCCGGGCATGGCCGCTTGGGGCATTGTTTATGTGTCCAAAACACATAAAAATGCTGTTTACTGTCGCCAGGCCTTATGAGGTTAATTCAATATTTAATATTGTATTAACCCATTTATGGTAGGCCACTTTACATGACATTGCACAAAAATATTATGGCCTGTTTCGAAACTACTTACGCGTATTTGTTCTATTCATAGCTGATTACCATATCACTTGAGAGTGTTTGAATTTCAAGTCAGTACAACTTTTCAAATCTCCTTAATAGTGTACTGTCATTTACATTTAAATAATGTTTTTAATTACTAATAATTGTTATATGGTCCCCACCCTTCCCTAAAATAATGTTAATATGCAAAAAATTGGCAAAGTTTATGTTCAAACACGCTTCGACAAAGCTCACGCGCTAAGTCATGTTTCAGCATGGAAAATATATGAGACCAATAAAAGGTCTGAGAAGAACGTACAATTTTTAAACTTTTCAGAATTGCCGAGTACAGAAAGTGTGTGAGATTATGTCCTTTTTTTTCAAGCACATAATATACAGTTTTTATTACAGCAATAAAATAATAAATAAGTTCAAAAAGTTCAAAGTTTGTGTCCTTTTTTTTTTTTTCATTTCATTACAAATTGACAAGTATTTGGATTATATTTTTTGCAGCAGGGTTAAAACAAATTTTGATACCCAAAAAAACACAAAACTTTAATTTTTATCGTAGAAAAATAAAAGAAGAAAAACAATTTGGTCAACCCAAAAAAAAAAAAAAAAGGTTGAATAAATTTGAAATAATACCCAAATAATTGCATTATATTTTTTCAGAGTTAAAACAAATGGGATTCAAATAAAAGACTATTTTTGTTTACTTTTTGTTAATAATAACAGTACGAAAGCTCCCCCCCCCCCCCAAAAAAAAAGCTGTTTATTGTAGAAGCCAAAAAAAAAAAAAAAGGCTAATTCAAACGAAATATAAATAAAAGTAAAAAGTGAAAAAAAAGTTGTTAAAAAGAAAAGTGAAATTATTGACTTTATGTTACAATTCTTGATTCGAGGGTAGGTGTGGGGATTTCAAAACAATTTTTGAAGCCCCAACAACACAAAAGTTACTTTTGATTTAATAATAATAAGAAAAACAATTTAGTCAACCAAAAAAAAAAAAAAGTAAAACAAAGTCGAAACAAGTCCCAAATAATTATACCATTATATTTTTTCGGCGGCGGGGTTAAACAAGTTTTTTTGTCGTGAAACAGTCCAAAGTTTTCAAATTCAGAAAAAATAAACACAAAATTAAATTATCAAAATTTGTTAAATAAAAAAAAATGTCAGGTTAAAAAAAAACAAAAACAACAAAAATGAATATAAAAATTTGTTTAATAAAAAAGAAAATGTTATAAATGAAATAAAAAATTTGTTTAATCAAAAAAAAAACATGTTCTATAAAAAAAAAGTTACGACGGCCCAGTAATGTTATATTTGATTGATTTTTGTATAGCGTCAATGCCCCAAGTAGCCTTGCCCGGATTTCAGACGATTACCGTATACATATATGTGTGTGTGTAAGCTAATATGATTTTATGTTAAACCTATCAAATTTATGACCTTGATTTTTTCTTATTGCAAATACAATTAATAAATTAATCTTTATTTATATATATGTATGTGCATGCATGAAATATTTATTTCATTTTGTATGGAAGCATTTAACTTATATTTTTTTAATTATTTATAAATGTTTACAATATGTGTGTATATGACCATATATCTCCATGTAAGTGAAAGAACTTTTAATATTTTTTAATTATTTATAAATTTTTATAATATATGTGTATATATAGCCATATAAGTCAAAGAAAGGGGGAAATGGTTTTTCACTTACATCTGGATATTATATTTCTTTAATATATTATTTTGTGTTTTCACTCATCTCCAAATATTGTATAATTATTTTGTGTTAGATATTGCATCAATATTTGTTACCTGCTTAACTCACTCCACAATAAATATAAATTATTAATTTTGTTTTTTTTTTCTACTGCATGCCACTCACCTTGAAAATTTAAAAGTATTGCTGAGCTTGAACCTGGGATATACTGTAGAGAAGTATAGGTGGATATCTCTATAAGAATCTTAGTAAAGTATTCTTTCTCTAAAAGTGGCACATAAATCCATGTGATTCAGGCTTTACAAAAATGCTTTATTAAAATTTTGCTGATCTTTATACAGATTGATATCAAAAGTGATCAAGAAATATAACTAATGATTATTAGTTTGATCCCCTTTTAAATAATATAGATTTTATTATCATTATGCCTATCTTTTAAATTGGCTTGAAATAATACCATATGAGGATTGTGAATGTGTCATTAAGTTGACTTTTGTGCTCCACATGAGAGGCTTGTAGTAATTAAATGAAATAACTAAGTTAAATGTAGATTTTACTGTATTGAAATTTATAGCATTTTGTAGGTAATGAATTAGAGGTGTAGAGTTACAATGTAAAAATGTTGAGAGAGGGTAGGTTTCTGGTACAGTAAATAATGGAGCCCAATGGTAAGGCATGAAACAGCATAGTGAGGTTCCTGATACAGTAAATGTTGCACAACAAGCTAGGGCCCAAAACAATATAGAAAATTCCAATACAATGTAGATAGAAAAAATAAAATAAAATAAAATAAATATGAAACAAAATTAAATAATTTTTGTTTCATGCAAATTAATTATCATTACCATTATATCACAAAACTATCAATGATTTACCCTAACCATTTTTGGTTGTTTGTCTTTAATTTTTTTAATTAATACTTCATAGGATGAAATAACTTTATAAGATATATGTATACATACATGCATAGATATAAGATTTCAGAAACATTAGAAAACAATATAATCAAATAAAATTGTAAATATCACACAAACTTCAGTGATTTAAAAATAAAATATAATAATCAATACTAAAGAAGATATCTTGCATTATAAATTTACTGATGTAAAAATACTAAACAAATGTATTTGATTACTCATCAATAACTATCTAATCTATAATACTAATGTTAAATTACTATTTTATTATTCATTACAAAACAAAATAATTTTTGAAAAATAATATTAAATTGCCAACATAAATAAATAAACAAAAAAAAAAAAAACAAAACAATACCAATCACAGAATCAGACATGTGAACATTCTAGAGATCATATATTTTAACATAAAAAAAGAATGCCAAAATGGAATTGATAATATTATTAAATTTTTATATCAGAAAATATCAGAATGAACAGTTAAATAAAAATAAACTTAATACTATGAATCTAACTCTATCACATATATGACAATTCTAGAAATCCTATATTTTAAAATAAAGAGAATGCCAAAATGGAATTGGCAATAACATTAAATTTTTATATCAGAAAATGTCAGAATAAATAATTAAATAAAAATAATTTTAATCCTATGAATCTAATCCTAAAATTTTCAGATATATCTCTATTTCAAGAATTATATATTTTAAAATTGCATATTATTGTCAAAGGAAGAAAAAGATATAGATGGAAGATCTAATGATATAAAATTTAATTTTTTTTTTTCTTCAATACCATGAAACTCCACTACATCATCTAAGAAAGAAAAATGAGAAAGGACTCATTTAGGCTAATATCATTATAAATCTCACTTTTAAAAAAAAGTAAGTGGTAGACAATAACTAAAGTGTTCTAATCAAATTAAAACAAATACATATGTTCAAAAACATTTTTCGAATTTGTGTGACAAAATTGATTAATTTATTTGTTAAATTAAACCTATTGTATTCAAAATCAATTACATTTATTGCTTAAGAATTTATTTAAATTTTGACTATATTTGCAGTTAAACATTTGAGTGCAGTTAAACTCAAATAATTTGCTAAATTATTGAAAAACTAATTAAAATGTGAAAATTTAGAAGAAAAAAAACTATATGTTAAAAAATTAAAATTAATAGTTTGCATCTATATTGATACCATTATCTCAGAAATAAATAGTAAAATTGGTCAAATCATTTACAGTAATTACTGGATTTTAAAATGAAATTTAAATGTTCTTGAAATAAAATCCTTGTTTTTTACTTCACCTTTGAGTGATAAGTTTTAAATTGTGCTTTTACGCAAAAAAGTGAAGCTTATTATTATTAGAAATGAATTATATGGCTGAGTGCTTTCAGAGAACTTAAGTCTCCATATTCATGGCCTATTAAGTTCCCTGAAAGCGCTCAAAACGTATAATTCTTTTCTAATAATAATAAGCTTCACTTTTTTGCATAAAGCACAATTTAAAACTTAAATGTTCCTGATGGAATATGTTAATAGCTAATAATGCAACCTAGTGACTATGCTTTTAGAGATATATCTTATGATGATGGAAGGCAACATATATAAGGCAATTAGACCCTCTTATTAATTAAATCTCAATAATTAGAGATATGTGTCTGCCAAGTGACATACAACATATTGTTATCTGTTTTGTGAAAATAAGAAAATTTAATTATTAATTATGCAGACAGACTGCATTTAACCAATAATATGTTATTTCCAGTTTACATAAATCCCTATCACCATCATATCTTTCAATGAAAAGTTATATCAAAGATTATGAATACGTTCATTGTTTCATGAAATATTGTATAAAGTAAAATGAACTTTGTCATTTTCCACATAGTTATAAAAGGTGCATTTAATGTATGTTGAGTGTTGTCAAGTGTATGGATTGATTTAAGTAATTATTATTTGAATTTCATATAATTGTACTAAAATATTTTTAGTATTTTATTTAAATAAATAAATATAAATTATAATGAAAAAAAAAAACTAGCAATCCAGAAAGAAACTTCTTGTGGAGAACAAGTATACTGAGAAAGTAATGCTCATTTCATTTATATATTTTTATTTTTGTTTTTATCTGTATTTTATAGATTAATTTTTTTGAAATAAAATGTAATTAATTTTATTGATTAAAAATATATCTTTCTGTCTTGTCTCATGCTCCATTGATTAAATGTGCTTGATATATGGGCTATATTAAAGGAGGCAAGGGAGTTGAGTAGAGATATACATACTATTATCTATGATGATTATTCTGACTTCCATGACATATATTACATATGAATGTTTTCAAATTCATGTGGTCAATTTTATTATTATATTTTTAAGGCAGATGTCTCCACATTTCTGTCTCCATTCTATTACAATGTGTATATGAAGTTCCTAATGCCATGTCTAGAATTCAAATACTTGTTTAAAACCATTTTTCTGATTCCATTAGGATGAGCAAACAAGGATGAAAAATCACCACAAGACTTAAGCATCTATCAGTTAGCAAAATTGGTAATCTTTCTCCTTGCTATTCCTCTAAGTAAAGAGTTATTATAGAGGTTTTGCTCTGCAATGAAGTATTTTATCTTTACTCAATTTATAAATACTTTGGGATATCAGCATTATATAACAGATATTTTATAAAAAGCAGAAATTAAGATTTACAAAAAAATAATAATATGAAATTAGTTAATCTTGAGATTAGTCTGTTACACTTTTAAGTTGTCTTGATAATTAAGATCCCAATATCTCAAAATAAAATCTAACTCATACACAGGACTATTAGTGAGACCTTTGCCTTGCAGTGAGCTATTTAAAGACTATTTTATATATTTACAGATATTTAATGTTTGATGTCATCTGGATAATCATGCATATATATAAACACACATTCATACATATTATTTGCTACAAATATTAACAATAATTAAATATTGATTAGAATAATAACATTTTACATCACTAAAATGATAAAAAGAATGTATGTATATACTTCAACAAAAATCAATAAATTAAAAATTAACTGTGATAAAACACAGTTGCTGAAGCTTTAAACATAAAATTATAAAAATAAAGCTGAAACATTTTTAAAAGCTATTTAGTTCTTTCCCCATGGCGTTAAATTAAAGCTTATATAAACAAAAGAATACTTGAGTTATCAGGACTATTGAGCTGATATATATCAGTTCTTTAATAAATTTAAATATTAGACTAAGCGTATAAAGAGTGAAAATAAATAGCAAATCTAATATTTGTAATGATCAAGTACAGTCTTCTGATAAGATGATTTAATCAATATTAACATTTGTCAATAAATATACTTTCTAGAAAAAAGCATTAAATTAGAACACAAGGCATACAATTATAACGTAATAAATTGGGTATTTGAAGAGTATATGCATTTGAGTATTTATAGAAAACGATACATTTAGCCTTTAACACAATAAAGTGATAAACATCTTTTATAAAAAAAAAAAAAAGCTTTTTCACAAATCTCAGTTAAAGAATGAGTTTATAGAGATACAAAAATGCTTTTCTTAATATCTAATATTAAGATTAAAGGCAAAAGGACAACCATTTATAATATGGATGGATGGCACATTGAAGCTTCAATGTATAAAGTGAAAAAGCTAATCTAATTTGATGAATTTGCTCTTTCTCTTTTTGTGCATGGAGTCATCAAAATCATTGATTCAATGGAACATGATAAAAAAAAAATGACTAAAAAAAAAAATTTTTAATTTACATACAAGAATTGAAATTAAATATTATTTATATGTATCAATTGTATCTGGCCGTACGTGATTTTAATTTCAACCAAACACACATCCAGAGGCATTTATAAAAAAAATACCGTAATTTTTAAAAATCTCCATCCTGAAGCACCTTTCAAACTAATCTTACCTAAAAGTATCACAACCAAAAGAAATGATTAACAATAAATAGCTTAAGAGTAAATACTATTTCATTATTATATTATGATTTTTAACAGTTTAAAATAATACTATATACTGTACTTTTAATAAAACTAAAATGTTAAGATTGCTTTTAGAAAGTTGAACAACTTTTTAATTAACTTTAAGAAAAAGAGTAAAAGTTTAGCATACCTGAGAAATGTAAATCAATTAACTGTTTTAATTTCATTAATTCCAGATTTTTAAAGGCGGAATTATGATCCTTAAAATTTTAGTTGCCAAAATTGACATACCTGCCAATACCTAGGTAGCATATTCAACATGCCGCATGGGACAAAGTCGTGCTCATCACGACTTCTACAGTTTTAAGCCAATCAGAAGTAACATTTTGTTGTCATGGAAGCGTATTGGTTTAAGGAATAAAATTATTCCAACGATTGCAAAATTTATTTTAAATGGATCGAATGTAAAAAAATAATAATTAAATACCACAATTGATTTTAATATTTGAGAATATAAGGTTTATTTTTTTTTAAAAAAAGTCTAAACTTAATTTTTAAAAAATATATACGATAAAGAATAATAACAATCAACCCTTAAGCTACCTACAATCTCAATATTACAAAACTTTCTTTTAAACTAAAGCATTAATGTACGATTTCATATAATTACCGTATTGTATAAAACGTTCTCTTTAACTATAAGACATTTAGATGTAATTTTTTAATAATTATTTATTAATAAAACTTTCTCTTAATTGTAAGATTCATATGTGATTTCTTAATAATTACTTCGGCAGTCGTGAAATTCAATAAATTACTAATGCATATAAATAAGTAATATTGACACACACACCCCCATTAAAATATATAAAGTTTATAAATATTTATATTTGAGCTACAAGATGCCTTAAAAAATATATATCCCATTTAATTTTATATCGTTTAGTATATTATAACCATTTTTTTTAAAAAAACCTGGCATATCATAATATAGCCAACATTCTTCAGAATTACAAATAAGCTACATAACGATAAAAACAATCTCAGAAAAAAAATATTAGAGGGAAAGGTATTTTTCTAAACACTAGGTCTGCTTCCTTGGAAAATTTTATGTAGGAAAAAACAACATAGGAGATAATGGATTAAAGAAATGGGCATTGCATTTATAATAATTTAAATATAGATAAAACACTATTTCAAAATACACCATCTATATTCTCACTGTAAACTCAAACTCCATTAAGATGTGGGGGGAGGGGAGACACAGGCAATAAATGCCAAATGCATGAGATCAATAGTAAAAATGTATCATTACATATGGATGTGAGGTTTGACTACAGAAATGTATTATTGGTGAAAATCTGCAGGAAGATCAAGAAGAAAGTGCATAAGAAATTTAAAAAATTGAGATGAACATACTATAAAATGAGATCAGACTAAGACTATTGGAATGATATAAACAAGTACAAAGGATGTCTCAGAAAACATTACCAAAACATATTAAAGTGGAGACCACAAGAAAAGAAAGAAATTGAAAAAAGGGAATAGATAAAAAAAACATTAAAGATAGAACTTTTCAGGAACATTTGTAGATGGACAAAGGCATGTAATTGGGAATCAGAAGATGTCAGAGAACTTTACATTTATAATAAAAAGTTTACTGTATTTAGGCTTATTAATTTATGAGTATTTACTAAATGTTTTTGATACTTGAGTATTAATCCTGCAATATAGAAGAGATGGGAGACTTTTCATATCTGCTGTAATCTTGGGCTGATATCAAATTGAAAGAAAATAAACCATGCAATGTATATTGAAAAAGATCTGAAAAGATGATTTAAATTTTTCAAAACATTCTTTGATTGTTATTATTTTGCGTTATTTATATTTTTCAGTGATTTCTTTTCCAAAACATACTTTGATTGTTATTATTTTGCCTTATTTATAGTTGTCAGTTGCAAAAACATTTGTCTTTTTCAAAATGTGCTTGGAAAACATCTGTTTTTTTTTAAAACGTACTTTGATTATTATTCTTTTTTTGCATTCAGTTCATTTGATTTAAATTTAATGAGTGTAAGTAGTTTTCGTATTTTGATTTTGTTTTCATAATTTCATTAAGTAATGTGTGTGTGTGTGTGTTTGTATTTGAAAATAGTCCAAAATGATGACAATTTGGAAGCTGCCACTACCAAATTGAATGCCTTCATTGTTTTATTGTCCTGTTTAGTGTATTTACCAAAAAGTATAGATTGATAAAAATATTTTTCTACATTTTTTCCACCTGTATAAAAAGTGATAATTAATAAAAGCCTTATAATTTATATTTCTTTACTATTCTGAATTATTTGATTTGTTTACTTTTTTTTGTTTTGTTGTGTGTATTTACAAAAAAAAGTTTATTAATATTTATCTATACTTATTTTTCTGCCTACATGAAAAGCGGTAATGAAATTGTTAGAATTTCTTTTTTGTGGAAAATTCTTTGTTTTATTTTGCGAATTTACATAAAAAAGTATAGGTTGATGAATATTTTTCTCGAATTTTTTTTCATCCCTGCATGAAAAATGCTAATAAAATTCTTATAATTTATATTTCTTTATCGTTTCAAATTATTGTTTTTGTTTTGTTTACTTTTTTTTTTACAAAAAAATTCCGTTTCTTACTATTTTTCTAGAAAAGATCTCGCCACACTTTGCAAACATTTTGGCGAAAAAATTTCCACTTGGTGTGTCCATTTTCTATGGTAACGTGAAATTTGAATTGGGTTTTTTTTAAGCGTGATGAATTCTTGTTATTTATTACAGTTTAAGTAGCGTACATGTATATTTTACCTGTGTTTGTAAGTATTATTTATAAAAAATTATAATTTAGTGATTGTTTTATTGAAAAGTAATGTACATTGGGGAGTTGATTCAATCTATTTTCACTGGGGCAGATAAAATAGTTTTTATGGTTTGCAATGTTGTTTTTAATTAGACATCTATTTTCATCAATTTGGTTGTTTGAACGCGATCAATTACTCTTATTCATTACAGTGAAAAGTAGCATATGTGTATATTTTATCTGTTTTTATAAATCAATATTTTTAAATGCAATTATAATTTAGTGATTGTATGTAAAGTTAACATTGGGGAGTTGATTTGATATATTTTCACTGGGGTGTAGTGTTTTAAGATATAAAATTTATGATTTAAAATGTTGTTTGAATATTACTGCTGCAAATCATATATATGTTTACAATTTTTTAGTGTGTGTTAATTTTAGTCCTGCAATATGCTAATTAGACTTGCTGGAATTTTTCATATTCGTGTCAACCTTCCGATAACTTTGTAAATCTTTGCAAAAATATCATGTACAAGATTATCCATGTATAAGTTACTTTTTGCACAAAAAAATCTGGTCCAAAATTGCTATATACGTGTATAATAATGTTTTGTTAAAAGAAAATTATACGTATATAATAATTAATGTTTTATTAAAATAAGTTTTATTAAAAGAAATAGACAGGAATTTTGTAATTAAATTTGGTACGCTATTAAAGATAAGCTTCAGATCAGAAACTAATTACGCAGCTAGATTAAAAGTGCTGATTACTAAAAGTAGACAATAGCTGAAAATTAATTGGTTTCTGAAACATTCCTTAACAAGAAAAAAGGAACAAAAAACAACTAAGCAGCACTTGTAGCAGAGAACTCATTGAATGCACACGAAGGTCAAGAGTTTTAACTAACAGAACAAACCCAGTGAATTCCACCACTGAAGGTTAAAAAGTGGACCTAGGAACTTTGCAGGCCTCACCGGTCTAAATTATGTTTTTTTGTATGCCTTCATGGCCAGCGTTCGTAAGTTAAACTTAATTGTCTTATAACTATATATATGTACTATTATTTATCCGACTGTTAATTCTATTAAACTATTTGTATAATCATTTGGTTTCTGCTGTCTATTTACCTGATGGTTAAGCCGAGTGAGTGGCTGTACACAGCAGAAAATTGGCGCAGTTAATTGACAGGATACGTTCCAGTAGAAAAATCTGGTGCAATTTAGAAACAGTAGTGGATTCAAATTGAATTGTATAACGTAGAGAAAGCTACAAGGAAATTGAGAATCGAAGTCCGGGTGAATATAGAATTGGTAGTCGGAAAAATTGTTTTAGTAAGCGTATTAACAGTAATTTGTTTTAGTAAGCGTATTAATAAAAATTTGTCTCAGTAAGCGTGTTTAATAGTTATCTCGTAGCGAAATAGAAATTTTTTTTTTTCAAAAAAAAAAAAAGGCAAAATAGAAAATGATGACATCAGTGCCTCAGGTAACAATTAACAAGTTCAATGTTAATAACCCTTTTGATTGGCCAATTTATCTTAAGAGAATCGAGAAACTATTTTTGATTAATGGTACGACAAGCGACCCCATTAAAGTTGCCACGTTATTGTGTTATGCCGGGCAACAAGTAATCGAAATAGCAAATAGACTCTGTGATCATGAAGAGCCAGAGAATTTGCGACATAATGTAGTTATGGGGAAATTAAATAATTTTTTCAGTCCCCAGCCTTCGAAGCATGTCGCAAGACTACACTTCAGAAACCGAAGGCAAAACAAGGGAGAGTGTATACGAGATTATGATCAAGCTCTAAGAGAACTTGCTAAAAGTTGCAGTTATGGCGATGCCTTAGAGGATAATCTGCTTGAGCAATTACTTTGGGGCATGTCAGATGATAGGCTTAGGCAGCAGTTACTGGCCTCAAGAGAGTTAATGTATGACGAAGCAACCAAAATGGGAGTAGCCCACGAAGTAGTACTCGACCAATCGGAAGAATTTAGAAATTTTACCCACAAAAATGATGGTAATGCGTATATTCGGAAAACTGAAAATAAGTCCCAACCTATTAAGAGCAAAATATATGAGATAGTGTGTTATTGCTGTGGAAAAAAAGGCCACATGGCTCGTAAGTGTAAAAATAATAAGGAGCATTGTAGGACTTGTGGTAAAGTTGGGCATTTGCAGAAAGTATGTCGAAATAAAGGAGAAAAGGATCGTGGCAGCTCGCCAACTTGTAAAGTCGAAAATAAAATAAAAAGTGATATTTACAATACACAGATGGGATACAGAAGTCAGTTTATGCTGACAGTTAATTTATTAAAGACACCAGTAAAAATGGAAATTGACAGCGGAGCAGGCGTGCCAATGATGACACTTGAAGACTGGGAGAAAGTAGCGAAAAATCGAAAAAATCCTCCTTTATTAATGAAGACAAGTTTAAGGGCAAAAGACGCTAGCGGAAATAGTATGAAAATATTAGGGAAGGTGATGACTCAGATTGAATTAAATAGTAAGGTTCGAACACTACCGTTATATATAGTACAAGGCGGTCTAAATCCTATTATAGGTAGGGAATGGTTCGATGCTTTGGGAATAGAGATATTTGTAATAAATAAAGTTGCTATTAAGCAAGAAATGAGAAATAAATATTGTGAATTATTTAAAAGTGATGAGGGAAAAATTATTACGACGCCTATAAACATAGAGCTACAAGGTGGCGCGACCCCCGTTATCTGCAGACCCAGAAAAGTTCCTTTTGCGCTGCAAACTAAGGTAGAACAAGAGTTGATAAATCTGGTTAGTAAGGGTGTATTAATGCCAGTCGAGAAAACAGAATGGGCGACTCCAATCGTGGTTATAACTAAACCAAATGGGCAGATTCGCATTTGCGGAGATTATAGGACCACAATAAATAAAAACCTCACTAAAAGTCAGTATCCTGTGCCTAATGTCAGAGAAATACTGGCAAATATGCAAAAGGCAACTCACTATGCTAAAATTGATTTAAAGGCCGCACTTCACCAGATACCAGTTTCTGAACGCACATCAGAATTGCTAACTATTACAACACATAAGGGATTGTTTAAGTATAATAGATTGCCTTATGGAATTACGGTTGCACCAAATATTTTCCAGGCCAAAATGGACATGCTGTTCCAGCAATTGGATGGTGTAACACCGTATTTTGATGACATTTTGGTTGTGGCCAATTCAGAAGAGGAATTACGTGAACGAGTTTTAAAAGTTTGCGACAAATTATGTACTTTCGGAGCTAAAATAAATGCAGACAAATGTATCTGGATGGCAACTGAATTAAAATTCCTGGGACACATAATCTCAAAAAAGGGAAAAAGACCCGACCCTCAAAAAATTGCAGCCGTCATGGCCAGCGTTCGTAAGTTAAACTTAATTGTCTTATAACTATATATATGTACTATTATTTATCCGACTGTTAATTCTATTAAACTATTTGTATAATCATTTGGTTTCTGCTGTCTATTTACCTGATGGTTAAGCCGAGTGAGTGGCTTGTACACAGCAAAAATAGAAGTTATCAGCGGATTGATACGAATGTGAAAAGGCCAGCTCGTCTAATAGTGTATTGCAGGATTAGTACTCAAGTACCATTTTTTTCCTTGTAAATTGTGTGTACAAAAAAAAATTATTAATTATAAAAGATTAGATCTACTTAAAAATTTTGTTAGAAAACAAATTTTTAAATAAGTTATTATGGATTAATGGTATTCTATTTGTTTAATCTAATGGTCTTTTTTCTTTTTAATTGTATTCATTATGAAAGTGCTGCTTAATTTTATACCATCAAGAATCGTGATGGCTGAATTTATAAATAAATAATGTTATGTAAAATTAAGCTTAAATGTGCACACAAGTACTATATATGTTCATTTACTTATTTTAAATATTTAGTAATAAATAATATTATATATTAAAAAACTCATAGTTCAGGATAATGCAATCTCTTAACATGTCTGTTACCTGGATTTAAATCCTGGTTGAATTTGAATCAAGCTTAGAATTTTTCTTTCAGTCAACTATCCCATAGTCAGTCCAGCTAACCATCTGGCATATTTTGATAAATGTGTGTGTGTATATATATATACAGTGAGATTGAAATTTATTAATACTATACTTAAGCCATACTTAAAGAAAGTGTTTGATAGAAAGTTATATCTATCTCTTTATCCATCAGTTGCAATTATGCCAAGGATTTTTGGAAATTTAAAAGTGCATAAGGAAGAATTACCTATTAGATTGATGTTGGATTTTGGAGGATGTGTGTATTATCATGCAGCAGTTTTTGTGGGAAAGTTTTTGCAAGATGAATTGGGTTTTGGTGATTATACAATTGGGTCTTCATTTGATTTAGTTAAAAAGATTGATAATATTGTTTTGGATAATGATGATAAATTATTTGCATTGGATGTTGCAGAGTTATATGGTTCAATAAAAAGAAAGGACTCTATTAACATTATTGATCAAGTTTTATATGAAAAAGGAGTGTGCAAGTTTTATCGTATGTTTGTAAAGGATTTGTTATTATTTATTGATCACAATTTGATAGCTACATTTGAAGATCGGTTGTATATGATGGATGAAGGTTGGCCTATGGGTTTGCCTGTTTCAGCAATTATGTGTAGTTATGTGTTGTCATATTATGAAGGGATGATTTTAAAAGAATATTTTATGACCGGTGTTAAAAGTTATTTTAGGTATGTGGATGATGTGCTTATTGTAGAATCAAATATGATAGTGCATAAACTATTTATTAAATTAAATGATATTGCTCGATTAACGTGGACTATTACTTCTGAAGATAGTGAGAAGAGTGTAAAATATCTTGATTTGATTTTATGGAGAGAAGGGAATAAAATTAATAATAAAATGATGTTGAAACCATTATCAATTAGAGGAGTTGTTCTTCCAAATTCAAATGTTCCACTTACCTATAAATTGGCTGGTTTTAGAATATTTCTTTTTAGAAATGATGTTTTATGTAAATTTCAGAGTGATAAAATGATTAATATTGAAAGATATGTGAATGATTTATTGGGTGTGGGATATAGTAGGACAAATATTTTATATGCACTATATAAGTATAGAAACAGATGGAGAAGAGATAATATGGAAAAGAAAAAATGGATAGCATTTATGTAAAGGATATTGTTTGTAATAAGATTACATCATTGGTATCTGCTGATTTTAATGTTGCATTTAAAGTGGGTGCAAATACTGGAAGATTGGTTATTAATGACAAAGATTCTATTGATAAAAGCAGCAAAGGTAATATTATATATAAAGTGCTATGTCATTGTGGTTATAGTTACATTGGGGAGACCAAATGTGCATTGAAAAAGAGGATTAGGGAGCATGAATTATTATATAATAAGTTGCGTTCTGCAGATAGGTATAAATCTGTTTTTGCAGAACATGCTGTGAGTTGTAATGGAGAATTCTGCTTTGATAGAGTTTTTATTTTGCATATGGAAAATGATTTGAGGAAAAGAAGAATTAAGGAGTCCTATTTTATAAATAGTACGGATAATGTGTTGAATAAACAGTGTCATTGTGTTAATATTCACAATTTATGGAAAGTAGGTAATTCATGTGGGAACGTTACTGGTGTGAGAGTTTGATAATATTTAAATATTAACGTATTGCTACTTAAGATGGCGGAATACGCCGAAGCTAGCTATAGCAAAGAATTTTAATCTTTAATTTTATACAGGCATTTTTTAAAATTTTGTAGTTTTTATTCTAGTGAATATATATATATATATATGCTATCATCAGTGAAAGACAGGAATAAGAAACTAGATCTAAACACAAACCCTGAGCGTTTATGAAACAGTTTCTATTCAGCTTGCAAGCGTGAATCTTTTAGACACGTAATGTCTTCAAACTCAGCATAGCAAGCCAGATAGCTATATGGGTCTGATATCAGTTCAGCATCACCACATAGTAGAAGCCTCTGCAATATATATCATTGCTAGAAAGACCTCAAAGGTACATTTATGAAAAACAAAAAACAAGTGGAATTAAAGTTAGAGATAGTGAACGCTTGCTCTGACGTTTATGTAAACATACGCTTGATGGTGTTTTTGGTAGAATGCCATCTGTTGACATAAATACAAGCGTTAGCAAGTTTTTAACTTGTTTTTTGTTTTTCATAAATGTACCTTTGAGGTCTTTCTAACAATGATATATATTGCAGAGGCTTCTACTATGTGGTGATGCTGAACTGATATCAGACCCATATAGCTATCTGGCTTGCTATGCTGAGTTTGAAGACATTACATGTCTAAAAGATTCACGCTTGCAAGCTGAATAGAAACTGTTTCATAAATGCTCAGTGTTTGTGTTTAGATCTAGTTTCTTATTCCTGTCTTTCACTGATGATAGCAAATAGCTTGAAATCATGATCTGAAAGTGGAATTAAAGTTAGAGATAGTGAATGCTTGCTCTGACGTTTATGTAAACATACGCTTGATGGTGTTTTTGGTAGAATGCCATCTGTTGACTATATATATATATTATTCTTTAACTAAATAAAAAAAGAAGAGTGGGAGAAAAACATTCTCAACAACTAGCATATGGCTAGCCAGGAAAATGTTCTCTATTTTGTTGTTCTTGCCCTATAGTGTGCTATTTAAAGGCTGTTTGAACCTCTTCTGATTAAGAGATGAAATTAGTTTACATATTGATATATTTATCAACCACTGCAATATGGTCTTAAAAACAGCAGTTAATATATCAGGTGACTATGCAAATATTATCACTCTAAAAATAAGCTGGTCTTGGATTTCATAAAAAATGATTCTGCATATAAATATATTTCAATTTAATGATTGCAATATTGTTAAAATAATCAAAATATCTAAGTATTCTACAAGAAAATCTTCCATCATATAGACCATTAAAATAAATTTGCATTACTATAACAGTGATCATATAAATGAAACATTTGTGCATTGGCTTAAAATGCAAAATCTTTTAATTCTAAAAACATATTTACAAAAATTTTCAATTTCAACCTCATTGCATTCTATCATCAAAATTAGTTTTTTTTTCTATATTTACCTCATAAATAATAATGTAAGGAAATGCACCAGTCTCTTTTACACTTTTTAAAGTTTTTAGAAGCACAAATGAGAATGGTGCACTTTATTACATCACATGAAATTGAATAATTAACAGAAATGAAAACATTAATTCATAATAATAATATAATGAAAAATATAACCAAGATAATACTGTATCCCTAAAGTAAAAGCAAATACTTGTTAATCGTTAGGCACTAAATCAAAAATATCAATTATATGAAATTTTAAGTATTCTGTATAATATATATGCAATTGTGTGCAAAGAATATTTGAATCATTTGCCCAAAGCCAGACACCTAAATCCATTTACTTTTGTGACATTCTGTTGCTTATAATTTTCTCCAACAAATCATAATTTAAAAAGCTGTTTCTTTAAGATTTTCATTAACATTTGTCATTCTTTTTATCTCACAAATCTCTTTCAAAACTTCAATAATCCAATCCACTGATTAATTTTTAACTATTGGCTTCACTAATATATTTTCACAACCCCTTTCTTTTTTTTAAGATTTCAACAGCACTATACTAATAGAGTATTTCTGTAAAATCCATCAAATCTAATTGAATAATGATTCATTTAAATGCTTAATCATTTACTTCTCTAAACACTTCATGAAATGAATAATTAAATATGGTAACAGAAGAATATCTTACTCCCAATTATTATCTCTTCTTGTTCTATCACATTAGAAAAATGTTTTATCAGGATTTCTTTTTTCCATTTTTTTTTTTTTTTGCTTCTATGTTTATTTTCAAAATATTCATTAATTTCATTTAATGCCTTCATAAAATGTGGAATATATTAAAAAAAAATTCTACAACTTATTTAACATTAATTTTCCAATGACTTCTTTTCCTAAAAATATTAAGTATATATAAACTAAGACAATAAAGAAAATTACTCAAGGCTTGGCTACATGTTGAGATTGTTGATAGTGTAAAGATTGATTGTTATTAAGTGTATATTAAGACAGATCTGTCTTGTGTATACCACACATAGTGTCAATTTTTTAGAAATGTCAATTATGGCTTACAAATTGTTTTTTTTTTTTGATAACTACCATTATTTTTTTTTCTCATTTGATGTAAAAAAAAAAAAAGCTTTGTAAAGGACTCAAAAAAAAATATGAAAAGAAATTTTTATAGTTTTACAAACTTGAGTGAATCGGTCCTCCATTTTACATTAAATATTAATTTAGTTTTAATTAAAGTAAGTTTGTTTTGTTAGATATTTCTCATAAATTCTTTGATTGTAATGTATAAGATCATTAGTGTTCTTTTTTTTAAAAAATATTAAATATATTGACTATTTACATTTTTTTTTAATCATTAGGATGGGAAACACAATACATCTATACTGAAGATATGTATTTGATTTTTAAATATATAAAAATATTTTCTTAAAAATGTTTTTTTCTTCAACACAAAAGAAAACAGCTTGTTTGTATTTCAAATCGATAGTCAATGAGAAGTTTTTAGATCTCATTATTATGTTCATTTATTAAAATCTCTGCTTGACTACAGGTTCAGAAAATAAAGTAATGACAGTATAAAATGATAGGTAGTAATAATATACTCTGTTGTCTAGAAGTCAACTGATATTCAAGTAACAAGAGGAAAATACCCCTTTCATTTGATTAACCTAATTGCCATTTTATCTTCATTTTCTGCAACTGTAAGCTTTTTTTTTCTCAGTGATGAAAGTTTATTTATCAAAAAACAGATACAAATAGAGTTAGAAAAAGGTTTACAAAGAAGTCATTATATGGTAAAATGAAAATTCAAAAACAACATGGTGAGAGAGGAAGGATACATATGAAAAGGGAATGGGAAGTGGAAAGGGTGTGTAGTCCAGGTCAAGAAAAGTCTTTGGTTGCAAGTTCGAGATGCACGTCTTTCTTGAGTGAGCGACTGCTCGGGTTGCAAACATTTAAATGGTTGAGTCCTGTGACAAAGGCTGAGAGGATGGGAGTTGAATGATTGCCCAAGTATCTGTGAGAGCGGAGGTAAGGGCTAGTTTGGTATCTCTGGTTTTGAGAGAGCGAATTAGGTCCAATAGTTTTTGATTCACTGAATGTACTCTCTGGTCAAAAATAATAGCACATTGGAGCAGCCAGAGTGAACAGATGAGGAAAACTGTTGCAAAGACCCCTGTTTCTATGGATTCTTGTAGGTTGAAGATGGTGTTCCTATGCGAGGAATGGCAAGAGTTGATGACACGTCTCCCTCCAAGCAGAAAGAGACATTTGAGTAAAAAGTGCTGGAGGGTTTCATTGTCAGTTTTACAGAGCTAGTATAGGGGAGAGATTTTGGTGAAACTCTATAAGCTTTAGCTCTTAAATCTGCTGTTCTACCAATGTGTTGAATAACAAACAACAAATCATAAAACTAGCAAAATATCTGAATAGCTATGGCACTAGTCTAATATTGTTTGTTACCTCTTAACATTATATTATGAAGCACCTTTTTTTTTTACCAATATTTGACTAGCAATGAAACTAGTTAATTTAAATTTTAGGCATTATTTTTTTTTGATTTTGCAGTTATATTTTTACTTAATATTTCATATGAGTAATGTCATTTGTAGAATGATATATTCTGGAGCTTAAGGTTTATAGATAGTGGCACCAGTTTTATTAGCTCCAGTGATCATATTTTTTTTGTACTCCTAAACAATAATCAATTAAATTTATTTGTGTTTCATATTGGTTTTTAAAAAGTGAATGATAAAAGCCAATTAATAAATGCAAAATTTCTCTTTTAAAATATCTAAAGATAATAAAAAAACTTTTACAGCGCATTCTGCTGCAATAAACTATTACTGATCATAATCCACATTATCATAACCAAAAAATGTCAAATTAAATAATAATAAAAAAATCAGAAATGTATTTACAATATTTTAGAACACAAATTTGATATATAAAAAAAATCATAAGTAAAGAAGATTCCATAAAGTTGGTTATTTATTGCATAATACACAAAATCTTTTTTTCCCCCAAAAGAACTTACAATTAAGGAAGTAATATAATTTTCTTCTTCCTTTTCCTATGGATTGATTTCTATTTTAACATATCATACCATTTACAGCTTTCTTAAACACTTTATCAATACTATTTATTTATATCAAAACTAACAGTTTTGACTATCCTGCAGTCACATCAGAGCTACAATATTCAAATATATAATTAATACCCTTATACACATATTGTACCAGTCGAAAGTGTATGTCCATCCAACTAGATTTAGAATCTCTACAAAAGTACCCCGAATCCAATCATGCCCAAGATACACAGGTCAGGAGCAATTATGAACTCTAATCTATTTGCCCCTTCCCCAAATCTATAACACTATGGACAACACCTACAGTGATACCACATGAATTCATTCTATCCTGGCCTGGTGCTACAACGTTTTGCATGAGAACTTAACTGGTGATGATGATGAGAGATTGAGTGAACCCGAGATATAAGTTAAAACATACATAAAAATATTAATGAGATTCGAACAACGGGATTAAGTTTGAATATTTATTTTGACAAAACTCAAGATGATTTTATATAAAAAAACACGCATTTTAAACTTTATTTTGGTTACAAATATTTTACAAACTGGAGTTGATTATTTTTATTTTGACAGATATCAATTGAGTGTGGAGTTACAATACTGAACGTATATTTGGAAATCGGATTTTATTTAATATTACAAAAACAGATTTATCTGAGTGTTTGGTGGATGTTTATACATTAAAAAGCATAAAGATATGACAATAGAGTTTCGTTGTTTATACAACTTTAATTGAATGCCCGTGGCATTGGATACATAGCTTTATTTCAATTCATAGCATTAATTTATAACAAGTAAATAAGGATACATTCTGATCCGTAAGTATATTAAAAACATTTATTTAATTTACATTTTCGACATTTAACAATCAAATATTGTGAAACTCTATAAATATAGGAACGGCTTATTTAAATAAAGAAGAACGCAGCTTCATAAGAAATTGGATCTAAAACTCCAATGAAAAATATTTAAAGAGAAGAACGTTTCATTATTACACATCATTATGATTTATTTTGTTAAACAGGCTAAAAACAAAATATAAGAAATTGCTGTACTAGCATCATGTCAGTGACAGAGAAAATGGCAACTTCGGTCGAGAAAACTTCATTCTTCTGTTTTAAGATGGTAGGCCAGCTTCAGGCTGAGCAGTACCAAAAATGGAAAGGTAGGTAGGAAGTTGCTATGGGTCCAGATCATAGCAAAGCCATACAGAACTTTAGCTACACTAACCTGCTTGTTCCAGGGAGTAGACTTAGACCCCTGTTACAAACGAGAACACAAAGATGGAAGGCTCCGAATCTTCTGGAATGATGTACAGACAGATTTGAGCAGTATATAAATATATACTTTGAGGAGAAGAATGACAAACGAAGCAGGACTACAAGGAATGAAGTATGGGCAAATCAAGATCAAAGCCCTTATGTGGCTCATTAATAATGTCTGACATATGCTAGCAATGCTATTATAAGAATATAAAATCATTAGATTTAAATACTAAAGTGAAGCCCTAAGTGTTTTAACAAATACGTAATGATATGTTAAAATAATGACCCATGTAAGATAAAGTCATTAATCAGAAATTAAAACAATAAGTAATAAACCGTGCATTTCTCCCCCGTCTTGAACCAATACTATTTTTCTAACATATAAAAAAACAAAAATTCGCGCACTAAAGTGCAAATAAAATAGTACTTGGGTCACCAGCCTTTTTTTGGCGATGATGATCAATAAAAAAATTAACAGACACCAATATCCACCCCAGATTGAAAAGTATTTATACATTTTGTATAAATTTACGATCAAATATTTTTAAAAAACATATATTCCTTTAACAGACAAACTCAATCTTACAAGCTATTTAGAAATAGACATGAAATAATTAATTCCCCCCCCCCTTTTTTTTTTTCTATTCCACAGCGGGATATAGAAGAGGTTCATAAGACTGGGTTTAATTGGCATTTACAAATAAAAATTAAGAGAAAATATAAAAATATCATTAAAATTAAATTATAACCGCACTAGATTATAAGAAAAATAAGTATGAGTTGGATGAGATATTTTACAATAAGATTAGCTTAGGTTATAGAGAATCAATACTAAAAAAATAATTATTAGTTTAACATGCTCGCTGATTAGCGAGTTAACAAGAGGTTTAACATAAAGAAACATCAAATTTTTTAAGAGTTAGTAATTAGAATTCACATAATGCAATGATAATGACTTTGGGCTTGTTACTCATGATTCTATGGGATGAAGTAAGGATGAATCTTCTGGATATGGTAGCATTCTTTAATTGATAGGAGTTACATCTCTGCATGGCAAAGAGTCAGGCTGAAGATGGAGGGAAAGGCAGCTTAGGTCGCTCTACCCAAAAACCATTTTAAAAATGAAAAAGATATCAAGTTGGTTTAGCAGCAATTGACCTAACTCTAAGACAATAGATTTTTAGCCCTATTTATACCAGTTTTGAGTTATTTAAAGAATGTTTTAAATTAAACTTCTTAACTCAAATGTAATACTGAATCTATAGAAATATTTTCTCTATTGTTATTAGAGATGCAATCGCTAGATAACTGTCCAAAAATAGATTCAAATCAATTTCCAGATTGGAAATAGATTTGATAAAATGTTAAATGATAACTCAAAAACAATTAGCTTTGTTTTAAATTTTACTTTCATTAATTTTGATTTAAAAATTCCTTTTAAAATCATGAAACATACTAATGTTTCCGCCCTTTTAATTACTCTTGGACAGTTAGCGGTTGCATCTTCCATCTTGAATTTTTATGTAGTTTTATAACTAAAAATAATTACAAAATAATTAAGATATAATTAAAGAAAAAAAATACAAAATTATTTACAATATTTGTTTGTGCTTTTATATATATATATCTGCTCCGTTACTATACGTACATATCTGAGTCGTATCTATAGACATTAATATCAAAATAATTAAAGAAATTTGATTTAAAATTTATATTTGTAACTTTTATAGACGTTTCTCAGAAATATACATATAGTTTATATACATGTGATAAAAATTTAAAAAAAGGAGCAAGATGAAATGTGGGTTAAGTGGTAGAATAATGAAACTCGATCTTGAACTAAGATCGACTGTTTCAATATTCATATACATAATTAAATAGACAAAATAAAACAAAAAAATAAAATATGCATTTTAACCTGACCATTATAAATAATCATGTCCTCTTTTATTACTTTACTCTTAAATAATTCTATCCACATTTATTTTATATCACTTTATTTTATTATTTATTATAATTATAAAACTTTAACATTTATTCTACTATTTAATACATATTATTGTCATTTTTCTTATATTATAAATCAACTTCTAACCTTTTCTTATTTTTATTAAATATTTTATAATGAAACAGTAAGATTCGTATTCGAATCTTAAGTTTCACCTTTTTCTGTCGTCTCTCACTGACCGGTCTATCCCACCCAAATTTAAACTTTTTGATTTCGAATTGTGTGTGTAACAATATTAAAAATGTATAAATATATGTAGAATTCAGCATAAACACGCACACATTTCGATCTCAAATTAAACGCAATAAATAGAAATAAAATAATATAATTTAGATTTCTTTTAGTTATATAATTTTGTATAATTTTAATCATTTATTTTGGATTATAAAGTTCGTATTTATTGCTTTGTTTAAATTTCATTAAATAATAATTCTAAAAAAATATCTGATGTAATATTTAATTAAAAGTTAAAATAATATTATGTTCCCTTTTTGTTTTTGAAATTTAAAAGCATCGGTCAGTGATAGATAATAGATTAATTAAAGAAATATTCCCCAAAATATAATTAGTAAATGTAAAATGTAAACAATAGAACGGCAGCTTTCTTTAATTAAAAACCAACTAAATGCATTGATTATCCTCAGGGCAGATTAAGTAGAACCTAAAAATATCTTAACAAAAATGTGAAAGATCAAGATAAAAAAAGAGGCCATCTTAGACTTGCTGGAGACATTCACTTAAACTTTAGCTTTGCTCTCGATCACTGAGAGTCTCCAAAAATAATAAAATAATTTGTTCCTGCCAAGGTATGACCGAGTAAAGCACCTAGATTATTCTCCATCGGGATATGGCCTGTCGGATGCTGAACTTTCCATTGCCCGTCATAAATTCACCATGAAGATCTGCTGCCTCAAATAAACGAAAAAGCTGCTGCTGTTGTGAAATTAAATGAAATATCTCAATACAAGAAAGAATTGCCACTCGTGAACTCTTTGCTGCTAAACTCATGGCATAAGAAAACTTCTTATAAAACAGGTACCTGTCTGTGTTCAAACTCTAGAGTACTCTAATAATATGCTATAACTCTTCTTCATACTACTTATCCAAATTTATAAAATGTAAAACTACCATTTGTATAACGAAATTGAATAATTAATGTAATGTGTAAATTTCTCTACTAATCTAGCTTACCTCATTCTGTCTTGGGTGCGTATTTCTATAATCTACATTTCTATCTATAGTTATTATTTAATTATTGCATGCTCATAATTATTTCAATTTTCAAAGTTTAAATCTATGATCGCTTAAAACAATGAATGCGTGTCAAATTTTCATTAATATTTACTTTCTTTAATAACTTAACTTTCATATAAATCGACACGCATTCAATGCTTCATTTATTGTAATGCAGAGGTCTACTACTTCGCAAATGGCTGATGTATTAGTTATAATAATTCCCAAGTTATATATGTTTTGTATTTATTAAATAATCGGTGAATAATTCCAGAAAATTACATTTCTTTGAGAGTCACTAACGTTCTTTAGTAAATGTTGATAATGTAGAGCCGAATTAGAAATCTATTTAAATCTCATCATAATCAATTATCAGTATACATGTGTTACGTTTTAGAGATGCGATGACCCATTCCGTCGTGAAATTTCCGGATTCTTCAGGGTTGAAATTAACCCCAGTCGTCCTACACAAGCGGGCATAATGGGTGCTTCCGTAGGATTTGACAATGTCATGCAGACAGCCGGCAAATTGCGCCACGTACCGCTTGTCCCTGGTTATGCTTATGTGACACCTTACTTCGTCGGACCACGGCAGAGACCAGTCCGACATTCTTATAAACCCATTCGCGGCCTTGCAGTTTCGATATACTGCCATTCCATATCGCCTTTCTAAAGCGTATCACGTGTTCCTTTGCTCAATTTTATTATTCTATATATCATTTCGCCTCTGCATTATCTTCATAATTCACTCTCAAGTAAATGTTGCCCTTAGTCATAAAATAAATAGTTTAATTAAATAAATATATGTCCGCCGCCACTCTTAAATCTTACTTTAGACTCTTGCATTGCAAAGGTATAAATTCCCCAAGGCATGCATTAAAAATACTTACTCGAGAATTTTAGGTAGCTAGATTAAGCCTTCAAATAAGTGAATTCCTTTTGTAAACATTTCAGTATCGGAAATACCGCTACTGAAATCCTCAATATAAAATAATGTGTAAATAAATAAATGTATTCTTTAAAATATAATCATATTGCAAATCCCGCTACTGAAGCTGTTAGTCCATAAAATATTATTAATGATTGTTTTATTAAAATGTATTAATAAATAATTTAAAACTATACGTCTGCAATTACGTTTCATTTATTCGATACCCATTCTATCTAATATTTCCTCGATTATGTAAATATGAATGTTTAATTAATATTAGTTTGGTTATTGGCTAACTCGAGAATAAAATCATGAATCTCTTGCATCTCCCTGACCACCGTGCCTAAGGAAATATTTATTAACGTCGCATCAGATGCGTTGTTTCATGGATTGTATTGTGGAATCGATAAACTATGTTCGAACTCAGTACCACGGGTAGCTTCGCTACTCGATGGTGCTGCTGTTCTGTATGGTGGTCGAATTCTGCACTATGTTTACGAGTCACACGTTTTCTGACCGTTACAATAATTATCAATTAACTTTTCCCACATTACAAATTACTTTTTTACATTACAAAAATTACCTATCTCTTTATAATCCTATTTCTAAAAACCTAACTGACAAAATTTTCAAAATTTATACACTTGTTTAACACCTCCCTCTATCGTCATTTTCTTCAACTTTATTGTTTTAACCTTTTTCAAATTCAAACTATTAATAATAATTGCTTATAAAATTATTGTCTTTACCCCCAAAATCCCTATTAAGATTTGGTTCTATATTCTTACTCAATATTGTCTCTTTAATTTTCCTATCCCTTCTATTATTTATATAATTAATTATTTTTATACTATCTTTCTCAAACCTATGACCTGTTTCTAATGTATGCAAATAAATATGTGATCTCTTATCATATTTATGTTGAATTAATCTTGTATAAATTGAATTCTTTGTTTCTCCTACATAATTAGTTTTTATATTTTTATTTTTACATGATTTGCATACTCCATTTATGCATTTTTATACTTTTCTCACATTTATTATCTAATATATTAAGTATATTCTTCCTTCTTTTATTCACTATCTTAAATTTTATTATATTATTAAAGTTTTTATTAATTCTAATAATTCTTTTATTTATAGTTTTTAAAATGCTATTATTATAAGTTTCAATACCTATATATTTATTCTTAACTATTTTATTTTTCCTACATACTATCCCATTATTTTTATTAAATGTCTCTTCTGATTTTCTTATATTTTCTTCTATAACTTTTTCTGGATATTCATTATCTCTAACTTCTTTAATTATCAATTCTACTTGTTTACTATAATCTTCTTCATTTGAGCAATAAGTCCAAGCTCTATATATTCTTGTATTTATGCTACTTATTTTATATTTAATATCTATATTTAAATTCCAATTACTTATATGCTATCTACATTAGCTTTTTTGTATACAGATGTCTCTATCTTGAATTCAACATTTTATATGACTTTAAAAAAACTAATTTAAATAGCAATATAAGTATTTGGAATACAAATATAGATGTTAAATATAAAATAAGTAGTATAAATTCAAAAATATATACAGCTTGGAATTATTGATCGGATGAAGATTATAATAAACAGGTAGAATTGATAATTAAAGAGTTTAGAGATAATAAATATCCAAAAGAAGTTATAGAAGAAAATATTAAAAAAATCTAAAATTTAATAAAAATAATGGGATAGTATGTAGGAAAAATAAAATAGATAAGAATAAATACATAGGTATTAAAACTTAAAATAATAGTATTGTAAAAAGTATGAATAAAATAATTAGGTTGTTTTACAGTAGCGTGTTGAAACCACCGGAGGGCGTTATTTCTGTGATAGTGCATAGAAATATGACATTTAGGCAGCCTACCACTGCTAGCAAACGTTCTATTTCTAATGCATAAGCCTAGAAATAGTCCATTGGTACAGGGTGGCTGCTAAGTGTCTATTTCTACGCTAATGCACAGAAGCATGACATTGAATCTGCTGCAGAAGCTATCGTGTCAGCTTACAGCTCAGATTTGTGCTAAGCATTTTTAATGTGCGATCACATTTCACTTTTGGCTACAGTATTGGGTGAGGGTGTCTGGAATTCCGATTGTCAAAATTATTTTAATATTCATTAAGACCACCTCCCCCTCTATCTCCCATCTTTTAGGAATGTCTACTAACAATTATCAGCAGAGTCTCATGCTTCTCTAGCCCACATTTCCTGGTCAAAAAATTTGGCAAGTGTCGGTGCAAGCGTGATTCAGATGAAATCGCTCTAAGTCCCGTTTCTGCGAGAACAACGGCGGGCTTCATCAAATGGCTGAAATTGGAAACTTGCTCCAAATGTCAAAGATTCTCTGACTGCTGCTGGAAGGGTTATCAAACAAAAGAGCTTAAAGCTGCATGCGTGCTGTTCCTGAACAGCCCTAAAAGTTGGTTTTAATTAGCGTAAATATATTTATGTGGTTTTTGGTAATTATGGTAAAAAGCTGGTCAACCTTCGAGTTGGAGCATTCCGTTCGCTTAGGAATTGTAACCACCCATCACACTTCCCAAAGTTGGACCTTTTGGTTGTAAATGTTTTACCGTTAAATGGAAATCAATTTATTTGTAATTTATTATAAAACAACAAAAATATAAAAAAGAAAAGAAGCTGATTTCGTATAGAATACCCAACCCCCCAAAAATGTACGTAATGAGAAGAATAAAAAGTAACTACTTTTTAAAATTCATTTCGATTGATGTACCCTTTTTTTTTTGTTTTCGTTCCAAAAATTTTATTTGATAGATAGTAGTTTTAAATGTGATCAACAAAATCAAAAACATACATATAAAAAAAAAAACCCGGCCCCAAAAAAATATAAGTAATGAAAAAAATAACAAAAAAAAAAAAGAAATTAACTACTTTTTTAAATTCAATTTTTTGATTTCTGCATTTTTTTTGTTGTTGTTGTTGTTGCGTGTTCAAAAATTTATTTGATATTACTTTACTTTGAAATGTGATAATAAACAAACCCGGTGGCAGCCCCGGCAACATTATATTTATCTTTGTTTACAAACAAACCCTGCCCTACGACGATTTCAACACGCTATTGTAAAACAACCAATAATTATTACAATTAATAAAGTTTAATAATGTAATAAAACTGAAGATAGTAAATAAAAGGAAGAATATACTTAATATATTAGATTATAAATATGTGAGTAATTAGAAGAATGCATAAATGGAGTATATAAAATTGAATGCAAATCATGTAAAAGTAAAAATATAGAAACTAATTATGTGGGAGAAACAAAGAATTCAATTTATACAAGATTAATTCAATATAAATATGATAAGAGATTACATATTTATTTGCATTCATTAGAAACAGATCACAGATTTAAGAAAGAGAGTATAAAATAATTAATTATACAAATAATAGAAGGGATAGGAAAATTAAAAAGGCAATATTGATTAAGAATATAAAACAAAATTTTAATAGGGATTTTGGGGTAAAGACAATAATTTTATAAGCAATTATTATTAATAATAGTTTGAATTTGAAAAAGATTAAAGCAATAAAATTGAAGAAAATGACAATAGAGGGAGGTGTTAAACAAGTGTACAAATTTTGAAAATTTTGTTAATTGAGTTTTTAAAAATAGGATTGTAAAGAGATAGGTAATTTTTGTAATGTAAAAAAAGTAATTTTTAATGTGGTAAAAGTTAATTGATAATTATAAAATATTTAATAAAAATGAGAAAAGGTTAAAAATTGATATAAGTAAAATGACAATAATATATATTAAATAGTAGAATAAATGTTAGATTTATAATTATAATAAATTAAAAATAAATAAAAATAAAGTGATATAAAATAAATGTGGATAGAATTATTTAAGAGTAAAGTAATAAAATGGAAAATGATTATGTATCATGGTCAGGTTAAAATGTATATATTATTTTTGTTTTATTTTTTCTGTTTAATTATGTATATGAATATGTGTATAAGTGTATTAATTATATATTTGAATATTGTAGATCTGATGATGACTGCAGGATGTTGAAACTAATTTTGATAGAAATAAATAGTATTGATAAAGTGTTTAACAAAGTTGTAAATGGTATAATAACTTAGTATACTCCTGTTTTTGTCACAGATAAAATAATGTTCATAAGAATTTTAATTCATAAAATTGGTTGAATGAATATTATTTAAGCTAATATATACATTTTAAAATTTATTATTAATAACTTTGTTGATGTATATGAACAAAAAATGCTTTTTTAATTACTTATTGTACTGAATGAAACTGGCATACTTTTTGTAATAATTAACAATAAAAAACTTTTTTACTTTGGATATGTTATTAATAAAAACAATGACTGTCTTGTGAGCATACAGCATGAAAATTGGATAAAATACATTAATCATATTTTAATTCTAAAATCAAATATATCTCGGTGCTATATTGTACATTTTTTGTTTGAATGTCACCATTTCATCTTTGAATGATATAGCTTTAATAAAATCAGTATTCTCTAATGTTATCAATCTTACAAATGCCCCCCATTTTTAAAAAATGATAGTTGTTTTATAAAAAAGGTTTCAATTTTTTTTTAAAATATCATTATAGTGTATAATCAATTGTAAATCAAAATAATGGTTACAAATTAATAGTGATTCTATGGTGAATCCTTATATAAAAAACCCCCATTGCAAACTAGATTAAAGTTATAATTACATTAACTTTGTATATCTTTGCAATGATTACATAATAATAATCTCATTAGGTTAAAGGCAAATGGTATTTAATCAAAATATCAATACAATTATGTATTTTACTATTAGAGAATTTAAACACATACTTGCAAACTCCCTTCAACTATCTTCTCTATCCTAGATGACCGATACACATGTCCACATATATGCAAAAAAGATAAATAATCTCCAATATACATACTTCATGCTGAACCAGCACTCATCAATTGTTCGACATCACTACCACACATTTATAAAATCAGTGCTACTTATATTATAACCCTAGTAGCAGGAATGTAAATGCTACACAAGCAGATTTAAAAAATAATGCATATACACTTATGCATACATACATAAGCTACAGAGAAAATACTCAGTTCATAAATAAAAAGATCACCTATTTCAAATCATGTTGAAAATGAAATCTTATTGATTTTAATAGAAAATAGTAAGGTGAAATTGAATTCAGAAAAAAGAATTATAAATTAACATTTTTTATTGTAAATAAAATTCAGCAAAGAATTTTCTCTTTTGTAATGCATGTTAGGTAAAGTAAAGAAAGCAAACCCCTATTTCTTTGTTTTGATAAAGTGAAGCAGATGATCTGATGCTCAGATCCTGCTTCACAGCCCACATCCAAGTTCCTACCATGTAACTGTATTCAAACCCGCCTTTACGCACGTATATACATAGCTAATAATATATATATTTCTTTTGGTTAGTATTATAACATAAATCATGTAAACACGTATGTATTTTAATTTAAAAATATTTTATTTAATAATCTCATGTGTATGCAGGCGTAAATAATAAATATTTATATATTTCAGTGTAGGAGATTGGAAATAAATTAATTAAGTTATATTATATATAAGGTATTGTATATGAAACTTATTATTTTTTTCATATATAATTTTGTAGCCAGAAATGATGCAATCTTGTTAAAAAGTCTCTCGAAAAACAATTACCCAGAAGACCCTTTAGATAAAAGTAAAAGATTACGAATTTGTAAGAATAAAATAAACCCATTAGTGGAAATAGTCCACGCTAGCTTGTTTTAAAATCATAAAATATATTTTAAAACAATCATTCGGGAAACTGATAACAAACTTGCATTGTTTCAATCATCTTACTAGATACGAGTATTCGCTCAAACTATTCCAGATGAAACTTAAATGCTTAAACCGCCTCAGGTCCAGCAGTAGTTGCTAAGTTACAGCTTCAAAATAAAAGTATATATACTGCTGGATTTGAATCCACAAAGAGGAGACCACTAAATAACTATGTTGCTATAAATATTCCACGCCAGATTTGATTCTCACTCAATGTGTCGTGAGTAGAGGGAATTTCGCCTTTTCCCTCCGTTTTAATATGCTGTCCCATGAACGAAGCTCTGCATCCCATACTAATGAACTTTATGTATTTTTCCAGTAAAAATAAAATGCTAATTCTCAAATAATAATGCTACCCTAGATCTAGTGAAACAATACCGATGGACTGACTCCTAGTGAAATCGCTCTTCCAAATAAGCAAGGTAAAATAACTTTGACCGCTTGCAATTCTTAAATCCTGCCTTCTCTGTAATATTTATATTTTAATCATCTATTTTAAATGTCTTAAAAAAATGTATTCTTATAACTCTATATAACTAATCTATATTAAGCCTCCTATACAATGTTTTTCTTTTCTTTTATTTCCAAGTGGCAAACAATTTTCATTTAGATTTATGTATTTATATTTTAAAAGAGATGCCAATGATATTCTAACATCGCAAGCATATAATTCATTTTCGTTTCCCCACCCATCATTTACTGGGTAAATAACTTATAATTTGATCAAAACAAGTCTTATTCAACTTGCCCAGGTGCTCGTGATTTTAGATAAATAAACTAATTATATTTTTATGTTTACTGTAGAAAAACTGATTGACATCTGTTTTTCACATTTTCCTTCCTAAATAATGCGCTATCTTTTATTCTTAAATTATATTATATATGTAAAACCCATCTTAGCTCTTACCACCACCCACTTATTTTGTAATAATTTATATATTTTCACAAGGGCATTTAGTAACCAAGATTAAGATTTATTAAAGGTGTGGGAAGTAATGAATAATATTAAGTAACATAATGTAAGGGGGAGGGGGATCTTAAGATATTAGTTTTATATTTAAGTATAATTATTATCCATGTTTGCTTAATGAAACCATATCATTAAGCCGAATATTTCATAATTTATGGGCAATAAATATATTAGATAATCTTTAACCTTTAGAGTTATATTTATTATTAAGCATTACGTGCATAAAGGCCATTTTGTTTTTATATATGTTCATGCTTCTTTCTCACATGGAGGTATTCGCGAAGTCGAGCCCCATTGTCGTTCTCAATGTCCTTAAACCAGGCTGTTAAACCACCCTGGGGACATCCTTGGTCTTATGTGCATGCTTTATACAGGGATTGCTCTGGAAAATCCAGCCCGATAATGACATAGCCGACCGTCCTTTGTCTCAATACCGACCCTGCCTACGTTGCAGAGGAAATTGGTCAATTTTGTTCTTAGAATTCATGAAGCACACTCCAGGATCCATAATTGGACCAACCCAATCAGCCGCCATGCATGCACCACCGTCCAGTGTCTTATTAGTCGCCCAGAAATAGTCATAAGCCGTAATGAGATAATTTCTTTAAACAGACATATTTCCATTAGTTTACTATACATATTAACGCGATAGATTTAGTATCGTTTATATAATTATTCATTATCCATCCCGCGCATTAATTATCTATAACTCCAATTAATAATAATATTGAATGTAACCAAATATAATATCTGCTTGTAAAATTATTGTCTTTTTAAATCAAGTAAATGCTCTTTTCGTCTCTGGGGGTGTAATAGTATTCCAGTAATTTATTCCAATAGCGCTAATTCATTAAGTCACACATATATATTATTGGCATAGCCGCAAATCTTATGTTATTGTTAAATATAAATAATAAATATATATCTAATACTTACGAGGCTCATGTTGGGTAAATAACCCGACATAATTTTGTTATTAATAAATCTTAAATATATATATCAACTCGAACCATTGCTTTCTTTTAGTTAAGTTAATATATTAAGTTATTATTTATGCTCAATATGACTAGATGATCTCTGCTGAACACATAATTAATATGCTAGGTCACGAGCCTTCATTGCTCATAAAACATAGCTAGTTATTAAGTTAGTCTATCATATAAAGTTAGCCTAGAGTCTTTTTGTGTCTCCGATGACCGATGCCGGTGGTGAGAAGTAAATTAAGTTGATGTCATCGGGATTGTTATTTATAATATTATAGATCTGGGAAATAGAGCAGAGTTCATGAGTGTTCCTGACTTGTGTATCTTGCACATGATTGGATTCGAGGTACTTTTGCCTAGATGCTAAATCTTGTTACGTAAACATACAAATACGACCAGCACAGATTTTTTTCTTTCCCCCGGGTTTGGCGCCCAACGTGGGGCTTCGAATACAAACACCCATATATCTGAGATAGTAGTAGATAGTGATAGATATAACATGTTTTGGAAAAAAAAAAATTTTTTTGAAAATTATTTTTTTTCGGACAACCAGCTTAAAAAAATTTTTGAATATTGGTACACACTCCCTATGAGTCATTGTTAAGATAAATATAAATATTTTCTCTCAGTATATATATAAAAATATGTTTCAAGTAAATAGTATGTCATATACTCAGTATTTTTTTTCCACATAAAAGTTTTAAAAGTCTTTTCATTTTCACGAACCGATGAAATAAATTAGTGGCAGTTTTGTTTTGTTTTCTTTCAAGTATATGATTTGAATAATAATAGTGCTATATAATATTTTATTTCTCATCCGTAAATATTTATTACATGTATAATTCTCGTGAGTTTTTTTTAAAAGAAGTAAAAAGAAGTAACAGCTTTTAAGGGGCTTTTATTTTCATATTAATTAAAGATAAAGAAGTGCTTTTCCCAAATAATGTTTATAGTTTTCATATACATGTAAGATTCCAATGATATAAAAGAGTGACAGCTTTTAAGGGGCTCTCACTTTTATAAGATAAAATATTTTTCAGAGAAGCGAATAAGATGTTGTATAATGTTTTTTTTTCTTGGTCATAAACGTGAAATTACATGCAGGATGCCCATCAATAAAATAGTGGTATCTTTTAAGGGGCCTCCACATTTATAATAAAAATAAAGTATGTGTTCTAAATAGTAGCGTTTATATATATAAAAGTTTCCATAAATGATTTTAAATAACAAAGTAATTTCGAGTTTACAGTATGATAAAATAGTGATAGCTTTTAAGGGGTTTTTACATTTAAAATAGGAAGATGATAAAGAAGTGTGTAAGATATAGAATAATAATATTGAGATATATAATAATTTTTTTTCCATTTTTAATAAATATTTTAGAAATAAATATAATTTGCGCAAGTTTTGAAGTGTGCGCTAAATAATAATATATAATAATTTTTATAAATGCTTTAAATAATGATATTCTATATAATTTTTTAATAAATGTCTCAAATAATAATACTTCTAAGTCTGAGAGAATTAAATTAGTGACAGCTTTTAAGGAGTTTTCACATTTAAAGATAAAAAGATAGTAAAGTAGTATGTGCGCTAAATAATAATTTATAATAATCTTTTTCATAAATATTTTAAATAATGATGTTAAATATAATTTTTTTTCCTTGTTAATACATCTTTTAAATAAATATTTTAAATTTATAATATGTCCAAGTCTAAGAGAATTAAATAAGTGACAGCTTTTAAAATGCTCTCACTGTTAAAAATAGTAAAATAAAGATTCTAAATAATCGCAAATGTGCAGATTTTTTTTGAAATGTTTTAATAATATTCATGCGTATATAATTGCCTCATATCAATGAATGAAGTAGTGACAGTTTTGTTATACTTTCATTCTCTTATATAAATATGTGCTAAAGCCATAATAAATTTTTTCTGTTAAGCTGTATGTATAATTATTTAAGTATGTAGTTTAGAAAAGTATACAATCCAATAATAGCAGATCATCTGGTAAGAACATATAGCCCTATCCCTTTGGCTGGCGCCCAGTAGCAATACCAATATAAATTTGCCAATAGGTGATCGAGTTATTTAGAATAAAAAGAATTTGAAAGCAATGATTCATAATAAAAGTTATATAGAGTTTTTTTTTCCCAAAAAAATATGTGTATCAAGTGTAGCAATGCAATCATTAATCAGTCACTTTGTTAAGATGTTTCAGGTACTGAAGAACAACTCCAAAAAAACAGACAACGAAAGAAGACATAAAGAAGGCCAGGTAGAAGTTACAATAAATTTATTATATACAGTACTTTGCATTGAAGAGCTAAATAATAAATAATTAGTATAGATATATATGGATTTGTCTTAAAGAGAAACTAGATCTAGAAATAATTAATAAATAAAAGGGTAGGATAGCAATCGTTATTTAAATAAATGTAAATTAAGTACGGGAGAAGGAGAGTAGAGCAAGGGGGAGAGTGTAGAATGGGGGGAGGAGAAACTGGACAAATAGAACACGATGACATGGATATGCAATGGTAAATGATTTAGGACTTTAATAATGTGTATATATTATGGCATAGTTTTTTGTATTATTATCTTATTGTATTCAGTTAAGCAAGTATTTTTTGAAGACAGTGAAAAATTTTCCAGTAATATAGCAGAGAGGGTATTCTATCATAAATAAGTCATAAAATTTCTAATATAGCAGAGAGTTAGGGTATTCTATCATAAATGAAAGTCATAAAATTCCTAATATAGCAGAGAGGGTATTCTATCATAAATGAAAGTCATAAAATTTCTAATATAGCAGAGAGAGTTAGGATATTTAGTATAAATGTTGAGTCAAAACAAGATAGCGCTCTGACAGAGTAAAATAAAAATTCCTTTTAGATACATCACCAATCCAAAGTTGTTCTTTAGTAACCTGGACATCAAGTAGAAGATTTCTTTTCTTTTTTTTAAACATTTTTTTCGGTAAGTTCGGGAAAATGAAGCAGATGATCTGATGCTCAGATCCTGCTTCACAGCATACATCCAATCTCCTACCATCTAACTGTATTCAAACCCGCCTTTACGCATGTATATACATAGCTAATAATATATATATATATATTTCTTTTGGTTAGTATTATAACATAAATCATGTAAACACGTATCTATTTTAATTTAAAAATATCTTATTTAATAATCTCATGTGTACGCAGGTGTAAATAATAAATATTTATATATTTCAGTGTAGGAGATTGGGAATAAATTAATTAAATTATATTATATATAAGGTATCGTATATAAAACTTATCTTTTTCATATATAATTTTGTAACCAGAAATGATGCAATCTTGTTAAAAAGTCTCTCGATAAACAATTACCCAAAGACCCCTTAGATAAAAGTAAAAGATTACAAATTGGTAAAAATAAAATAAACCCGATAGTAAAAATTGTCTACGCTAGCTTGTTTTAAAATCATAAGATATATTTTAAAACAATCGTTTGGGAAACTGATAACAAACTTGCATTGTTTCAAACATCTTACTAGATAAGAGTATCCGGTCAAACTATTCCAGATGAAACTTAATGCTTAAACTGCCTCAGGTCCAGCAGTAGTTGCTAAGTTACAGCTTCAAAATAAAAGCATATATACTGCTGGATTTGAATCCAGAGAGAGGAGACCACTAAATAACTATGTTGCTATACATATTCCACGCCAGTTTTGATTCTCACTCAATGTGTCGTGAGTAGGGGAAATTTTGCCTTTTCCCTCCGTTCTAATATGCTGTCTCCATGAACGAAGCTAATACTCAAATAATAATGCTACCCTAGATCTAGTGAAACAATACCGATGGACTGACTCCTAGTGAAATCGCTCTTCCAAATAAGCAAGGTAAAAGAACTAATCTATATTAAGCCTCCTATACAATGTTTTTCTTTTCTTTTATTTCCAAGCGGCAAACAATTTTCATTTAGATTTATGTATTTATATTTTAAAAGAGATGCCAATGATATTCTAAAATCGGAAGTATATAATTCATTTTCGTTTCCCCACCCATCATTTACTGGGTAAATAACTTATAATTTGATCAAAACAAGTCTTATTCGACTTGCCCAGGTGTTCACGATTTTAGATAAATAAACTGATTATATTTTTATGTTTACTGTAGAAAAACAGATTGACATCTGTTTTTCACATTTTCCTTCCTAAATAATGCGCTATCTTTTATTCTTATATTATATTATATATGTAAAACCCATCTTACCTATTACCACCACCCACTTATTTTGTAATAATTTATATATTTTCACAAGGGCATTTAGTAACCAAGATTGAGATTTATTAAAGGTGTGGGAAGTAATGAATAATATTAAGACACATAATGTAAGGGGGAGGGGGATCTTAAGATCTTAGTTTTATATTTAAGTATAATTATTATCCATGTTTGCTTAATGAAGCCATATCATTACGCCGAATATTTCATAATTTATGGGCAATAAATATGTTAGATAATCTTTAACCTTTAGAGTTATATTTATTATTAAGCATTACGTGCATAAAGGCCATTTTGTTTTTATATATGTTTGTGCTTCTTTCTCACATGGAGGTATTCACAAAGTCGAGCCCCATTGTCGTTCTCAATGACCTTAAACCAGGCTGTAAAACCACCCTGGGGACATCCTTGGTCTTATGTACATGCTTTATACGAGGATCGCTCTGGGAAATCCAGCCTGATAATGACATAGCCGACCATCCTTTGTCTCAATACCGACCCTGCCTACGTTGCAGAGGAAATTGGCCAACTTCGTTCTTAGAATTCATGAAGCACACTCCAGGATCCATAATTGTACCAACCCAATCAACCGCCATGCACACACCACCTTTCAGTGTCTTATTAGTCAGCCAGAAATAGTCATAAACTGTAATGAGATGATTTCTTTAAACAGACATATTTCCATTAGTTTACTATACGTATTAACGCGATAGATTTAGTATCGTTTATATAATTATTCATTATCCATCCCGCGCATTAATTATCTATAACTCCAATTAATAATAATATTGAATGTAACCAAATATAATATCTGCTTGTAAAATTATTGTCTTTTTAAATCAAGTAAATGCTCTTTTCGTCTCTGGGGGTGTAATAGTATTCCAGTAATGTATTCCAATAGCACTAATTCATTAAGTCACACATATATATTATTGGCATAGCTGCAAATCTTATGTTATTGTTAAATATAAATAATAAATATATATGTAATACTTACGAGGCTCGTGTTGGGTAAATAACCCAACATAATTTTGTTATTAATAAATCTGAAATATATATATCAACTCGAACCATTGCTTTCTTTTAGTTAAGTTAATATATTAAGTTATTACTTATGCTCAATATGACTAGATGATCTCCACTCAATACATAATTAATATGCTAGGTCACAAGCCTTCATTGCTCATAAAACATAGCTAGTTATTAAGTTAGTCTATCATATAAAGTTAGCCTAGAGTCTTTTTGTGTCTCCGATGACCGATGCCGGCGGTGAGAAGTAAATTAAGTCGGTGTCATCGGGATTGTTGTTTATAATGTTATAGATCTGGGAAATAGGCAAATAGGGCAGAGTTCATGAGTGTTCCTGACCTGTGTATCTTGCGCACGATTGGATTCGAGGTACTTTTTCCTAGATGCTAGATCTTGTTACATGAACATACAAATCCGACCGGCCCAAAAGAAAGGCAAAAAAATATTTTTCTCTCTGATCTGAGATTGTAAACTAGTCATCATTATAATAGATACTGTAGATAACAAAGAAGATAATCTATATTATGGGATGAGCAATGGCTAATGAAGTGAATAGTAGGCAATTAGTCAATTAACTGTCAACTTTGTTCAAGTGTAGATTGACATAATTCTAAATAGCAAAATATACATTACAGCAGTGAAAGAGCATTGTGAAAGAATTTGCTTTGCTGCTAATTGAAATTACAAGTTTATAATAGAAGCTATAAGAATGTTTTACTATATTAGGAAATCTTTTACCATAAAAGGCTAGACAAGTAGTATGTCAGTTGAAAACCCTGAACATGCAGCCCAGTCCATTAAATGACGCTTATGAGAAATTATATTACCACTTCATAATTTGCCAGAAAATGGAAAGAACTGGATTATGCAGTTAAATTTCAGGAAACTTACATGTATTTTATATGTCTATATTAATACAAACTTAATTTATATGTCCAATGCGTGAAGAGAAGAAAGATATGTTTTCTGAAAATTTATAAAAAAAGACCGATTGTAAATGTGAAGAAAAAAACATATCTAAAACCTAGGAAGGATGGCGCTCTTAGATTCCTTTTTACAATATCAAAAAGACTTTAAATTTATAAAGATCAAAAGAAATTCAATACGGAGTAATGATATCCTGTATTTTTGAATTAATACGAGTACAAACTCAAACAGAAAGTATACTGGGTGAGGAACTGTGAAACATTCCATATATATATGTATGAAGTTATTAAAAATAAGGACTGAAATAGATGAACTGTTTGAAAAAAAAAAATAATGATTCTATATTTTGCTTTATATCTGTATATGAAATTACTAAATGGAAAGAGAATAAAATATATGAATTATTTATTAAAATGATGTTAATAATTTTATTAATAAATTATTTTATTATTTATTAGTCCACTTGTTTATTTTCATACCATTAAAAATGTTATAATCTTAACACACACACATGCTAGTTCATAAAAATATCCACAGCTCTGAGAATATGAGAACTACTGAAGGATGTGCTGTATTGTTATGGTACAGATTAGTAAATGATTTATTATATTAAATAATTCCAAGTAAACATTCTCTTTTTGAGGAGGTTTGATGCCTAGTTTCTTCATGTAGAAACCTAAAACAAACAAAATGCTTTAGAGTGAATGATAATAAAATCCATTATCACCATTCCTGTTGTTAAAAAAATTTTGCTGAGTAAAACAGGATTTATAAGATTTACATGACTATGTAGTGGGATATTTCTACATTTATCATAAGAGATACATGCTAGTTGAACAGGGAATATCTTACATATATTGTATACCATTGGTTTGGGTTCAAACCTGAATTACTGAGGTATTATCACTACATATAGTTGGTTAATGCATTTTTTAGTGGTATAATATTAAGATAGCAAATCTTCAAACATTAATGGACAGGCTTCAATCTTCTCCCTCCCCCCTCCAACTCTTCAGTAATCCACATTATTGAAAATCTGATAATGGAATACTCAAGGCCCTTGTTGATGCCAAAAATGTTGTCATACTTATATTGACTTTAAGTCACTCTGACCTCATATATTTTAATATTTTAAATAATTGTTTTCAGATATTACTTTGAATTACATTTTACATTCATGAAAACCTTCATCTAACATATAGCAATAAAATTAACTGTATATTGTAATATTAAAGACTTTAATTCCACACTCATTGTAATTTTAATTTTAAAGTCATATATAGGATGAAGCTAGTTAAAAAATAATTATAATAAACATTGTAAATAAATACTTTAGGGAAATAAACAACGATAATTTAACAGTTTATTTGGTTCGTTGTTTATTTGGTTCAGTAAATCTTCAAAATGAAAAAAAAAGTCAGATTCTTCAATATTAAAATAAAAGTAATTATTCTTCAGAGAAATTATTAATATCATTAATTACATCTGGTGAATGATTTTTTAATTATATTTCATAATTCAGAAATATTAATTCCTATCACAAATTTACATACAAATGGTGATACACATCTCTCAATTATTTTGTTTTAGTATCATCCTGAAATGTTTTTATAAAAATGTATCAAATATCAAATGTTAAACTATAATGTCTTTAATAAAGCGAGGATAAATATATAGGTAAGAATTTAACTACATGACGTACAAATCTGCATTGTCAAAAACCTTTTAGCACACTAAATTAGTAAATAGGCACATACATTTCAAAATTGGTGCAATACTATTTTGCTATTTTAAAATGATTCTTGGATAACTTGCTTGATTACAATTTTTTTTACAGATAGAAATATTCATGGGTCTTATACTATTCATCAATTATAAAAAATGGGATATTTATCTATAGATTAAGAAATGTTAATATATTAATTTATTAAGCACAGGTTGAAATCTTTGACAGATGTGCCTTAAGTTCTTTAAAAAGCAAAACTAAAATTAATAAAATTTTTAAAAACTTTGCTGCATTTAATATAATTTATATTAGTTGTAATAATAATAATTTTCTAAGAGTTTATTACTCAGTGCCAGGTTTTAAAACTTAAGCTATTCTTTAATACCATTACACCATGGCATATGTATTAACTTTCATTCAACGAACGCTAACTATAATGGCATTTGTTTAATGTATATGTTATCACTCTTAACAAAAGTATTGTTATATGATGACATAAAGTTCCAAATTTGATTTTTTTTAATTATATGCATTATTTATAATAAGCATTATATTCGAACTCAGATTTTCGTACGACCCTCAACTGTCTATGCCATCTTATATTGCTGACCCGTTGAAAAAATAAATAATCACCAATATATGTATTTCATGCTAAACCAGGAATCATCAGTTGACCTTGGCACTAACGTGGGCTTTGAACGTTCCATCATCAGATTTTCAATGAAATGGAAGGCTGAAGAGTTGTGAGTTGGAGTAGTTTGAAGCCTGTCCATTAAAGTATGAAGATTGGCTATATTAATATAAAGCTGAGCACTGATTGTATATATGTGTGGAGATAGTAATCTGGACCAACTGATGATTGATGGTTTAGCATGAAATACGTATATTGGTGATTATTTATCTTTTCACCATGTGTGTGATCAGGCGGGTCAGCAATATGAGATGGCATAGACAGTTGAGGGTCGTATAAGTCTGAGTTCGAATCCCATATACATTATATATATAAGCAGGTTTAAGCCTGTATAGTGTATTAATTTAAATACGCATTATAATATTTGTGTAAAAAGAATTTTAAAAAATATAACCACAGAGTGTGGAAAATGGAAAAATAAAATTATTTTGCTTATACATCTATCTGGAATAAATTGATTGTTTTCTTTTAGTAAAATTACAATTAGTTATTATAAATATAGGGGATTTAAACTCAGACTTTCAAGCCCCTTCACTATCCACCCTATCTCATACTACTGATACACATGACCACACACATGCAGAAAAGATAAATAATCACAATAAACGTATTTTGTGCTAAACCAGTTATTATAATGAAATAAATTTTATTTTATTTATTATAAGCATTACTTACAAAAAATATAATATTTGTATAAAAAAGTAAATATATATATAATCATAGATTACAAAAAAAGGAGGAATAAAATTACTTATATTTAGATTATAGTGAACCCCCCAAAAGTGGCATAAAACGTAAACTATGTGAAGAAAATTCGAATTGTCTTTCTTTTTTGCAAAATACAGACAGATGCATCTAAAAAATCACTGAGATGGATACCTGTTCAATTCATAAAATTCTATGAAATTAAGACATATAAAATTTTCTAGTGATACCAATATTGCTGGCAGCTAGTAAAGTTAAAGTCACTCCCCTCTTCCTTTTCTTTTGTCAAAAAATAAAAAACCCTAACTACAATATGAATTTCTGCAATGCATATAAGAATTCAAATGGATTGTAGCATATAATTATTAATTCAATAGTGTAATAGCAGAAAAAAATATGTAAACGTTAAACTTTATTCCATGCTTTAAAATGTATCTCATAAAAATGAATAGTTAAAGAGAGAGAAAAAATACTTTTCATTTTAGATTTTACTAACTAATATCTGATATGCAACTAAATATCATCATAAAATTTACAATAATTTCCTGCCTAATCTATAGTTATTTTCAGCATTTCCAGTGCATTCAAATTCTTTCCATACTCATTTTCTTTATAAATCTTGTTCTTTATATGAATCATTTTTTCCCTACATCTATATACATATAAATATAGCTCTATTTATATTTCAAAATATCTCATAGTCATTTTCAAGATCTATTCCTTTTTTTCTGATCATCTTTACTTTAACTTAATATATAATATGAATTATTTTTTCTTTATATTAAGATTAAAGTAAGTGGAGAAAAAATAGACTTTGAAAATACACCATAGAATTTAGTCCAAATGTAAGTGGAGATATATGTTGATATAGATATGGGGAGATAATATCCATTCAATAGAGAACGACTAAGTTTTTGATGTTACTGAAAAACTATTAATTATTACTAATTGACAATGTCTCAGGAATTGTCAAATTAGTAGTAATTGATAGTTTCTTAGTAACATTAAAAAGTTAGTGTTTCTCTATTGAATGGATATTATCTTCTCATATCTATATAATAAAAACCATATAAATATTTAATTCAACATACGTTGATATATAAATATCCACAGAAAAAAAATTGGTTCATATAATATAATAATTTATAAAAGAAATGAATAGGCAGAAGAGAATTTATATATTAACATTACTGAGCCAATTTTGAAACAAAAAAAAAAAGATTTACTCACTGAATTATTTAAATATATTCAGCATATTATTTACAATTAATTGAAAAGATGATTTTTTTAATGAAAAAATTATACAAAATAATGATTTAAGAAAAAAAATTGATTATATATTTTAACATATTACAAAGACACTAGCTCTTACTTTACTATTCAGGAATCAAGATTAAAGACAATTAAATTTCAAAAATCAAGATTTAACTATAAAGTAATTTTCAATAATAATGCAAAAATACAATTATATATATAATAATGTGTTGTCCATTGTTATGATGTAAAAAGAAGATCCAAATATTAAAGAGAAGATATTTGATAAAGATAACTTAATTATTTCAACTTGTTTTTAGGCAGAGATACAGTTATAATAATAAAAACAATATAATAATTGATCATATATTTATTTATTTATTTTGAGATGGCATAACAATGTTTTTCATTTTTATTCATATAAAATATGGAAAGTCAGATTAAATTGTAGCGATGATAAAAATTCTAACAGTCCAAACTATAGTTTTAAGTTGTTTTTTTAACTGTATAATTTCTTTAAAATCTTTAAATCTGTATTTAATTTCAAGAATATTTTTACTATTGCATTATAAAAAAAATAAAAAATAAAAATCTATCATTGTGAAAATGTTGATTGCTGTATCATCTTTTTTGTTTTTTGTAATTACTGCATAGAACATGTATATTCATAATCATCATCATTAACAACAACCATCATCAATCCACTGCAGGATGTTCTCTTCAAGTTCAAACTATCTTCTCCGATCTTTAGCTTCTCTTCTCCACATCATCCCTGCACACTTTCTTATTTCATCCATCCATCTCACATGTAGTCTCTTTCTGGGTCTTTTGCAATCACTTCAAATACAGTTTAAGATTTCAATTGGCCATCTATTATCATCTCTTCTAGCAATATGTCCAGCCCAACTCCACTTCAGTCTTTTAATTTTTTCAATGAGGTCAATAAGAGCTGCTTGTTCTCTTACCCATATATTGTGTTTTCGATCTCTTCTTGTAACTCCTAACATGCATCTCTCCATACTTCTTTGAGTGGTCTGAAGTATCTGTATTGCTCTCCTATTGAAACCTCCCAATCCCTTTCTGTTTCACCATCAACCTAATGACCTACTCATTTAAACTAGTTTTGAATCTATTTTAAATGTCAATATGTGATATATAAGTCAAGCGGTAAAATATTGTATCATGGCTGCCTGAATGGCATTATCCATTTACATACGAAAGTATGCTATAATTAGACAGGTTTGATAAAATTATAGTGTAGAAATCCTCATAATTATTCATAAAATGTTTTATTAATTTATCAGTCAATTCTTAATTATATTCGCTATTATATTCATATGTGGATGGATAATTTAAACCATGGAATTATGGCATAATGATTTGTACATATAATATTTAAGATTAAATAAAAATAATGTAAAATGTTTTCTTTAAAATATATTTACGGTTTTCTGATTTAATGTTTTATAGATATAACTGAAACTAAAATATTTTTATAAGATCTGTCAATTTGCTTTTTTTTTAAACAATCGATATAAAGAAAATATGTTAAAAGTTATTTATATCAAGTTAAAATAAAAGTCATCGGTTTATAATTAAAAATGGGAATTTTGTGTAGACAAGAAATCAATTAGTGACCGCACCTGGTTGAATTTGTTTGCAACAAAAGACTTTATCATTAAATCAGAATACTGTTACTATCTGCTAAGCCTTAAAAATCTATATCATCTAAAAAAAAGAATTTAATTAATGAAATCGGAATCAAAATTATATAATTTATATATTTTAATTAAATTTTTTAAAGTAAATAAAATATAACACCTCAGAGACTTTATCAGTAGTAGAAATCAGATTATATGATTTTGTTTAATTAGAAGTCAATTGGTCCTGAGGCAAATGAAATTCCAAAAGGTGTTAAAGCTTGGTAGGTGGAAATGTATAAATAGGCTAGATTTTAAGCGGGAAAGTACTCCATTTTTCTCTGAAGAGCTGTTACTATCACAAGCTATATATTGTTAATTTCACTATGTCCAGCTAAAAAAGGGCAAACCTTTGCTGCTTTTCCCATGATGGAACGTCAGAGTTTGAACCAGCCAAGGCCGAAGCAACAACCAACGTTGTCCTAACAAGTGTATTGTAACAAATAGAAGATGCCATAGGCCGCTAAAAGAACTCACCTTCGTTCCAATTCAAGCACCTCAGTCCAGCTATATGAATACCATTTTAAATTGTCTCCCAACTAAATGAAGATGCCATAAGCCACCAAAGAACTCACCTTCATTCCAGCTCGAGTATCTCCAGCCCAGCCATATGAGAACTGTTTTAATATTATTTAAAATCGCAGAGCTCTGTGTAAAATCTGAAAGGATCATTATTTCTTTAAAATACAGGTTAGATATACTTTTGCTAAATCTCTTTATTAATTTAATGTTTTGCTATATAAATTAATCACTGCAGTATATTTACTTTTCTTTTGCTTATTTTAATTATTATTAATTATGCCTATGTCTCGAAACGGTGCGCAATTAGTTATAAAATGTTTTTTTTTTAGATATTATTTAAAGTCTTCGTATTGTTATTAATTATAGCATGCATTTAGTTACAAAATATTTTTTTTGAAGATATTTAAAATCTTCGTATTGTATTAATTATAGCGTCATTTAGCGCTCCGTTTCGAAACCCTAATCTATAAATAATGGTGACCCTTTTGTGCTCATTATTTTGTCTTTTATTAATAAATTAATGTAAATATAAAATGTGGCTTATAAATCCATATTTTTAGCCTTTAATTATTATGTTACTAAAAATTAAACTAGCCTGGAATGCAATCATAAGTATATTTTCCTTATTAAAGTATTTGTAAGTCCCTTAAATATACGTTTCCCCCTTAAGTAGTTTATCAAATATAGATAACAAAATATTGAACAGGACAAAGTAAGATTTGTATGAATATATATTTCCCGTCAGTAGCAAATACGTATTTCTCATGCTACAGAAAAGTTGGCTCTTTTGATCAAGCTGATAAACTAGTGTTCATTTAATGTATAGTATTTAATTTATAATATACTTCAGCTTGGCGGATGTGAAATTTATTAATATTTTATCGTTGTGCTGTTTTTATATATATATATAAGATGGAGCCACGGTAAGTCCAGCCCATCTTCCTCTCTTATGGGTAGTGCAGTAGCTAAGACTGAGCTAAGGGCCAGAGTAGCATGTAAGTCCCGCACCTCTTATGAACCAAATAAAGGTTCCCTTTTAGCAGCATGACGATCGGTCACTGGGTAAACCGGTGTTGGTCATGAAAGCCCTAAAATCTATTCATCCATCCGCAGAACAACTTTATTATGTTTTACTTGTGCGTAGCATATTAGTAAAATCTTTATAGCCAACTCTACCTCCATAATATGCAATCTTCGGCATTGAACCGAACCATTCTTGAAAACCCGTTCGATCTAAAGCTATCTGAGAGGCTTTATATGCCAATATTTAACATAAATTTATCATAATCAGATGTATTATTAAGCTTCACTCCAGACTTGGTTTGATTTCATGTATAATAGCCACTCGAACTGATGTAAAAGGGCATAACTAATAAGTGGAATGTAGTGATTTATTATATAGCATAATATTAGCGCAATTAAATAATAGTCACAAATTTATTTTACTAAACGACCTAGAGTAATGTTATTTAATAAATAAAAATGCCTGCGTGCATTTGCCAACGCTAAATAATGGTAATATCAAGATATATATGTAATTGTCAATAAAAATATTACTAATTCATCTTATATCAGTTTCTGTCTCATTATTGAATCAGTCCAATAAATTAATTGACCATAGCTATTCATAGTAAAGCCCCTATTAAATAAATATAGTATATTTTATCTTTGGAATGTCTCTAGTAAATCTCGGGTTTGACTGGGTTTGAAGTACATTTTATGCATTCCAGCTCATGTTAGATGGATAAACATGTTTTGACCGGTACATTATTAAATGTCCCAAGTCTCAGATCCATAAGTAAAAACTGGGAAAACACATTTATTAAAAACCTTCCTTTTCAAACACATTGGCATATTTCCTTTTTGTATCGTTATTTCTATCAAAAGCACTCCAACCAAGTTTAATTTTATAATTAATTTCATCCATTATGTTACCATCTGTATTAATAATCTGACCAAGATATTTGTAGCTGTTAACTTGTTCTAACTCATCATAATCAATCTTTATTTTCATATTTTGAGAAAATCCATTGAACATTACTTTAGTCTTTTTAACGTTTATCTTTAGTCCTACTTTCATCTGATAACTCCTGCAACATTTCCTGCAGCTCTAAAGAATTATTTGCAAAAACAACTACATCATCTGCAAAATCTAAATGACTTAAATAATCTCCATTTACTTTCACTCCTTTAGATTCCCATTTTAATCCGCGAAATACTTCTTGTAGCACTGCTGTAGAAAGTTTTGGAGATATGGAATCACCCTGTCTTACACCCTTCTCAATGTTGACTTTCCTAGTATGAGTATGTTATGTAATCTAATTGTTGCTGTTGCATTTTTATAAATATTCTTTGAAATATGACAAAATCCTGGATCTATACCTTGATAACCCAATGCTTTAAATCACTGAAGAAATGTTTATAGAATCAAATTCCTTTTCATAATCTACAAATCCAAAGCATAATGGCAACTCATATTCATTTGTCCTTTCTATAACTTCTCTCAATACGTGGGTATGATCTACTGTACTAAAACTACTTTTAAATCCAGCTTGTTCTCTTGGTTGGTGGAAATCCAATGTTCTCTGTAGACGAGTTGTAATTATCTTGGTAAAAATTTTGTATGAAACTGATTAAAGGCTGATAGGTCTGTAATTTGTAATATCTTCTTTATCATCTTTTTAAAATATAAATACTGAATTCTTCCAATCATCTGGTACATCTTTATCATTTAGACATTTGGTATATAACTTTGCTAAAAAAAAAATTATATTTCTTTATCTGCTTTTTTTAATATATCAATTATAATTCCATTATTACCTGGAGCTTTTCCTTTCTTCATAATTTAATTGCATGTCTCACTTTTTTATAAATTTTTGGGCAATTCAGAAGATATAGGAGGTATTTGTTTTTTTATTACTATATAATTCTTGATAGAAGTCTTCTACACATTTCATGATGTCATCTGTCTTTTTACTAATAGTTCCAACTTTTTTCCTTATTGCAGATATAAATTTCCTATCAATACCACAATGTTGTTTTACACTCTTGAGACTTTTATTCTCTTCTATAGTTTTCCTTGCTAGTTTAGTTATTCTTTCTTATATCATTTTCAACTCTTTTCTGCACCATTTTACAAAATTCGAGATATTCATTCCTTTTTAATGCATCATTTTTGTATATTTTCATATTCCTTTTTTCCTTCATAAATTCTCTAGTCTCAGTAGAAATTTTATTGGTCAATTGCTGCTTTTTTCTACCAGCTATCTTTGTTGCAGTTTTTAAAAGTGTATCAGTTATTTTCTTATTAATTTCATTCAAATCGGAATCATGTTCAAAATCTACTAATACTTAAAACTGATTTGTAAGTTCTAATTTAAATTCATTAGAATGTTTCTGAAGATTAGGAATAACAACTGTAAATATTATTTTCCTTAATAATTTTTGCTCTCTAGTTTTGCATTAACACGTATCTTACATCTTACTAATTGATGATCACTTCCTGTATTAAATTTATTAAGAACATTACAATCTTGAAATATGTATTTTCTGTTAGTCAAAATATAATCCAATTCTGCTGTAGCTTCATTTGGATGCTTCCATAGTCCATTCGCTTTTAACATTTTTCTCAAAAAAAAAAATTCATAATATAAAGTTTTTCTTTTTCTGCAAACTCCACACGTCTATGACCTCTCTCATTTCTATTACCATAACCTAAATTACCTATAGCACTTTCATCTTTCATTTGTTTACCAATGTTAGCATTATGATATACTTATTATAAAAATTAAAGTTATTTGAGATGTCAGAGATTATAGATGCTTTTGTCTTGCATAGTTTGGTGCAATAATAGTAGTTGACTCTGGAACCCAAAATCCATTGATTCAGTCATAGATCTGTCTCTTTCAGTTATCCAACTTTTATAAATTCCCAAACAATAAAACATTCAATTATTTATCTACCAATGCTTTTGGATTTTTTTCCTAGGGAAACAATAAATTAGCAAAAGATCTTTTTAATATTTTCAGTGAGACACAAATATTGGTTACTGGAATTGATTTCTAAGTTAGAAGTCATATCACTCCCCTCCACTACAAAATTAAAAAATAACACCCAATTCATTACAATTTCTTAAGTAAAAACAAAAAAAAATTATTGGATTATTATTTTGTTGATACAAAGAATTTAAATAAACCACTTTAAACAGGTAAATATAACCTACTCTGAATGTAGACTAATAAATAGTCAATTATAACATTACAAACCACAATTTATAAATTTCAAATTGAACCCAAAGTATTACTTAAATAATAAGTTAATATATATATATGTGCTCTGTGCACAGAAAATTAAGCTATTAATAAATTGTCAATGAAATTATTAAAATTTTACCGTCAAGCGCTTTCGGGACAGTTTACAGTCCCATATTCATGGTGAGTTATTCTGTTAATAACTGTAAAATTATGCAAATTTTATGCAAATTTATGTGCAGATGTTAAGTGGACCATTTACAAAATAGGGAATAGCAATTATTAACAGAATAACTCACCATGAATATGGGACTGTAAACTGTCCTGAAAGCGCTTGGCCCTAAAATTTTAATAATTTCACTGACAATTTATTAAAAGCTTCATTATCTGTGCGCAGAGCACATAAATATATTAATTTATTTAAGCGTTAATGAAGTAAAATCATAACTATTTAAATAATAAGTGTAATAATGCTCAAGACTAAATGGGTTTATAAGTAATCATTAAAACCAGTTATTATTTAGACCAGTGGTCTTCAACCTTTTCACACCTGCGGCCCGGCAAAAATAAGGATAAGATTTCGCGGACCGGCAGAAGTTTACAGATAAATTTTCTTAAAGATGTAACCTGCTTAGCCTTAGATATGCATAATTGTTATAACTTTATATTTAGCAGCATTACACAGATTACCAAATTTTTATAATACGTATTTTAATGATATTGACATATTTTTAGTATATCTAAAGACATTTGTGAAGGAAACAACAATTACTTTGTCAAATATTTAAGGTTACTCTCTCTATATAATCAGATTGGGAATAACATTAATTTTTGTGATATTTTTAATTTTAAATATTGTTTTTAATTTTAAATATTGTTGTATTATGTAAACATTTATATTTTCATTTTATGTCATATGTAATATCTTCATTTTTATTGCAATGTGCAAATTGTAATTGGCTTTATGCTATTGTTTAGCACTTCTTCTTTCTCTCCTCCTCCTCTTCCTTCTTCTTCCTCTTCTTCCTCTTCTTCTTCCTCTTCTTCTTCTTCCTCTTCTTCTTCCTCCTCCTCCTCCTTCTTCTTCTTCTTCTTCTTCTTCTTCTTCTTATTATTATTATTATTATTATTATTATTATTATTATTATTATTATTATTATTATTATTATTATTATTATTATTATTATTATTATTATTATTTTGTACATAATGTGAAATTGTTAATGAATAGTTTTGAAAATTATTGCAGTTCTCATGTTTTTCAATATGAGAAATCTATCCTGAATTCTTTTGTTTTTAAAGAGATTGAAGATTGTAAAATTTTAGATTCTCTTTATAAAATGAGACATAAGAAATGTGTTGGTTGGATTGTATTTCTATAAAAATATTAATTGAAAATGTTTCCATTCTTTTACCAATTTTATCTTTTTTATTTAATTCTTCTAATGATTCAGGTATATTTCCAGATTGTTTAAAATCTGCTGTTGTTACACCTATTTTTAACAGTGGAGATAAGGAATGTTTGGAAAACTACAGGTTAATTTCTATTTTATCAACATTGTCTCAAATTTTGGGAAATGTGTGTAAAAAACAGAATTGTTTTGTTTTTTCAAAAATATAATTTATTTTCAAGTAATCAATTTGAGGTTTTGCCAGGAAGATCTACAGAACTGGCTTTATCTGAACATGTTTCAGTCATCACTGAATCTTTAGAAAAAGGTTACAAAACTATAGGTGTTTATTTAGATTTGCGGAAAGCATTTGATTGTGTTCCACATGATATATTAATAATTAAGTTGCACTATTGTGGCATAAGAAGTACTATGCTTGAATGGTTTAAATCTTATTTAAGTAATAAAAGTCAATTTGTTAAAATTAATGTTTTGAGTGATTCTGAACTAATTAGATATGGAGTTCCTCAAGGTTCAGTCCTGGGTCCATTGTTATTTACTGTTTATATTAATGATCTGCTTGATCTTTCTCTTCATTCTAACATTTTTTGTTTTGCAGATGATACTGCTTTGGTTACTTCAGCAGTTTCATATAGTTTACTTGAGAAACTTGTGAATGAAGATTTATTTAAAATTACACAATGGATGAACAACAATAGATTATTGCTAAATATTAATAAATGTAATTACATAATATATTCTCTTAAAAATATTCCAGCAAAAGACTTGTTAATTCAGTTGCCTGAGGTGAATCAAACATCTTGTCAGAAAATTACCAGAACATCAACAAATTCTTACCTTGGCTTGGTTTTGGATGAGTATTTACATTGGGATAAACATATTTTTTGGCTTCAAGTAAAATTAAGAAACCGAAAACTTAATTTTCTTTTTTTACAGATTAAGAGATTGTTTGAATAAATCTGTTTTTTAAGTATATATAAACAAATTTTCTTAAGTAAACTTTGTTATGGTATAACATTATGGGGTGGCACTGAAGCATATTTTTTGAAGTCTTTGCAAACACTACAAAATTTTACGTTAAGAATTATTTTGTTTAAACCTTTGGATTTGCCAAGACTTGAATTATATAAGTGTGCTGGAGTTTTAACCATTAATCAATTATTTTTAGTGAATATTTTGTGTTATTATATCAAATACAAAGGAGTGAATAAAAATAATTCTTCATCAATAATGATGACTAGATCAAGTGATTTTGATTTATTATTTGAACCAGCATACTTTAAAACTCATTATAGATATCAGAAATGTTATCTTGGTCCAAGATTTTATAATATTTTTATAAGGAACATTGGATTTAATATTAATGACCTATCAAAAAAAACTTTGAAAAATTTATTATGGACTGGATTATAATTGATGATAATGAAAAACTTTTCATTTCTATTTAATTATTTTATTATATATTAATGTTTTTTTATTTTATTTGCACATGTACTTTTGTTAAGCTCCATGCGTGATTTTTTATCACAAGGAGATTATATGTTTATTAAATTAAATTATTATTATTATTATTATTATTATTATTATTATTATTATTATTATTATTATTAAAGAAAGCATGGTCCAGATTATGCTCCTATTGGACAATAATGTGATTAATTAACATTGCTAAAGTGGATAGAATCATGTAAAATTACCCGTATAGATATGTACTTTTAAAAAAATGAATGTTGTAGCACTTGAAATTGAACTGACAATAATAAGATTCAACATGTATCTTGCTATGGTATTGTAATACTACGTAACTAAAAGAATCAATAATGTTTACTATTGTTGAAACTTAATAATAATAATAACAATAATAATTCAATTCAATATCAATTTATTATGCGAATAAGAATAAGAAGAAGAAAAAGAAGAAGAAGAAAAAGGAGAAGAACAAGGAGAAGAAGAAGGAGAAGTAGAAGAAGAAGAAGAAGAAAGAGAAGGAGAAGAAGAAGAAAAAGAAGAAGGAGAAGAAAAAGAGAAGGAGAAGAAGAAAAGAAGAAGAAGAAAGAGAAGGAGAAGAAGGAGGAGGAGGGGGAGAAGAAGAGGATGAGGAAGAAGAGGATAATAATAATAATAATAATAATAATAATAATAATAATAATAATAATAATAATAATAATAATAATAATAATAATAATAATATACTTTATTACTTAATCAAATATAATAGAAATAATATCTAAGTAATCTTTAAGTATCATGTGCCAAAAAAGTAATCTTTCAAATTACTAATGTCTGTGTATTATGCATGTAGAATGAAAAATCAAATAAGCAATATGAAGATAAATCACAACTTGATTAGAATATGTTTCAAAAACAGTTAACAAATTTATTTATAAATTTACAATATCATACAATTACAATATAATAACAACATAATATAAAAAATATTTACAAAAGTAAAATAAGAATTAACATTATTTAACATAATATATATATTTACAGTAAATCTTAACCAATAAATAAAAGGATAAAATAAGATAACCTTCATTCCGGCCATTTCAAAAGAAAATAAAACTTACAACAGTAATGACAATATGTAATTCTCATTCAGTAAAATAGTATTATATTATTTGTATCGGGCATAGTTACAATAAATTTCCCAATTTCTAAGAAAACTTAATATCACACTCACACTGTTATAAAATATACTTCTTGGGATGTAGTGTATCAATATAAGTTTATATTTTAAAATACATTCTTAAAGTCCAACAAATAAAATATTAAAAAAAAATTATTAAAGACTTTCAAGATGCAGTTTAGCAAAGTATCTTCCTGATATTGGCATATCAGAAAATTTTAAATAAAAAATATGAATATCTCCCTCTATAAAACATTACTATTTATGCAAAATACTTGAGATAATTTCATAAATTTTTGTAACTTAAATGGGTTTAAATTATTTATAACAAAATTTAAAGAACTATTCATAAATTATATTGCTTAACATGTATTATTTTTGTTTTTATATTCTTACATTCATCATATCATTCAAAATCATTTTCACTATTCTCACTTTCATTCAAATTTAAATATGCATCTGTTTAAGCTAAGTGATCTCTAATATTTGTAGTAGTATCAATTATTCCTCTCTTATGTTATATACTATGACAATCATCAAACATCTCAACATCACTTGTGAAAGAAATTTCTATATACTTCATTCTTGTCCTCTCACAAATTTCTACTTCAAGTGGTTTAGTCGTTACTTTACCAACTTATAAAACTATCCTCTACAATGATTCCTGTGGTTAGGGTATAAAATAATAACAAGAATGACTCAAAGAAGTAACATAATATGATCATGAATATAGTGCAAATCATAATAGGTCCGTATTCATCAGGCCTCTAAGATTCAAATCATGGCTCTATTGTAGCACTTATTAACAAGAAAAGGCAACTGTCCATTAAAAATGATATACAGCCTGATGCTATCTGTATATTTTAAAAACTTTAAAGTATGAAAATATAATTCATATACAACAGATTTCAATATATCCATAACCACCTAGGATTTCATATGAATATTACTCTCCTAACCACTATCCTATATCTTTCACAATAAATAACTCATTTAACATCATAAAATATACAAACAGCATTTATAATTCACATACAACAGATTTCAACATATCCCTAACACCTATGACTGCATATGAATATTACTCTCCTGACAAATAACTCATTTAACATCGTAAAATATACTAACTGCATTCTAAAATAATTTTTAAAAACAATATTAAAGAAACAATAATGATCTAAAATCATCATCAAGATGATTTTTTAAAAGTTTTCATACACAAATGATCTTGATAAAACATACATCAGTACTATGCATTTATTTATTTGTTATATAACTTATAATCCATATAAAAAGAATATAAAAATACTTCTTTATGTTGTTCATGTTTTTTGTTGTATATATAGATATTTTATATATCTTATAATAAACTTTTTATATAATTTAAGATTAGTATTAGATTTTTCTCTGTATTTCCACAGATAACATTCACAAAGATAAAACATTAATAAATTAAAGATATTATCTAATGTACGCAAATTCAAGCATTCACATTAAATAAATATTTTTAAATATCCTTGGATGTTTTAAAAAAAAATCATACATATATCAATTCTTTTATAAAAATACACACGATAATAATTTCTATCAATGGTTCATTCCACTATTTAATATTAAATTCAAGCAATATGAAATACTAATTTAAATACTAATTAGGATATATCTTTTTTTAAAAAAAATATTAAGCAAAATGTAATCTACATAATAATAAAAATTACCAATTATCTCAACCATCATTAAGATCATTCATGGTGATCTGCTTCTTGGACCATCCATTCAAAAAAACCAATTACAATTGTAATTTATCTTGTTTAGAAAATTATTTTCTGAATACCCATTTTTATTATTTAACATTCTAATAATAATAAAATTAATCTATTTTAAGATTAAATTTAAAATATAATAACAAAAGGTTAGTTTCAAAATTTTAATAAAAATGTAATATTCTAAATATTAACATTAGACAATAAAAAAATGATAAAGTTACAAAAAAGATTTTTTTCTCTCCTCCTGCTTATAAGTTGAATGCTTGTCGGGAGTTTGCATGTCAGAAATTGTTCCGTTGCTTAGTTATGGTTGGACAGCTTTGTGCACAAATCATACTTTTGTATCAGTGCCATTAAAAAAATTGTAGAAATAATAACAATAGAATCCAGAAAAAGGTAAGAAAGATACTAACCATTCTTTAAGATAAAATGTTTATTTCAGTACTTTCTGAAAATTTTAACCAGGGATTTAATACCTTCATAGAATAATTCAAAATCCATTTTATATTAAATATTTTCTTACGTACATTTCGGCTGTTGTGTATAGCAAATATATTGCAGTAAATATAAGTAATATTTGCATTTTCCATCAATCAAAAACATTAGTAACAGACATTATATAAATTATTTATTTACTATATTTATCAGCAGACATGTAGTTCATGAATTAGAATAAATATTTCTTTCTTTAAAAAAAATTTACGATTTTTATCCTTTTAAACATATACCCTTTTACCTAAATGTTTTTCTTTTCCAGGTAAAAGACAGTAATATCATCAAAGCACTTATTATCTGATATAATTTCAATCTTTTAAAAAAACATATCAGAGTTCATTATTTCCAGAGAAAATCATTTTTAAAGTATATAATTTATTTATTGATTTGATCAATAGCAAATCCTTTTAAAAGCATAAAAGACATTTTCAATTTATCTTTAAATATATCATTCTTAAATGTAAGTCCATTTAAATTACTTTAAAGACAAATTATATGTAAATTATTATTATCAATTATATAACAGACATTCATTATACCAAAAAACATTTTAAATTCAGTTTTTAAACTTAGATGCAGTCTTAATTTTCTATTCTTTCTTTCAAATTTAATACAATGATAATGATTTTTAATAAATATCTGATTTCTCTTAATCAACTTTAATAAATTAACTTCATTGTTAATATGATAAAGTTATTGCAAAAACATATTCACTTACCCCAGACATACTATTTATAAAAATTTCAAAGTCCTTATGTAAATCTTCTCCAGTCTTGTTGTAGTATATTCCTTGATATTAGAGGATTCATAATCCCAATATTTAAGTAGCTGCTATCATGTTCCATAGAATTATTGAGGTCCTAAGCTAGGTTCAAGTAAGAATACATTGATGAAAATTTGGTGTTTTAGTGAACCATTATTTAAATAGTTATTCCAGTTATATTTTTCAAGACTTTTAAGTGAAATAATAAAGAAGAAATTACTACTGTCACAATATAAAAAATATAGTTATAAATTACAAACCAAATCTGTCTTAATCTGAATCTGTAAATCACTATCACTGAAAATCTCTGAATCACTGACATCATTGTAGCTGGTTTCAACCTCTTTTTATACTAGTCTTAACCTTTTAATGGTCATTACAAGATGACTTGAAGTCACTTTAAGTCACTTGAATTCTGTCATTTTTAATGCTACGATAAAGATTTTACAGTCATTTGAAAGATTAAAAAAAAGTTCCGTAAGATGCTGCCCTCTCTTGAATTATTTTACAAGTAAAAAATCAATAACTGATGTCAAAAGAATAACAAAACAAGTAGGCTGGACATTCTTCATTTTGATTGGCTGTAACCATCAAGTTCAAAAAAGCCGCTTGTCAAAGTCACTTGTCAAAACAAAACTGCTAACATTTCTTTTTTTTTTTCATTTCAAAAGTGATAAACATATATTTTAGACCATTTTAAATGTAGTTTTTGACGTATTTTTTGACGTTTTAAATTATTTTGATAAAATGTGCTAAAAATAAAATTATTTTAGAAAAATAGTTAAGACTTTAGCAAAAACTATTTACTTATCACAACATACTTCTCGCAATGTAAAAATAACTGACATCATCAAAGCTTTTTGGTTGGTCAGTAATATTTGTTTTAGATTTGCCGCCGTATCGAAAAAATAATTATAAATGAAAATTTATTTTTGAAAAAAACTTTCGTTTATTTTCATAACCTGACAAATTATTAATATACTTTATACAAACGAATCTAAAGTGAATATAATATTAAAAGATGAATATATTTTGACAGTTGAGTTTGTGACTTGACCAATTAAAAAATTCGACTTTTACCTCACTCAGCCAATAAAATAATTAGTGGTACAAATGTTAATCCAATGATTTCATTGGTCAATACTGCTTGTAAAAATCTGCTAATTTTCATAACTACATCTATATCACCTTTAAAATTAAGTTTCAAACTATGAGTCATCAATTATTAAATATTATCAAATTATTTAATACCTTAAATATTAAATATTTTTATCTAAAAAATTAAATAGCCTTATTAAAACAATTTTAATATTTTAATGATCTAAAATAAAATATTACATTTAAATAAAATAATAATTTTATTCATTACTTTTCTAATATTATCTCTAGACTTAATATTTGTTACATTTTATTATGTATCAAATTTTTGTTAACAAGCTAAAATTTGTTTTCTTTCCCTAACTTTTTGTAAGCCTACATATTCACACAATCATCTCTAATCATGTGGTACTTTCATGAAGCACACTCTATAAACTAATATTAAATTAACATATCATTTAAACAATGTTTTAAACAAAACAATTACTTTAAACCTATAATATAAAATATTTGCTGCTATAATAAAGCTATACTATCTCTGTAGTATGTTTTAAATATAAAGAAAAATTAATATTATTTTTTAAACAATTTATTGTATCATTTTATTATCTAATTCATCTCCAAATGCATTCAAACCATCTAATATATCTTTATAAGTTCCTATCTACAGAGATTAAACCCCTACTACCTATAATATCAAAATTATATGCTAAATAAATAACCTAAAATAGAATTTTTTTAATATAACTACTTATCCAGCCCTACCTAAACTATTTATATACATATCCCCCCCCTACTGATAAAAAATTTTAATTTCCTAAACATCATTAAATATATTTACAAAATATAATTATTAACTTTACCAATTTTATATTCATTATTTCATATACTGATTAAACATTATAACAAATATTTAAACCATTTTTAAGAAAACAATGATAATATTCTACTCCAGATCATCTCTTTAAGCTACAACATATACTTCAGAATGCCATCACTAACATTATCTCTTAACTTTTATTTATCAGAAAAGAAAGAGATTAAACTTCTTGTGTTATAAGTCCCTTTTTCTCCCTCGAATGTGGTAATCATTAATCCACTCTCTCACTTTGCACTTAATTTGTGGATTGCAAACATGGGGTGTTCAAGACCAATACTGAGTCATCAACTTTGAATGTATGTGGTTTATTATGGGCTTTTTTACTCCCTTAGCCCCCATAATCTGAAGCTTTACTTTAGTTTGGTCAATGTCTATCACTATCAATTTCTTCACGAATGATTGGCAATGGCATTTTGATCAATAATGGCTCATGTTGGCCATAGTGCAATCTGATGGATGTAAAACCTATTGAATTATTAAACATACTATTTATATACTTTAAAACCTCAGGAAGTTTATGAACCCACTTTTTATGATCATTGGCTACATAAACCCTGAATAATTGACCAAGCTTCCCCATTACATGTTGGCAGAGATGAGACTGTGGGTTTCTTATGGAGTGCATACAATGCTTGTCATTTTGGGATCAAATCCAACTGTTCCATCAACTAGATATAAAGGCAGTTGCATGGTCTGTTAAATAATATCAGGTTTTCCAACAAATGAAAACTGATATTCCAACATGCATTTAATTACATAATAATCACTATTTTTAGGTACAGGATAACCTGATAACAACTTAGTAAACACATTGTAACTAATATAAATTTTTGCCAATTAAAGGAAGAGGTCCATAAAAATTAAGTGATAATAATTCATTAGGTCAATTAGAAATTATGGGCTGCAGTATACCACATAGAACTCGCTGCAGTGCTTAAATTTTAAGCAAACATTACAAGTTTTAGTTCTCTTGATTACACGATGATACATTCAATGCCAATAAAAAATTGATTTGAGAACATACATAATTTTAGGAGCACCATAATGCCCATAACTACAATGGACATACATAAATAGTTTGTCAATCATGGAGTCATGTACTACAATTCTCCATGATTCACCATGACTAGTCCTAATTTTATACATTAGTAAATTTTGATAAATTTTATATTTCTTAAAAATATTTTTAATACGTTTATTTTTACTATTTAAATTATGATTATTTAAGATAGTCATGATGAAATTTAACTTCTGATCCTAACTTTAAATCATAGTGAGATTATTATAATTATCAATTATAGATTCATCCCTCACCTCATCTATATTGCTAATAATGGTGTTGTGCCAAGGCCAAATTGGCACATGTATCTAAAATAATTTTGTCGTAAAAAAATTATTAAAACAAAAAAATCTTCCGTAAAAGTTTGAAATAAAAGTTGAAAAATCATTGATTTAAAGTGGGAAGGGGGTTTTCTTAAAGTTAAACTGAAGGTTATATAAAAAGGAAGTAAAGAGTTTATTATTATTAGTTGAAATACAATTTAGAAGCTTTAAAAAAATATGTAAATCTCATTTAAATTAAAAAAGAAAAAGTATTAAAACTAGTTTTGATGTGTAGAATAAAATTATTTATGTGCGTGCAAATGTAAAATAAATGTATCAGTATTAAATATTATAAATAAATGAAAAATATATTTAAAAAAACACGCGGTGCGCTACTAATTAAAGATACGAAAACAACATGTTTTGAAATAGCTACTACTAATTAAACAATCAATCAAAAAACACGTTATCATAGGATTAATCTAAAGGAATTTCGACAACACCTATTGCACCATTTGCCGGAGGATATTAAAACAAAAACAATTCACAGATATAAATAGCTAGATTCTTATCAGACATTCAGTCTAGTTTGAGTTTGCAGTTTCAGTCTAGTTTTGCAGTGTCAGTCTTGTTTACAGAAATGCAGTGCTGAAAATCTTATGGAAATATACTCTTTTTTCAGCCCTTTGTCCAACAAGATCATCAAAACCTACCTGTGAAGTAATGTCTGCATAACAACTCAGAAATCCTCCGTCAAATATTTAACTGTTTTCAAGAATAAAACCAACGGATTAACATAGGATCTCTTTAATAAACGTCAAAATCTAACCGGTTAGATATACTCCATGAGAAGCAGCCAACGACATGCAAAAATCCTAAGTAAACATTTATTTATTATCATTTATACGTAGTAGCCACCGCTGTAATTCGTAAATATTCAAGATTCAAATTATATGAACTCTTATCATACATAAAATGAACTATTGATATGTGTGTTTAAGTTTCAAATGCTATTAATGCTTTATTATTATGAGTTAATATGTGCATAATCATTATATCAGTGTTATTAGTTAAATCAGATAAATACCAGTGTTCTATTATTAAAATCTACAAGAATATTTAAACTAGTCTAGAAATGTTAATTTAAAATGTGCGTGTATTATATTATATTTATAGAATGTTTAAAATGATTTAATGTTAGTTAATAAATTGTCTTTAAAACTTAAACTTTATTTGTCGGTCAATTCTTTTACCAACTTTTTATTAATTCTTTCCACCACCAATTTTGTATAATTTATTACTGATTAAAATTAGACTGGGCTAGTTTATGGGATGGTTTAGAGCGCTGGATTATGAGCCTACTGACCAAAGACGTTTATTCTTTTGAATAGATAGATGGCGCCTGGAGTTTACTCCGAAACAAATAAAGTGTTTGGATAGTAGGGGTTTGAATCTAGCAGCCGAGATGGGCCATTGTTGATAGTTAAAGCTATCAATAAGATTTCCCATTTTGCTCGAACGTGCTGGTTCGTTCACGTAACCTTTATAAGATTATAAATGTATTATGAAGAAGTTTGAAACCGGCCAAAACTTATATATATGTGTAAGTAGGTGGTTTCAGCGGTTCGACCCGGTACAATGTTTTGAGTATCAAGATTTTGTGATACCAAACAGATAGGGTGGTGGCTAAGAATTTCAGCAGGAATATTCTTACTCCCTTCAATATAAAGAACTCTATAATTGAGTTGCTGGAGGTACAAGCTCTACCTCACAAGTCTTTCATTGCTAAGATAATTTTGGCTCAGGAACTCTAAGCTCCTATGGTCAAATAACACGATTACCTCTGAGCCTAGCAAAAACTGGCACAACTTCTGAAAAGCCCAGACAACAGCTGGGGTCTCCTTTTCAGTAATGGAGTAGTTTAACTTGGCTCATCTTAAATGCCTACTAAAAAAGTACAATGCATGAGGTACCTGATCCTCATTGAGTTGATATAAAACTACCCCAAGACCATAATAACTACTATGTCTGCACATTAAATGTTTTATTCAAGTCAGGATATGCTAAAATTATGTTTTAAGAAATTATGTTTAATTTTATTAAAATTTCATTGGCATTAGTGGTCCATTTCCACTTTTCAGTTTTCTTTAATAGTTTAGCTAAAAATACAGTATCCTTCGCAGGGTTCTTATAGAATCTATGGTAATAGTTACATAGATCAAAAAAGACTAATTGTTTTACTGTCTTTGGCATGGGGAAACATTGAATAGCTCCAATCTTTTCTGAATGGGGTTGGATTCCATGTTCATTTATTAAATATTCTAGAAAATTTTTTTCTTTTGCTGTAATTAAACACTTCTCCAGATTAATTTTAACATTCTTGGAGGAACATTCTGAGAAAAACATCTATAAATGTACCAGATGCTCTGTCATATTACTAGAAGTAATGATGACATCATCCACACACATGATTTTTTTCTTTTAATTGCTTTGAAGAAATCGTGTTCAAACACTGATTAAGCTAGCACTGCTACTGATGAGGCCAAAGGGCATACACTGGCCCTGAAATCGAAATGCTGTGTGTTGCTGATCATCCTTGTGCAGCGGTATTTGCCAATAACTAGTTATCAAATCAAAAGTGGAGAAAATTGACATCGTATAAAATTTAATTAAGAGCTCATGCACAGGTGGAGGAATGTCATGATCCAGAATTGTTAGTGAATTAAGCATAAGAGCATCTAAACAAACTCTGATGGTGCCATCCTTTTTCTTTACAAATACCAAAGGATTAACATAAAAAGAAGGGCAGTTCTTAATTATTTTCCACTCTAGCATCTTGTCAATTTGACTATGTACCTCATCCTGATATTGGTAAAAAATTGGGTAGATTTTGTGTTGAAAAGGATCATTACACTTCAACTTAACCCTGTGAGTATATCCCTCTATTATACCAGGGAGGACTTTTGAAAAGATACTTTTAAAATCAAACATTAATTGATATAAAATATCACCTAATTTTGAATTCATTAAATAAACACGGTCAATTTTGGCTTTTATGCCAGCATCAATTAATGTATTATTGATGCATAATAATTGATTGGAAAAGTTCTGGCATACCATAATTAAAACTAAGACTTTTCTCTTTCCCAAAACAATCTTGTTACAAAAATCAATCTGACAATTGTTTAAAAATCATCAAGTCAGAACCTATTATGGCTTCATGTATTAACCCAGGCATAAGAAGAAAAACATGCCCAAATTCAGGATTATTTATAGTGAAGGTAATCCAGACCTATTTGTTAGACAATTTGATCCTCTTTCCATTTGCTAGAGTTATCTGAATCTGTTTTACTGAATAAAGGTATTTTACCCTCCATTCTTACCAGGTTATTATAAGTTGAATCTGACAATGTGAAAGCTTGGCTTCTGGAGTCAATTAGAGCTTCTATTGTAATGCCATTGATAATTAAAGTAATGATAGGACACTGGTAGTATAGACAATTCCCCTTTAGTAAAAGGTTCAATATAATCAATATTCAAGTCTGAAGTATTAAGCATCCACATCACATTGTTCCCCACTTTGTCAACAAAGGGTCCTTGTAAAGAGGAATGAACATACAAAGACCTGCCTAGTTTAACTTATTAACTTTGTCTTTAGCTTTACCTATAGGTTTTTTCAAAATTGGGGTTATACCACTAGTAGATGATTGACTGTCATGATCTGACTTCATTGTAGCTCTATTAAACTGACTAATCACTCTCAGATAAAGTGACCTTCTTACCCTACTTTTATGATTAGACCATCTCACTGGTCCTGTATTATATGACCAACTAGGATTTAAGTTAATATTAGATAAGAGATAGCTGCCTTTATCTACTACCATTTTCATCCTAACAATAGATATTTTTGTGATCTCTAAAAAATTTAATATCTCTGGCACTTCCTCAATAGGGTATCTGTCTGCTGTAATTAATATCTGCTCTATATTTCTCAGTAAGTTATACCTTATAATTCAAACTATCTGATTCTCAGACAATCATTCTCACTGAAAAAATATAGTATAGCTTCCTTTATTACTATACTTTTCTTGTAAAATTTGGTAACATACTATCTTGTTTATCACTACCCCAGAAGCTAGCATGAATTATAAATTTGAAATTACCAAAAATACTGGGTTTCTCAAAAAGCAACTGTCACCAATCTTTGGCAATTCTATAGAGGTGATTACTAAAAATAGCTATTTTCTTCTTTCTTTGAAAGTGGACATAAAAAAATAACTCTTCAAAATTGTTTAAAAATTCAGAGGGTTTCTCCATGTAATCTCCCCTAAAAGATTTTTTTTAATAAAATGTAAAGCCATGGAATTGTTCAAACCATTATCTATATCTAGTATTTCTTTCACCAGAATTAACTTGACCTCTCTCAAAACTTTACTATCATCCCATTGATTATTTTCAATTTTTTTAGGATAATTACAAATATGTGGGTTTATAAAATTCTCAGATCAAATAACACTTTTTCTTTTCCTACTTCAATCCTTTTACTTGCAGTAACCTTTATTTCTTCCACCTGATTATACAACTATTGAAACTTTTCTTCAAAATTTATCTGACCAACTTGATCCATATATATTTTCTGCTCAAATTTAAATTTATCCAAGTTCTGATCTATAACTTCTTTACATTCACTAGCTTTTTTTTTTTCAAAATACTATTGTCTTTCTGCTTCTCTTTAAAACCTTTCTATATATGTTTAAGATTTTCTCCTATTTAGACTGATATTCCTGCAAGTCTAACTTTTGTATCTCCAATCCTTTTAACTTCTCAGCTGATTCCTTCTCATCCTTTAAATTTATTTTATTCTGAATAATTTCACCTTTCATAAACTCAATATCTTCTGTCATATATCTAACAAGAGACTTTACTTCAAGAATCTCACTAGTCAACATCAAATTTGAACTGTAAATCTTTTGATGGTAATAAAATTAATGCTGAACTCCACCCCCTAATGGCATTGTTTTTCACAAAACGGACATCAATATACTGTTTTAGCGGCCTTAACTTATGGCTGACAGTATGATAGGTGTTTTTGAGCCATAACAGGCTGCCTGGAGGCAATGTATTCTATGATTAAGTAATGAAATACTACACCCATTAGCATTGTGACAGTATTCATCAAGTGAGCACTCTTGAACTCTCACTATGGTCTGATTTGATGGTGGCCATATTTGAAAGAGATGAAACTGCAAAAAAATTTTGGCGGAAATTTTTTAAAAAGTGTAGTGAAATTAGTATTCCATATTAAGAATTGTCATGTTATCACACACACTTCCCTATGCTACACACAAATTGAAAATGTTATTTTCAGCAGTTTTTTCCATTTTCACGCACACATGCCCATTTACACATCAATCCATGTGAGAACTGTAAGAAAAGTTGGTTCGAAGGCTCCAAAATCCTGTTACTTACAGCTTTGAGGCTTCCCTGTTATTTTATTTGTATTACCTTTCTTACAGCTTTGAGGCTTCCCTGTTATTTTATTTGCGTATTATTTTGGCTTTTTTTTATGCCCCTGAAAATGGTGTTTTTTTTTGTTACTTGTTTTGGTTCACAACTTTGTCCAAAGTTTTCTTTATTTTGATTTCAATAAATTATTTTATGGGAAACTGTTGTTTTTTGTTGTTCACATGATTAGAAAGTAGGTAGGTAATAAGTGATAAGTTTCATTAACAGTTAATTAAAGTAGGTAATATTTTATTATTCCAAAAAAAGAGAAGTGTTTAAGAGTTTATTCAAAAGGCCCCACCCAAAAAATATATATATATAAAATAATAATAAAGAACTGTGCAGTAACAGAATAAAATGTTCAAAAAGAAAATCCAAAAAGAAGTCGATAATTAAAAATCAAAACAAACCTATCTCCCCGGCTTAAAAAAAAGTGTTCTTTAAAAATGAACTGTTTATGTCTTTTTTAAGATTAAAGGCCCAAAAATTAAGGAAGAACTTTTCACTATCATATAATATAGCTTTCTGTAGCATAAAGATTTGAAACAAAAAAATAGAAGAGCCTCGTAATAAATTAAAAAAAAAAGATGACACTTCAAAATCAAAACAACCAACCCCTCCACCCTCTAAAAAACTCAAGTGTTCGTTTATTCAAAAGTACTGAATTATTGAAGTCTTTCAACAAATCAAAACATCAACTAAAAAAAAGATGAGTTAAAAGTAAACAACCAACCCCCTCCACCATCTAAAAACAACAGTATATGTTACCGTATTCTTGTGTAAACAAAATGACAGAGTGTTAATCGATAATTTAAAAGCAAACCAACAACCCTCTAACACAATCTAAAAACAAAGTGTTTGTTTCTTAAAAAAATGAACCAAAAAAAAAAACCGGGTGAAAGAAAAACCAACACCCCTAGACCATCTAAAAACAAAGTATTTATTTATTAAAAAATAAAATTAAAACTTTGGTGGAATAAAAAAAAAAAACTTTGGTGGTTTACCGTAATATTCTGTAAATCAAACAGACGGGCCAACAACTACAAAAAAATTTAAAATGTTTGGAAACAAATTTTTTTTACCATAATATTATGTAAACGAACAGATGGACTGTGAATCAGTATATTATATTTTCATTATTAAGTTGACACTGACTAACTAACAGCCTCCTCAACCTTATTCTGAAATTCTCTCATTGTATTATCTGTAAACTCTTGCAATTTCTGATTTAAAATTTCTTAGTTTCTACTATCTGCTTGATTAACTTCTGTTCTCAAAGATTCTACTGCCTCCTTATTCTTATTAAATTCTGAATTAAGACAATCAAACTTACTTTCTATTTCTTTTTTGAAAAGTTCTATTGTTTTACAATTCTCTTCTATTTTGTTACTCATTAAATCCATAGTTTGTTGGTTACATTCAAATCTACTATCCACAGATGCAAGTCTATTATTCAACAATTCTAATTTATAATGTAACAATCTGGGTTTTCCACCAGAAAAGGGAGAACACATCTCATTACAGTCAGACCTAGGGTCTTCAGGTAGGGTGCTGTGAATGATGCGATGAAGTAACTAACCTGTGATCGTATCTACCTCCAATGGGCTAGCTCTAAGTTTACACAAAATTTAGATACAATTTGGGCTAGTTGATTCATACCTCACTCCTCTTTTGGATTCCATTATGCCTCAGTATTCAAACTCAGGGAGAAATTTGCCTTTGGCTTTCATCAGGGGTAAATTTACTCCAGATAGTAACTACCTCACCTCTATACAGGTTCCAACTGATTCTAAGATCCATCGAAACATATTACTGTATTATTACATAAGAATAAAATGTGTATGTATGTATAAATTGTAACTTACATAAACGAAGCAGAATGATGATAGTCCTTAAAACCACTGTAAATAAAATTACTGAGATAATGGCATTGTAGTTCAAAATATAAGATCAAAATACTTATCTCAAACATATTTGGGAGACTATTAAGTTTTCACTATAATAGTCATTGAAATTTATTAATGGTCAAAATATTAATTAAAGATTAATTATCAATCGAATTATTGATGGCTTAAATGCATCAATTTCTACTTAAGATTTTTAAATATATCATAATATCAAAAATTAAAAACAATAATGTTCAGGCAATAATAATGCTTGGAGACTAGTCATTTCAGTTATCTGGTATTTGGCCTATTTCAAACCCTAGTTAGGCAGCCATTGTATCCTCAATAAATAAGTAGAAACACCGGGTAACTCAAACTATTAAGAATAAACTATTAAGACATTAAAACTCATAACTCCACATCAAGTGGATGAGTATTGTTAATCCAGTAAAAATCTTTTCTCAATAAATCCAATAGTAAACCCTACCCACTCTTCTATCTCTTGGTTTGACATCAAGTGCATATTGAAGTGAATAACAAGTGAATATGGTCTAACAGGGCACCACTAGGCTATCTTAACCTAGACAGTTATATTTTATAACCTTTTCACATGTACCAGGTTTGAACCCCTTTTGGTACTTTATTTCTAACAAAAATGGAGGATTTTGCTTTTAGACCCATTTCATTGTATGCACTAACAATTAGGTAAACACAAAATATCCTTAAACCAAAGTGGTATATAAAATTCATCAGACAGAAATAATCTCATATATCCTAATATAATAAATGTGTTTCAATATCTTTATAAGTTTTTTTACTAGCTCATAATTTTCAATGGCAATTCACTCATCCTTGCATGATGTAGATGATGGAATGGTGGTTATTATGATTCACAAATGTCAACTAAATACCATAAAATCACTTATTTATTTATGGCCTTTAAACATTTATCTAGCTCATTAATTAAAACATGATGATGATGATAATGATAATGGTTTCAACCACAGCTTTAGAACCAAGGCTAACCTAAAATTTAGTTCTAAAGAAATTCATAACTATTGATTAATCTTAGTATATCTAATTAGATCTTAAACAATTAATATTCACCATTGATGAAGAATGATCACAACTAATAAAGAATACCCTTAATAAAATATATACACCTCATTTAATAAAACAAATTAACATTTATTATTGCATTTCTAACATATACATGAAAATTTCTAGATAGACATGAAAATTTATACGAATAATAATAATAATAATAATTGACTATTTGAAATCATAATATTAATTTTAAGTTCTTCCCCCTTTCCCATTAAAGATATAATATATACCAAATTGGATAACAAATTTGATAAAATTTTCAATCCACAAGAAAAGATTTCATATAAAAAAATAAACACTCTTTTTGCACACATATTTTTATAATCCAACATGTAAAGTAGAATGATTAAGGAGAAGAAAAAAAGTTAGCAGAATTGAAAAAAGCAAGATTTCCAAAAACAAGTTTTTAAATTAATTTTCTCCCCCTCTATGCTATCGAGATTGATACTCATTAACTAAAAAAAAAATCTAATATCCTCAATGCTATATATTTCTATTATTCTCACATTCACATGTAATTATATACATGTGGCAAGTATGGTTATACTACCATGTATGTGTGTGTTTATCCCCATAATAACCAAAATATTATTTAAAAACAAAATAATAAATTTTTTTTTTTTTACATATTAATAACATCTCATAACTTTAGATCAATAGACAATCATATCCTTTTTAGAAAACAAAATTCATCAATGTACAGGTATAATAATTTTAGCATACATAAAATCATTAATGAAGCTTATGGTTATTATTACTAAGAAATTCTTGGTTTAAATCGATTTTGGTTGTTTTAAAGTTCTGAGATAAAAAAAATATAAACTTTATTGCTAGAATTTTACCAATAGTCTCTGATATCATAAAAAAATATACAACAAAAATTCATATTACCAGTCCCTTTTATTTTGTAGAGGCTTCCAAGAGTTCAAACTTAGCTTGTTAAATATCTATACTTTTGCAGCAAACAATTTCCACAGTTCACTGGAACAGTTTCTTTTCCTGAGGCTTACAATTATTTAATGGTGATGATGATGATGACGTTATTTGCTTCAGCAGAAACCATTTGGCACTGGAACTGTTTCTTTCATTCCTGTTAAGCCTAATTCTTATAATAGATGGAGTATGTCAGTTTTTCCATTTATAATTTTTCTTGGGTTTAAATTCAGTCACTGGAATAACTGAACTAGCTGATTTAATACTTATCAGTAGATTAATTATTTTCCTTCAGTTTTCAAATGCAGGTGAATGTTTTCTTTTACTTAAAATATAGATGAGCAGTCAGCCATGTTAAATATTACTTCTCCCAAATCAATCATAAGGTATAGAATATTTTTAACTCAGACAAGACATTTTTTTCTTCTTTATATGATGTGCTGGCTGATAGTCTGGTGAACAGATGAGACATATATAGATTTTTAACCCGCCATCCTTATATTTTCAATCTTCAAAAAAAATTTATATAAAAAAAATGATTTCAAATTGATATCTGGCAAAATTAAAATGCTTGTATTTTCCTAGTTTCAATATTTAAAATCTCTTCTGATTTTTCAGATTGGTTTTATATCTTATTTTTCAGTGAACTAGTTTAATTAGCGTGACAGTGTGATTTTTTCCAGCTGCTTGTTAAAGAAAAATATGAAAATTCACACTATCATCGTAAATGTTTACCCCTGAAAATCTGAGCTTCTTTCTTTCATCTCGTATGAGACAACTTTAAAATTAGAGTTCTCACCAAGCTTAAGTAATCTTTTTCCCTTAACACAAAATTGTGAAGCAAATAATTTAAGTTTTAACTCTTTTTTTCTCTCAACATGTATTTGTAGATCTATTTATGTAATATATCCATACACACTATTATTCAAATCATTTATAAAACTGGCCTATTAAAATAATCTGAATGCTTTTTTAGAAATTTATAGTTTTAATATTTAAAATTAAATTCTTACAACTTTTAAACCCAAATTACAACTATAGAAAAAAAATAGAAGCGTAGAATAAATAGTAGAATCTAACTTAAAGTGTAGACTAATTTTGAAGAAAGTTATTATTTCAAAGATAAAAATGACAACTAAATCACTTACACACACTGCCTATATATGTGTTATAACCTTACTTTTTAACAAAGAAAAATTAACTATTGAATGATTAAATTTATGTACTACTCTTTGTGAGTTTTTATCAACACACAAACAAATAAAGAACAACTGTTTCTCCCTCTCTTTCTGTCTTAGGTTTTTAGAACTTGATTTTGTAGGGTTTAAACTTGGGTGCCCTACAGTTTCCTTTACTATATAAAAATGTGATGATGATTTTTGCTCCATATTTTCTTTCATGCACATTATTACAAATTTAGCTAGTGGCTAAATTGAAATGGCACAATATATATATATCCAGTTATAAGGTGATGAATGAATGTATAAATGATTTTGATAAACTAGACCATTTTAATAAAAATCAAGTTAATGTTTATTTAACAACAAAACAAAAATTCATAACTTTTAAACATGGTAAAATATAATTATGCATGTCAAGAATGTATTTCTACCATATCAGCAATTACGTTTTCAAAATAAAAAACAATCTTTTATTAAATTGACCACAATATACAAGTATATACATAATAGCCTCATCATCCAATTCCATTTATTGATGTTCAATCTTCTTTGGGAACCTCCCTCTATATACAATTCCCAAACATTGATAGGAAAGAGCATCCGCACAGGAGAATTAGTCATTTATACCAAAAAATAAAGATAAACAATTGTTAACAATAAAAAAATAACAAACTCTGTCCTGTAATAGTGTATGTGCTTAATATAGTATAGCATCAAAAATAGTACCTCATTCCATATCAGTGATGATGATCAAATGTCAAGTCACTATGAAGGGAAAGCTGACCTAAACTTTAACATAAAAAAATATTTTGTCTAACTTTTTAAATTTCCCTCCTTTACTTTCTTGGGTTGTCGTCGATGAGCAGATATATCCCACTGGATGGCGCTGTTTTCACGCTAAAACACATAAAAATGCCGTTTCCGTGGCCGACACCTTCGAACTTGCATTTTCTATAATACAACTTTTTGTTGTGCTACAGATTGCAAGCCGCTATGTCGCGTTGCAGTACAGCATGTATGTTTTACGCAGCAAATATATTTTGCGAATTCGCACAGTTTATAAAATGATTATGACTTGGGGAGAGGGTGTGTTTTTTTGAATTTGATGGAAATGTTGTTTTCATTGGATTTTTTTTTATTTTAAGTATTGAAATGTTCAGATTTTGTAAAGTAATAATTAACAGACTTTTTACACCGTAGTGTATTGAAGTTTTAAGTAGTAAATGTTGATGAGATATATGAATAAAGTTATTTGGAATTAGGTAACGAATCAAGTAACACACTGTTCATAACATTCCATGAGACATTTTATGATTGTACAGTGTGTATATTTTTGAAATTTAAAAAAAGTGTTAACACAAAAATATCCAGTAAGAAAAGTACAATTAATTGTACACTGTTTTTTTAAATGTCATAAAAAGCATATATTATAAACATTTTATATATATATATTTGTCATTGTTTAAAAAAGTTTTAGTTTCTTTCTTTTCTCTGACTACTGTTATTCTTTGTTGAATATAGTTTACGTTTATTGTTATCATTTATTTTATAGATGTTAGTAAAAAAAAAAAATATTTACAAAAATACGATTTTGATATTTTTTATTTTAACCGTAAACCTAACCCTAAAACTAACTCTAAAGCTAACCCTAAAACTAACCCTAAACTAACCCTAAAACTAACCCTAAAACTAACCCTAAAGCTAACCCTATAGCTAATCCTAAAACTAACCCTAATCCTAACCTAAAGCTAACCCTAATCCTAACCCTAAACGTAAACGTAACAAGTTATCATTTATTTTATAGATGTTAGTAAAAAAAAAAATATTTACAAAAATACAATTTTGATATTTTTTATTTTAACCGTAAACCTAACCCTAAAACTAACTCTAAAGCTAACCCTAAAGCTAACCCTAAAACTAACCCTAAACTAACCCTAAAACTAACCCTAAAGCTAACCCTATAGCTAATCCTAAACTAACTCTAATCCTAACCCTAAAGCTAACCCTAATCCTAACCCTAAACGTAAACGTAACAAGTTTTACTTTTAGTTATCATTCTATTTGAAATAAAAACTAGCGGTAAACAAAATCTTCGATAGAAAAAATCTCCGATAGAAAATTGATTTTTTCTAATAAAAAGAAAACTAAAAAAGACTAATCAAATTGTAATTTGTTTATTTTATTTTACATTTATTATTATCATTTAATTTGTATACGTTAATAAAAAAATAATATTTAAAATTAAGTAATATTTAAAAAAGACGATTTTCTTTTTGTTTTTATTTTCGCATTACAAAAAACACATCAAAATGATTATAATTAACGGCCCGTGAATGATCATATTTTATAATTTTAGCGTGAAAAGTGTGCCATCGAGTGGGATTTAGCAGCTATTCTACGAGAACCCTTTCTTGCTTTTAAGTGTAATGGACTCTTCCATGTTATCAAATATGGAGATAAAACAAAACAAATTTTTACAAAATATAAAAAAAATAATATATAATATATCAAAATGTTCATTAGTTCATCTTGGTTAATGTCTCTTATGGATACAGTCTATCCCTCTTTGGAACATCCTTCCTCAGTAAGTTATTCATCACCCATTAAATTCCTCAGCAACATGCTTGATATGATGTTTTGATTTTCCGCAGCTACTTCCCTTCTGGATCCATTTAGATACTTAGTGTAAGACATTGGATGTTTCTTTAGGCTTTATATAGGCAAATAGATTAAATAGTCTATGGTAGAACTGTAGCAATCCAGCCCTATGGCAATATAAATTTAGCCAGAATACATTGCACTGCAGTTCATAATAGATTTACTTTTCTTTATTTACTAGTTGGCGTTTAATGGCTTATATAATAAAAAAGTTACTTCACCATTTTATATATATGCTGGTGATATTTTACTTCTTTTTCATCTGTGTTCAAATAATGGTGGTTTTTATTTTTAAATTTCAATTTAAAATCAATTAAGTTATTTTGTCAAACTGTATGAATTTATGAAACATTTCTCTGTTTAAATGTCAGTTGTAATTTCTTATAATTTTGTGCTATGAAGATTATACAGATAATCTGGAATGTTTGAACAAGTCATCCATCTTTTCTTGGATTTGAACATTGAATCTTTAAAACTTGGCTTTGTACAGTTCTTGTATCATTTGAAGACTAAATCAATTAAATTATTTTGTCAAACCGTATGAATTTATCAAACTTTTCTCTGTTTAAATGTCGGTTGTAATTTCTTATAATTTTGTGTTATGAAGATTATACAGATAATCTGGAATGTTTGAACAAGTCATCCATCTTTTCTTGAATTTGAACATTCAATCTTTAAAAGTTGACTTTGTACAGTTCTTGTACCATTTGAAAAATAACAAAGATGACGGAAATGAACTGGGTTTGTTTTTATGACCTGCTTAGTTTCCAGTGTTTAATATACTGGCATTTTCATTTCCTTTTCCAGTGCTATAGCTGTCTATTGTTCTGTGTATTATATTGACTGTAGTTAAAAAATAAAATTACATAATAGAATTCTATTTTTATCTCTTATACTTGGTTGCTTAGTGATTGGCTTGATATTAGGTCATCACAATTTGTGATGTACAACACATTTATAGATAACTCATTGTTGATCTATATAAATAGATAGGAAGGATTTCCTTAATGTGGTTTTTATTTCTCGTTAAACAAGAGAAAGTTCATTGTGATATTTAATTTAATACTTGGAAGCAAACATTAATCATGTATATATTGTAATGGTAAGAAAAGTAGAGCTGCTTTAACCTAACCTAGAGGTGCAGGTAGAGGGGTTCGAACTTCACCTACTCCTCCAGATTACTACTAAACAAGTTACTCCTCAAACCTCACTAGAATTTATTCTTAATGTATGTCCGGTGGTCAACGAGAGACAAGACTCTAAGGAGAAATTTGAACATGTATATATTAATCAGGTTTACTAAAGAAAACAATGCTACAAAGTTTTAATAATAGTGAATGAAAGAAAAAAGAAAAACTTTATTATTTTACACTTGCAGAGTACAACAAATTGATTAATTGAGCTGCAGGCTAATTCCCTGCAACTATATCCAGATATAAAAGAAAGACTCTTTAAAAATGACTTCACATTATAAGTTGGGAACATTTCTAGCCATTAAACAGGTTACATGATTGAAAGAGAGAGACAGACATAATTAACACTAAGATGGGAGTACATGATTCAGATAGCCAGCCAAACTAACTAACATATTTTTAGGAAAGCATTGAAAATACCATCCTATGCTACTAACAAAAAATTCAATAGTGGCTATGCTACTTCAATAATATTCTGAAGAGAAAGTTTTTGAAATAAATATAAATATAAAACATTGCAGACTAAGATATTGTGGAGAATGATAGGCCCTGAGATGTAAATGGCCACCAAGAAGCTAACATGAGATTGGATAGCTCTCCACTTCTAAACTGAGTAAGAGAAATGGAATTTGTTCGCTAACCGTGTAATCCGAATTCAGGCATGGAGTTTTGTTGCTTATGTCCAGTTCTATATATATGAAAGAGAGGAGATCCAATTTTTATTAATCTTCATTGCGATCCTGAGGTGGGTATGTTAGCTTATGTAAACTTGGTGAGGAAAGCGCCGAAATGTGCAGTATCTTTTCGAGGGGTTGTTAGCTAGTAGACTTGGTAAAAAATGTGCAGACATGCCCACAGATCACCCAGTACACAATATAATATAAATATGGTCCAACGACCTTTAAATTTAAAAGAAAAACCTTAGGTAAACATATACAAAACATTATGAAAGTCCAACCAAAAAAAAAAATCCCTTATAAAATAATGGTTATTTTATTTTGCAATACAATTAAATCACTTATGCAAAGGGGCGGACATGTTAGAAAAATTAGTTAATGTTCAGCCAGCCCACCACAGGATTAATACAAATCCTTTTGCTATAACTTTAATATCGAGAAATACGGGCAACTGTACTCTCTCTTTTACAGCTAGATGAAAAATGAAAGTTTTGTTATTTTACATTCTTAAAAAATACATATATATGTTTGTAACCTTTTTTGAATTGAATTAAGAAGAAATATATATGGCAAAAGAAATATAAAAGCCTCTCTTTTTTTTTAACAAAAGAAAACTAAATCAAATCTTTAATCATTAAATCTCAAGTCCTATAATAACTAACTAGAACTTAATAGGTAACACTGCATTATTAATCAAAGGGGAGGAGAGAGAATTGCGCTTTCTGCATTTTTGTTTCTTTTTTTTTTTGTCTTTAAAACATATACATAAAATGAAATGCTTAATTATAAGTGTATAATGGCGACCAAGTTTAGTGAGGCATTTTCATCCAGCTTAAGAAGATTCATCGCCATTATACGTATTAAGCCCAATACCAATTACAATATTTAATAAAAAAAAAAACAATTTACAAAATGTTTAAATAAAAAAAAAAACAACAACATATATCTAGATTTACTTTGAGAAAAGACAAACACATTTCAAATAAGAGGATAGTTACCAGTAACTAGAGTGTGTGTTTCAAGATGGGTTCCATTGATGTTGCATGGCAGTTCCTTTTTTTTGATTCATATTTCCATAGAAAGAATTAAATTACTACAGGGTAGGTATTTGTTAGACATTTTTTTTGGTTCTTCAGCTGGCTCACATCTTTACGACTCCAGTCCCAGAGACTGGAGAGTGAAGGCAAAGTAAACTACCCCAGCATTTCTGTAGAGTAACAAAGTTCTGGATTTGAATCCATGTAGAGCAAATAATCTACAGCGACAATGAAAAGGCAGCAAGCAGGAATTCAAACAAAATGAATTTCTTTTTTTTAAAGAATAATTTTCAGCCGATTCTAGAAATTCTTAATATAAGAGTCCTTAGCAAGAGCTTCAGTAGATTTTTCAGATTGAAGAACAAAAGAAAAGTTCTTTATTTATACCACTTTTCCCCAATTGTGTTTTTAATTAAACTACTTATTAGTAGCCTATTGTTTCAAATTTTTCCCTGTTATCTATTTTCTTTTAATTAAAATCTTTCATAAAATAATTGCATTCTTTAATGGGTTATGTTTAATTACGAAAATTTATCTTATCTCTTTCTGCCATCATATTTTAAAATTAAAGAAAAATTTTAAAAAAATTCTCTTATTTTTTTATATTTTATTTCATTAACTTTTTCCCACTCTTAAAATAATTTCCCTTAAAATAATAGAAAACTGTTGATGCAGGTCATTCTTTAAGTTTGAGAAAAACATACATTCACTGTGGTTGGACTTAGGGTCTTAGTTAGTCCACAGTGAATGGTGAAGCCAGCATATATATCATTGTATATATATATGCACAACTTCATATTGCTCAAAATAAACTTCATATTCCTAAAACCCATTAAAAAAAAACAAGTAAAAAAAATGACTAAAGCTATGGTTTTGCAGAGTGAAACAGAGTGATCTGGAAGGAGCACTCCTATTACACAGAATATTTATGTATTTACATAAGATAATACTGATATATACATTATATTAAAAAAAAAATTGAAAGTTTATAATAATACTGATAAATAGATAATATTAACAAAAAAAAAACTGAAAGTTTATCATAATACTGATATATGGATTATATATATATTAAAATAAAGTGAAAGTATATAATAATACTGATTAATATATTATAACAATGTCAATATATACAAAAACATACACACCAAAAAAAAAAACTGAAAGCTTATAATATGATTTCATTGTCCATGTAATGGGCCATGGTCAAATACGTTGGGGCTCTTGTAAAAAAAAATTTAGTTTTGAATGGAGCACTCTATTTAAACAATTTTTTTTCAGTGGACCTTCCTCTCTGGGCCTTGTTATTAGCTCTCTGAGCTGTGCCAACTTTATTACCTTGTCTTCTCTCAATTCTTTTCCTAGAAGTCAAGTTGAAATTCCTTATTACTGGTGCTCTATTATCTGGTTGTTTTCCTCTGTTTATGTGTTCTGATGATGAAACTAGCTCATGATTAGATCCCTTGGTCAGTGATTTTGGTATGTGTAAATGTGGCTTCAACCCTAGAACTGTGCTGCCACTTTATAAAATTGTTTGTTTTACCTGACCTGCCGTGGTGCATTTTGGAAATATCTCGTGATTGGTAAATTGATGAGTAAAACACTTGAAAGCAAGGTAAGGCGTGCTCTGTTCTTCTACCTCTAATTCCATCTGGCCTTTTGTTTCATTTTCTGTTAGTTCAAGATTAGTTGGTTCCGGTATGCAGCTTACATTGGTCGTCTCTTGGGTTTTCTATTTGTAAAAATCTAACTTTGTGTAAAATGTAAACTTATTTTCCCTATAGTTTATTCCTGAGTCATGACTCTCTAAAAAATCCGACCCTAACAATACATCATAAATCAGGCCTGGCATTATCTGAAATATATGTTTTACATTTGTTGCTCCTATCTTAATATCCAGTCCCAAACAATGTGTTCCTATATTGGCTTTTTCTCCATTTGCTAAGATAGCATAAGATTTTCTTGGTGAGATAGGTAGTACATGAGTTCCTACTGTTGCATCCCACCATTCTTTTGACACCAGTGACACTTGACTGCCAGTGTCTATTAAAGCTGTAATTGGGACATCTACTAACAGTGCTTTAATTGTAGGGCACTCCAAGTATGGTGGTCTGTGATCATCTTCCAGTTTGCACATGAATGCTGATGCCACTCTTTCATTTTCCCCATACTTTCTTCTGTTTCATCCTGGAGTTCTATCTAGGGTGTATAAATTATAGGACCCGTATCTTTCTTAAATTGTTGTGTGTTTTGATCATCATCATAGCAGTTTCTGACAACAGCCATTTGTATTTTGGGTGTGTCAATTCTTTTTTCTTTTTCTCTGTGCTCATTATTTAGGTTGCCAAAATCTATAGCAGTTAGTAACTCTACATCTCATCAATTCCACAGTTGCAGCAGCCCAGCATCAACTGTTGTATGAGGAGAGACACATTGTACCTTATTGTCTGAATAATCTACCCCTCCAATAAATGGAAAGCAGTCAATGATTTTAACAAAGATACTTGGCGCAGAAAAAACTGGGTGTGAGTTTCTCCTTTTGAAGTACAGTACTTTTCTTGAGGTATACAGTGCATTATTCCATCTTGCCTCTCCTCACTCCAAAAACTTTTAAGTAAGGCAATGTGGTAATCTGTGAATGTTACTGGTTTTTTACTCATGCAATCCCACCAATCCTGTGCAGATCCATGTAAATGGTTAACTGCAACTGATAACTTTTCAGCTTCTCTGAGTTGCTGGAACATGAACAGCTCTTGTAAACTTTGCAAGTGTGCCATGGGGCTTTCTCCTATGTCACCCTGAAAGGTTTTGATGTGGATAAATCTTGCCAGCATTGGGTTGTCTGTTCTTCCCATGACTTTTATGCTTTCTTTATTTTCACATTGAGTACTTTATTCACATTTTGAAGACTCTCAATTCTTGGCTGATTCTCTTGTGTTGTTTTTGCTTCATTGTTTCTCTCTTCTTTCATCCTGTTGATTTCTACTCTATATTGTCTACATTCTTCTTTGCATTCTTCTACTTTTTTTAACACAGTTTCCATCAATTTTCGTACCCATTGTGGTTCCGGTGAATCTATGTCTCCTTCTGGGCAATACATATTTACTAGAGAAATACGAATAGATAAAAAAAAATTTGATTTACTGTTATTTTTTAGTCTTTGTACTAATACTATCCTTAAAATTTCTTTTATTTTTCTACTTTTGCTTTTCAAAAAAAAAATTTGCTTCACTCTCCCAACCATCCCTGCAACTGTCATCCTTTTTTAACCTGCCAGCTTTCTATCTATCTCTTATCCTATCCATAGTTCCTGCCAGATTTGTGTTTATTTATTTATTTACTACCCTGTTCTGTATGTTGTATGTGACTATAATTATGTGTATTTGATATACACTTCAATGAAATATGATTACTACTGCTGGGGAGGGGGGGTAAAAACTCTACTTGAGCCCACCTTTTCTCTGCTCCTTGTTTGATCACTCTGTCTCCCTTCCTAGCAAAAAAAAAGAAAAATACATTAATATCTGATTTGGTTTTAATTTTCAACCGAACTGATTGATTTCACATATTGTAAACTTTACAACTGATAGAAAACACAGAAAGTGCAAAAGAAAAATATATAAACTTCTGTCATTCACTATATTTATTTACAAAAAAAAAAAAAAAAATTTCTTCTAATCATGAAATTCCTATTATTATATCTCAGGGTCTATCTCTAAACAGTAAGGCCACACTTGGGATGCCAGATTATACAAAAAAAAAACTGTAATGGTATGAAAAGTAGAGCTGCTTTAACCTAACCTAGAGATGCAGGTAGAGGGGGTTCGAACCTCACCTACTCCTCCAGATTGCTACTAAGTGACTTACTCCTCAAACCTCACTAGAATTTATTCTTAATGTATGCCCGGTGGTCAAGGAGAGACAAGACTCTAAGGAGGAATTTGAACATGTATATATTGATCAGGTTTACTGAAGAAAACAATGCTACAGAGTTTTAATAATAGTGAATGAAAGACAAAAAAAAACTTTATTATTTTACATTTGCAGAGTACAACGAATTGATTAATAGAGCTGCAGGCTAATTCCCTGCAACTATATCCAGATATGAAAGAAAGACCCTTTAAAAAAATGACTTCACATTATAAGTTGGGAACATTTCTAGCCATTGGACAGGTTACATGATTGAAAGAGAGAGACAGACATAATTAACACTATGGTGAGAGCACATGATTCGGATAGCCAGCCAAATTAACTAACATATTTTTAGGAAAGCATTGAAAATACCGTCCTATGCTACTAACAAAATTCAATACTTACCCCCCCCCCCATCTTTGAATATTTTCAGTCTTGATTTAGACACTTCAATAATATTTTGCAGAGAAAGTTTTTGAAATAAATATAAATATAAAATATTGCAGACTAAGATGACAGAATATTGTGGGGAATGATGAGTCCTGAGATGCAAATGGCCACCAAGAAGCTAACACTAGACTGGATAGCTCTCCACTTCTAAACTGAGTTAGAGAAATAGAATTCGTTCGCTAACCACGTGATCCGAATTCAGGCATGGAGTTTTGTTGCTTATGTCCAGTTGTATATATATGAAAGAGAGGAGATCCAATTTATATTAATCTTCATTGCGATCCTGGGGTGGGTATGTTAGCTTATATAAAATTGGTGAGGAAAGCGCTGAACTGTGCAGACTTGCCCACAGATCTTCCAGTACGCAACATAATATATATATGGTCCAGCGACCTTTAAATTTAAGAGAAAAACCTTAGGTAAACATATACAGAACATTATGAAAGTCCAACCCAAAAAAAAAATCCCTTATAAAATAATTGTTATTTTATTTTGCAATACAATTAAATCACTCATGCAAAGGGGCGGACATGTTAGAAAAATTAGTTAATGTTCAGCCAGCCCACCACAGAGTTAATACAAATCCTTTTGCTATAACTTTAATATCGAGAAATACGGGCAACTGTACTCTCTCTTTTACAGCTAGATGAAAAAAGAAAGTTTTGTTATTTTACATTCTTAAAAAAATACACATATATGTTTGTAACCTTTTTTGAATTTTTTTAAAAAAGAAATATATATGGGCAAAGTAACTGTAAGGGCCTCTCTTTTTTTTTTTAACAAAAGAAAACTAAATCAAATCTTTAATCATTAAATCTCAAGTCCTATAACAACTAACTAGAACTTAATAGGTAACACTGCATTATTAATCAAAAGGGAGGGGGGAGAATTTGCACTTTCTGTGTTTTTGTTTCTTTTTTCTTTTTGTCTTTAAAACATATACATAAAATGAAATGCTTAATTATAAGTGTATAATGGCGACCAAGTTTAGTGAGGCATTTTCATCCAGCTTAAGAAGATTCATCAACATTACACATACTAAGCCCAATACCAATTACAATATTAAAAAAAAAAACAATTTACAAAATGTTTAAATAAAAAAACAACAACATATCTCTAGAGTTACTTTGAGAAAAGACAAACACATTTCAAATAAGAGGATAGTTACCGGCAACTAGAGTGTGTGTGTCAAGATGGGTTCGATTGATGTTGCATGGCAGTTTTTTTTTATTATATTAAGAAATGTTGCATGGCAGTTCCTTTCTTTTGTTTCATATTCCCATAGAAAGAATTAAATTACTACAGGGTAGATATTTGTCAGGCATTTTTCTTGCTTCTTCAGCTGGCTCATATCTTTACGACTCCAGTCCCAGAGACGGGAGAGTGAAGGCAAAGTAAATTACCCCAGCATTTCTGTCGAGTAACAAAGTTCTGGATTTGAATCCATGTAGAGCAAATAATCTAAAGCCACAATGAAAAGGCAGCAAGCAGGAATTCAACAAAATGAATTTCTTTTTTTTTTAAAGAATAATTTTCAGCTGATTCTAGAAATTCTTAATATGAGTCCTCAGCAAGAGCTTCAGTAGATTTTTCAGATTGAAAACCAAAAGAAAAGTCCTTTATTTATACCACTTTTCCCCAAATGTGTTTTTAATTAAACTACTTATTAGTAGCCTATTGTTTCAAATTTTTCCTTGTTATCTATTTTCTTTTAATTAAAATCTTTCATAAAATAATTGCATTCTTTAATGGGTTATGTTTAATTACGAAAATTTATCTTCTCTTTCTGTCATCATATTTTAAAATTTTTTTAAAATCTTAAAAAAAAATATTTTTTTATATTTTATTTCATTAACTTTTCCCACTCTTAAAATAATTTCCCTTAAAATAATATAAACTGTTGATGCAGGTCATTCTTTAAGTTTGAGAAAAACATACATTCACTGGGGTTGGACTTAGGGCCTTAGTTAGTCCACAGTGAATGGTGAAGCCAGCATATATATATATCATTGTATATATAAGCACAGCTTCAATATATATATATATGTTTACAAAAAAAAATGATAGTGCATATTCATCTATCTGTTAGTTAAGCATATGTTTAACTGGGTTTGATCTAGTGGTGTGGATAAATAAAGGCTGGTTTCCATAGGATTGTAAGCTATCCTTACACTATCAATATCCTCCTTAAGAGCATTATTATTTTCATCCATCTTATGAGTTAAAGATACACTATCTTCCTTAAAAAGATTTACTATTCTCATCCATCTTATTAGTTAAAGATACAATACCTTCCTTAGAAGATATATGTTTCTCATCCATCTTATTATTCATAGCTTTAAACTGATCAGACATTGCTCTGCTTAAATTCAATATCATATGCATCATGTAAGACTCTTGGGGGTTGCTAATAATGACTTCAGTGGTTTCCTTTTCCTCTACTATTTCATCTATCTTTATCTCTTCCTCCTTCATCTCAGCCACATTTGTTTCACTTTTGGAATCTGACATCTCTGTAGCAAAAGCGTTTCCCAAATTACTCATTATGATAAATTCACCAATCAAAATTTATAACCTAAACAATATTTGATAAATTTTATATCAATATTTCATGAAAAAAAATTCCCTCTCAGCTTTTTCCACTCTACACTTAACTACTCCCTACAACAATCTACAGAATTCAACAAATAGCACCCTATTTCTAAATTAAAACTTAAATAAACTATAAATTCACATGATCACTATCTCTTATACTAGCACATAATTGTTTATAAACAGCAAAATTCTCCATACAGTACTGCTAGTATAAGAGATAGTGATCATGTGATGCTTAATGGTTTAACACCAATCCTGCCTAATAGGATAGTGGTGGTTATGGTTGTTAAAGAGCCAAAGACACCAAAATGTATGAGTGCTGAACTGAGTTCAGACCCATATAACTATATAAGCTATTGAGCTTAGATTGAAAATATTTTTGTGTTTTCAATTTCATTCTCATAGTTTTGTAGTTAAGTAGAGATAAAAGATGGGTTCTGGGGGGTTGCATTAGATCCTAAGATCTAGGTGCAGTACTTTCAGATCCAAAGCTCCTCACTGATGATGGTCACAAGTCAGAAACTAGTCTGGGGATATTGGATGAGTATGCATTAGATAGAGATTTTATGCACAAGCCTTCTGATATTCATTGATTACTCTGGTTGGCACAGGGTGGCACTACTGGATGGAGAGTTTTGCTTTGTTAATAAACTATAAATTATGGTTTCAGAGTTTCATTTGTCTGCAAAAGTAACATTGATCTTCACCAATACATGACCACAATAAAATCAATTACACATGAGATAAAATGAACTTTAACAATCATGATATTAATTTAGAATAACTGATATGATCATAAATCTTAAAATAATTATAGCCACATTTACATAATTCAATTATTTATTTGTTTATTACTTTATAATTAACATAATAGTTTTATGTCAAAAATAACTTAGATTGTACAACCACATTAAATGATACTTTATATAATAAAGTAATCCAATTAATATTATAAAACAGATTATAAATTATAAATCAAATAATACGTAGAATTTTAAGTTGCTACTGCAAAATATATAAACTATAATCCCCCCTCCTAAAGCCTTCAAACTGTGTATATCATGCCCCAAAGTTGGGCTTCCATTTACCAACTTTCATTGTACCCTTCCTTTAAGGAAATCTTAAAACAATCCGGCTAACTAGGATATATTAAACAATGGTCAAGTTACATAAATAATAGCTATCAAGACAATTAATATTAAGAGTAGCTGAAGATACACTGCTAATGTACAGTATCTAATAAAACTATTTTTCAATAACTAAATATAAGAAAACTGATAAAAAAATACTATAACATTTAAATTCAATATAAATAATCAGAGTTCCAAGTATAATACTCACTCTACTCCTTTCAATAATAAACATAACTTATAAAGTTGCTCAATATTATAAATAAAATAAGGTTCTACCAAAATAACAAATATAATTATAAAATTCTTAACATGAGACATTCAGTAAGGTACACTGGCTTAAAATTGAGAATACATCCCTAAAGATATATTCCCAATGCCATAAGAATATTACTCCACCAAATTCACATAACAAAACTACCATATAATGTTCTCATATCTTAGACACACACATATAATAATCCTAAAGTATGATTTATAAATTTGTTACAGAAATAACAATAAATTACTTAATATTCTTTTATTAAAATATTAACTAATAATTTTACTCATCATCTTTCAATAAGAAATTTATAACTATCCAAAATAATAATAATAATCATCTCAGGTTCATTTCTAACAAACTAATAACAAAATGAATTAATTAATTAACACTCTGTAGTTAAATATTGAAACAGTCAGATCTACCAATCATCTTGTTTCACTGACTATTTTAGATAGTATCTATTTCCGTATCTATATATCCAACTCCACATACATCAAATTAAATTTAAATATTGGCATAATCTGGTGTGTGTATTATAGCATACAATGTTCAACATTTATGTATACATGTGATAAATTATTGTATATGCACATACATATAATTTGTTAAATAAATTAATGTAAACCTTGCTGTATGTGTAATGAAAACTTACATATATGTAAAAAGATAAGAAAACTTAAAAAAATTATTGTTTTATTTCATTTTCAATTTTATTCTAAAAAATAATACAGAAATTGTTGTATTCTGCATATCATTTTCAATTTTATTCTAAAAAATAATACAGAAATTGTTGTATTTTGCATATAAAGATGGATTTCAGTTAAATAGGTTACATGTTTATGAGTTTCAAATATTTTTTTTTTTTAAAAAAAATGTAATATAAAAATAATCTCTTTCACTAAATTTTGACCAAATGTTAAAGGCAAAAATAGATTTTAAAATAATTTGAATAAATTAATCCGAGTTAAAATCAAGGGAACTGCCTTTTTAAAAAAGAGAGAAAAATCGATAACTCAGCAAGATTCCCTGCCTCTGCTAAAAATATTGCAAAGGAGGGTGAGAAAAACATCTGAAACCAAGAAAGTGGTAAACAAGTTTTGTAACCAGTGAGGGGGGATGTCAGTATATAAACCTTTCACTCCAGCCATTTTGGAGTTTTTTATTAGTATAGTTTTAAAAAAGTGTGTAAAATTTCATGATGAGAAATATTGAGTGGTGAGCAATAGCTTTGCGGTCTATTTCCCTGAATACTGATCTACAAAATGATGGGACAAGGCAGCCCAAGATTAAGCGATTATGCAAGTCAACAATAGAAGAAAGATTGGTAACCGATTTCTGCAGATTGTAACCCATTCTTTAAATTAAATCCAAAACTTTCAAAGCTAGCTATACTAATATTTAAATGGCCACTTTTATTTTAAACCATTTTAAATCATAAACTTTGAAATGTTAATTTCTAAAACACAAGTTCAATGTATATTTTATTTTATATTTTAATTTTGTAAGTCTTGCCTAATTCAATCTAAATTAAGCTAATTTCTAATTTCCACTTTTGTAAATCAATAACAACTAGTTATTATTCTTTATTTCAAAAATAAACTTTATTCATAAAAAAGGTACAATACAAGGGATACAATAAAATTTGAATACTGTTGGGAACTTACATTTGCTGTTACATTGTTTTGTGATAAACATTAATAACAATTCTGTAGAATGTACAAAGAGAGGTATACAAACAATTTTTTATACAACCAGCCTAATGATTGAGGTGTATATCAAGCAAGTTACAAAAACCAAAATATTTGGCTATAATGCTTTAAAAGAAAGATTGGGTACAAATATGAAATACAATAATGAACTTGCATATGGCATTCCATTGTTTAGAAGGATAGTTTAAAAGAAATACAGAAAAATGTAGAAATGGAATTATACAGTCAGGGTTCACACTTTTATGGCCATTTGAAACAGCTGACCCAATGATTAGGTACCACATCAAATGAATTACAAAGTTACATTAATTGGTTACAGTAGTTAAAGAAATTGAGTATCAATATGGATCAGTCAGGAACATGCATTTGGACTGCATACAAATATTCAATAAAGCCTCAACATTAGCTAGACAACTGGCCAAATAGATTGGATAATTTATGATAGAATACAGTATTTGCATAGATCAGTTTAGGCGGAATGTTCAGCCCAAGTTTGGTCAGGCAGGGAAGGCAGACAGGTCCTCTTGTCAGATCCCCTTGCCTTACAGATGAATTTCACAGAGGTCTTCAACACCACTTTACACCTGATGGTCCATATTCCGAAATCTATAGAGGTTGCTAGATAGATGAAGCTGAATAGACCCTTCTTGAACGCAGTCTGGATGACACAGGCTGGGTCTGGCACGGTCAATTTCATCAGCACATAGTTTCATAGTTCCAGCCATAAATCACATTGAAATAGAAGGTAGTGTTTTCCATACATTGGGCAAAAGGGATCTATGTTGTAGCCTCAGTGATAGCATAGAAAATCCCCTGTGGGTAGGGCACCAAGGTTAATCTTGATCAGGAAGACTACATATTTGGGCTCAAGCCTGAGGAACTTGGTCCATTTGATGAATCTGGGAAAACTGGGAGAAGGTTGGAAGTTTTGATTTTAGAGTTAAACATCAGCTAGTAGGTGTCCCAGTAAGTGAGATTGGAGCCAAACAGGGTGTTGGATGTTTTAATGCTCCTTAGCACTAGGGTGACCTGTTGCTGGAGTTTAATAGTGTAACCAGGATGTCATGTGTTCTTTGCATTTGAAAGATTTTTAAGGCACCCAACCCATTCAAAGATTTGGGTTTTTTGTAGTAGGTTAAGGCTGATGACAGAAGATCTTCCTCCCCTGCTTAACCTCCTGCAGAGGATTTCAACCTTTTTTTTAAAACTTGTGTTGGGGCAAAGCCGGCCAGGTAGTATGCAATTTTTGACAATACCACAGAATTTAGTAATGTGGGTTTGCCCAACAAGGATAGGTAGATTTTTGACAAGGAGGTGACCACACTCTCAATCTTGGAAAGGAAGGTCTTCTCCATGTTTCTCCTCATAATTGAGGGGGAGACTAGGTGGAATCCAAGGAAGCTTTGCGGGCTGCCTTAAACCTGCCCGGAACTTGCTTCCCTGTCAAGATGGGTCACATGGAAGATTTGCCTTCATTTACCCTCAGACAAAATTTGTGCGAATCTAAGAGCTCTTCAAGCCTCATGAGTTCTCGCTAGAGAAACACCCCCATATCATTCATGTAAGAGATACGGTGAATGCTCTCTCCAAGCAAAGGAATGACTACCCTTGGGAGTGCAGCCTCGATGCTTATTAGCAATGGATTCATGTAGGCCATGAAGATGAAATAACTTAGTGGTGACTCCTGCACGATGGAAACTCAGGGCCTAAATCCTGGAGCAATTCGGCCATACAATGAGAGAAATGTCTCCCAATTTTGTAATCTAAGCCTATGCCTATATTATTTTGATTATAATGCATTTATTGATTTATGCTATTTTTATTCAGAATGGAGTTTGCTAATATTTAATGTAATTAAGGAGAGAAGATTAAGTGCTCTCATATTTATTTAGTTCTTCATTCATTAACGCACATACTAAACTCCCTTCTGAAAAGAGTAAATACAAAACCTATTTTATATGTAATTAAGCTGTTACACTTGTTTAATAAAATGGATTTGCTTTAAAAATAAATTATTTAGTTAATATTCAGCAGGTGTGATTAATTACAAAATATTATTAGTATTTAAACTTGTAATGTTCCCTAGATATGCTGTAGTCTCCTTAGTTTCATATTAAAAGCTATATGGATGATACCTTAACAAACTAGATTTTATTATATTCCTTTAGTAACATAATTATTGATGCTGTCTTTGTGAACTGACTTGCATGAAATGAAACTAAAAATTTGTGTTAATTTAGTTAATAGTACAGTCAGCGGGGCAGCTGTGTAATTATAAAGCACATACATGTTTAACTTCCTGTTATTCTCAAATATAATGGACTTGATTTAAGGTAAGCCTATTTGACTAGTTTGAACAGCATTATATTTAGGACTGGAGCACAAGGATCCAGAGGATGTTCATAAGGTGTTCCAATCACCTGGACTAAATGTCTTATTTTCACAGCAAGTAGTACAGTACACTGGAAACGATTACATGTCGATAAATACCATAATTAGAGGCACTTCTGAGATGCACAGACTCAGATTAGAAATTTTATAAATGTTGTATCAGAAGTCATACTGCTAAACATCAGTTCATTCCTCCATAATAATTAAATATTTTAGCTTTGATCTGAACTTAAACCTAATTTTGTGAGTTTACTATCCATGTAGAGAGAAATTTTTAGCTCATTATAATAATAAAGCTAGTTGTAATTAACTTTAATCATTCCTGTAATCTAACTATTGCAAATCTTGTATGTTATAACATAGCATAATTGACACATACATAATTGTAGATTAAATATACAAATAAGTTTTCCAAATGTATATTCTCCAATCTAAGTAATAATTTGTATCCTATAAACATCCTCACCTACATGTGAGATAGCTATACATTTGATTTTTTATATTTAATTAATTTATTTTTTATTAAATTTTGGCTCATATTAAAATTTATAAAACATATTTGCACTTGATGTCTCATTTCTTGTTCATTGGTTATTATAGAATCACAGACAAAATTAATTATATCAGTTCATTATGACATATCTCCCATAAAGCTACATTCGATGAGTGTATTTGTCTAATTAAGTGTAGTCTCTGCTTAGTAAACTTTTGGTCTCATGTTCTACCACTGTATTACAGCCGGAATGTGAATTAAAGAATTGAGAGTTAACCTCATATATGTTATCCATACAGTGGTAAATCTGTGAGTGTTGGTGAAGGAACTGGGATGAGATTGGATTCGAGGTCTGCAACTCATCTTGATCCGCCTTGGGATAATTTTCTGGAACTCTTTTCTCAGAGATGGTGCAGCAACATGTGGCTGAATTATTTTCTACATGACCCTGAATTATTTGTTTTCTGTGCTCTATATCATAGTTATAAATGTAAATTTTTTTCCCAAAGATGATGCCACAATATGAGGCTTTTGAAGTAAATCACCCACATATCCTGAATAGAAATTTTTTTTGTATATTTAGAATTATGTTAAACAATAATTTTATATATTTATTTTCCTGAAAATCATTGCAAAAAGGAAGTTTTTTTCTTCTCTTTTAATTCTTTACTCAACCTTAAACTGCAGAACATTGATAATAGATACGGAAGTTTTTGCTTGAGAACAAAATTTTGGGTAGATAATTTAAACAGTTTTAACTAGAAACTAACCAATTATTTGGTAATTTAAATTCTGTTATGAGACTGTGGCTATATGACAAAATTGGTTATGTAATTCACAATGTATGTTATGACTTATAAATTCTGATATCATATATGTATACCTCATCTACTGACAACTGGAGCCTGAAGTAATTGGAATATGCTAAAATTATTCTCGTATAAATGTGCTGTCAGAAAGAAAAAGTTTTAAAAAATTCACAAATTGTGAAATTTTATTATGTGATTAGAGAATTAGAATGAGTGAGAATTAATAAAAAAATTGGGCAAGAAAAATTGATCATATACGCATATTTGGTGTGCAAAATTGTAAAATCATGTAATCATGGATTAACAAAATAAAATAAAAAATAATGATAATAAAACTATAAATTCTGCAAACAAGAAAAGAAGCGTGGTAAGTTGAATTTTATTTATTAGCATTTTAGTAATAAGTTTGATTATGTTAAGGAAGCATTTGGGACTAAAGTAAATTGAAGGGCAGAGTTAAAAAATGTAGACAGTTTTTCAAGTGGGAGGATGGCAAATCAGCCATTATAGAAAAGTAAAATAAATACTTTGTAAAGTCAGCTACTATAGAAGTTTTAATAAATTTTGTGAAATCAGCCAAAGCATAATAAATAATGGATAATAGTATGGAAGGAGAGGTAAAGGAAGATAAAAGTGAGTTGAAGGAGGATAGAATGGATAGAGTCTAGAAATAAAGAAAAAACACTCAGGTCAGGGAAGAGAAATAGTAGGAGATAGCAGTAGTAGTACAGAGGATGAGGTAAAGGCAAACATAAGTGGCACCATAGAGGGTGGACTTAGAAAGAGAGTATAGCACCCACGAAGGAACAGTTTGGAAAGGATGAGGGTGTAAATGTAGAAACAGATAATGGTAGTTATAATGAAACAGGTGAAAGAAGCAGAAAGGAAAAAGAAAGAAGGAAAAAATGAAAGAGAAAAAAAGAGACAAGGAAGAAAGAGAAAAGAGACAGGAAAAATGAGAAAAGAAAAAGAGACAGAACAAAAGACAAAAAGGAGATGCTAAGGAGTATAGGACAGATGTTGGAAACTAAAGATGAAAAAATAGACCATAGATTTCAGGCCCTGGGGGGGGAATTGAAAAATAACCATTGAAAATAGAGAAAATTATACCAAGGTTTAGGAAAATTACAATTAATTCTAAATGGTGCATGAGAAAAAGATGGAAGATAATCATGAAATAAAAGAGGATGTGATACTAGCAAGGGATAAGTAGAGAAGCAGAGAACATTTCACCAATAGGCTATAGTACAAATCCATCAAAGGATTGAGGAATGAGGCCACCAAGAAAAGCAAGAAAAACAGATAAACAAGTAAGAAAAGTCTTGTGAAGAGATACAGAAGGAGGTTTATGAGTTGAAAAAGAATTTAAAGTTCATGAATATAAAGGTTTTAGAAGGGAGAGTTGACATAATAAAAAAATTACAAGGGCTGCAGGACAGAATAATCAAGATGGAAATAGGACAAAAGAAAGTCAGGGTATTAGAAAGCTTTAATAAAGAGGTAACAGACAAAAGTGTCTCATTGACAGGGATGATAAATGCAGAAGTGAATAAAACAGTTATTTGAAATCAAGAAATGAGGTAGAGATGAAGATGAAAGATGCAGTTAGAGAAAGGCAGATATGTTAGGGAAGATGTAAATAAATAATCCAAGGAAATGCACTTAGTTCTAGCAGAGCTGAGAGAAGAGGGTCTAAATTCTAGATCTGTTGGGAAGTTAGTACAAGTAGAGAATAACAGGAAAAAATGGGGTATTTCATTTGGAATAGCCACAAACATGCAGATTTACTTATCAAAGTTTACCCAAGTTTAAGACATTCAAAGGAGAGATTGGTGGGAGTCCGAGAACACATAAAAACTGAGAGTTGTTTCATTTTCAGCAGGTAGCTCCACAGGATCAGGACATGCTTGCTAGGCACTATTTACATGGATATGCACAATCCTGGTGGAAATGTTATAAAGAAAAACCTGACATTTAACCAATATGCTACAGCACTAATTAAATCATTCTAGAGTGAAGAATGGCAGGACAAAATTTATCACACTGTTCTGAGAAAAAACTATGGTTCCGTCACTAAGGAAATGCATACTCAATTTTTTATGTGCAAGATCGCTTGCCTCCAATCTGTAAACACATTCCTTTTCACTGAAACCCAAATCATATGTATCGTACAGCAGAATATGAGCGAGTATGTACAACAGAAGATGATGGGATGTCGCATCCGCACAGTGGAAGAAATGGCAAAAATTCCTAAACTGCTATAGATTATACTCCACTTCATAGAGAGCCACTTGAGAGAGTGAGAGGGTAGAGCAACCTAGGTGTCAGGCAATTAATATACATGGCAATAAAGCTTCAGATCTGAGGGCAGTATCAAGGGTGCTGTTAAACTACAGAGGGTGCAGATAACCCATTCCCTTAGTTGAACATATCCAACCCAGTTCCATTACGCCCATCAGCCATAAATTAACTGGGCTAACATCTTTTCTGCACAGGAACCAACAGCTGTGTTAGTTAGAAGCAGACAGGAAGACAAATCTAATATTATACAGGGAAGACTTACTGAAGATGGGGTTCAAACATGGGCTTATCATCAAAGGGATCATACATTTCAACAATAAAGTAACCAACAATACACCCAATGTGGATACACACAGGCTACTGCTGCAATACATTCCTAATTTACATAATAAATTTTATAAAAAAATTTTAAGTTTCAACTAACTTTTCGTACCCCTCCAAGTTCTAACAGATTACTTAACAACATGAAATATAAACTAACACTGACTCAAACACCTCAAGCTGTATATAATTTTGCATATACTGATGCAAATTGTAGAGCCTCATATTATGGGGAAACCAAGGCAGAAATAGAAAACAGATTACTACAACACAAATATGCATACATCAAAGCTCAGTCAGATCTATCACATTATTCCATTTTTGCACTTCATCAGAAACTAAAAGGACACCAGTGTGAAACAAGATGTCAACCTGGTCCACAAAGAAAGGCATGACATAAAAAAAAGTTAAGGAGGCCTGCTTCATTGTGATGGATTGCAACACCATCAACCGCAAGGACACACTTCGCAATCTCAAAGAAATGGAGTAATTAACCTTTGAACTTTGCATAATTTGCATATAATTACTTCACTAAGAACTATGAAGATGAGAGCAAGTCTCTTGAAAGCGCTTGCAGAGTAATATAATTTTATTTTGTTTTTAAGTAAAAAGTAGCTTTGCAGTCAGGTGCAAAAGCGCCTATATTATTTTGTAAATAGTTTTCAATTTAGGTTTGAATTGCAACCATAATAAGTAATGAGAATGAAGAAAAGTGATCTGGTCAAATAATGGGTACTATTATGTAAGGAGTGGAGGAGGGAGACTCAAGAATATCTGCTGAATCCTGTCCCTTGATAACTATATTTGATATCTGTAAAATAAGGGCATTAATAAATACAGGTAGCCAGCTTTCATTTGTGGCAAAGAATTGGGTAGTAAAGATGGAACTACATATTAGGCAGAAATTACCTCTTATGCATTTAAAAATGTTTTTAGCTAATGAAAAAAGGACAAATATTGAGAGATATCATGTATGGTTTGAGGTAGCATGGGGGTCTCTAAAAATAGACCATACCTTTTTAATTATACAAGGATTGTTACAGGATGTGGGGTTAGGGGTCAATTTCTTAAGCTGGCCCAATGATATCAACTTTGATACTGGCATAGTTACTGGATACAAGAAGAATTTTAGGATACAGGTGGAACAGGCACCACCTAGTAGCTATGCACGTATTTGGAAATGGGCATGAAGCAAGAATTGATCAGAGATAAGGTTCAAGCGGAATGTTCTCAACCAGATAAATGAGATGTTAAGAGTACTCATAAAAAATAAAGAGATTTTCTCCAACATACCAGAAATAATAAGATACAAATAGCTTAATAGGTGAAAAAAGAGCTATTTTCTGTCCACGACTTACCCAATCCCTTTTCAATAACAAGTCACGGTAGAGAAACAGATCCAACAGATGGTGACATGGGGTATCATCAAGAAAACACGGCCACCCTACAATAACCCTTTAGTGGTGGTAAATCATGAGAATTTTCCTGGATGCCCACATGTTAAACAGTCTTACTATTTCTCAACAAGACATTCCACCCAATGTCAATGAAATTTTTTTATGTTTAGCTGATAAAAGCAAGTTTTCAACATTGGATCTGACTTCTCACTTCTGGAAAATGCTGCTTGATCCTAAAGATTGCCAGTACATGGTGCTTTGCTATAAAGGATGCACACATTTTTCAACTGTTCCATTTGGGCTTATTAATAGTGCAGGTGGTCTAATGAGATGCTTAAACTGGACCCTGTTGGATGAAATCAAAGAACATTTGGTGTGTTACATGGATGACATGGTGGTGGTTCCCAAATGCATTCTGAACACTTATAGAATCTAAGAAATTTCTTTGAAAAGTGTTTGAGAAAAATATCACGGTGAACCTGCAAAAGAATAAATTTATACAAAGTGGAATATCACTTTCGAGTCATTTGGTAAGCAGAAAAAGAGAATGCATCCAACACCTATTACTAAAAAACAGATGTGATCTTTCCTTGGTCTTTGTAACTATTATCCCTGTTTTTATCCAGGTTTCGTAAAAAACAGATGTGATCTTTCCTTGGTCTTTGTAACTATTATCCCTGTTTTTATCCAGGTTTCACATTGGACACTGCTGGACAAGTAAACTTAACCAAGAAAGAGGCCAAGTGGGAATGGATTGAAAGGAGTCACAGTGAGTTTGAAGTGTTAAGAAGTTTCTCCAGACAGTTATTCTCAGCCACCCTAACTTTAAACAACTTTTTATGTGCAGACAGATTTTACCCATCTAGATATTTGGGACATTTTTATTCCAAATTAATGAGAGGCAGCAGAAAAGGATGTTATACTTCATTAGTAGGACTTTAAAGATGTTGGAAATCACTATATTGTAACTGAGCAGGAAACTAGAGATAGTGTGGGCCTGTGAAAAATTTTCAACAATTACTTTTGGGGCACATGTCACCATTATCACAGTTCATTGGTGTCTTAAATTTTTAAATAAAAGTTGTTTGACAAATGACCGCTTGCTAAGATGGAGTTTGTCTCTCCAGAGGTTTGACTATAAAGTAAAGAATTGTCCCAACTCAGAAAATATAGTAGTTGACATTTTAAGCAGAAACCTGATTAGGATAGAGGTAGAAAATCCCCCAGTATTAAAAAATCCCCTAAGTATTATCATGCAGGTGATGAATGGTTCGATGGAAGCACACCTAAGAAATCTACTATATTGGCAAAAAAAGATTCCCACAATATGAAAAACTAATGAAGATCAGAGACAGTGAGGGCACACATAGCCAGCAGGAACACCCTATCCATAGGCAGTTTAGAATTAGAAATGGTGTATTGCAACAGTGAGAAAGGATAAGATAGTATGAAAAATTTTGATTCCACCCAAACTTAGAGATCAAGTGGTTGGATACATGCAAGATGCTATTGGACATTATGGGCCACAAAAATAGAGGAGGCTCTACAGTGTCAGTTCTATTCACCATGGTCTGCAGATAGTTTTTTGGGGTGTGATTTTATGCCAAGAGTAAATCTCCAAATACGTTTTATATAGGGTCTGTAACCTCCATTATTCCCACAGAATCAAATCAAGTTTCTCACCATCAATCATTATGAACTGTTGCCTTTGTGCAAGAGATATAAGTACCTCATTGTGACCTATGATGTGTTTTTGAAATATGTTCAAGTGTATACCGTTAGATCTGTGGGTGCTGAAGAAATTATTGGCATCCTCTGAAAAATCCAATTCCCCGAGGTAGGAAAACCATCCACTATCATATCAGATAGAGGCATTGCATTTACATCCACAACCTGGAAGGTCTGGATGGAAAAACAAGAAATAAGGCACTTTTAATGTCAGTTCATAACCCACAGTTTAATCCTTGCAAAAGAGTTATGAGGGAGCTGGGATGTCTACATACAAACAGTTGTGCGATATGACCATCATAGTTGAGTAAATAAAATGGATGCAATTTTGCATAGCATCAATTAAACCTGCAATGAGTCCACAGGCTTCCCACTGATAACATTAAATATTAGAGATATACCCAACCATAATTTTAATATCTTTACCAACTGGGAGTAAAGTCCCAAAGATGACAAGAATAAAGCTAGACTAAAACTAAGGTGTGTGGCAGCTTACAGAAATAAACAGCACAGGTATTTAAAGCAGCTGACTTGGTATGGGTTACATCTGTACAGCCTAGAAACCTCCCACGAAGTACCAAAAACAGTCAGTAATTAAATTATTTACACATGTTGAACCAAATGATGAGAGTGAGGTGAAGGAATTGGTGCCATGGGTGGGATCACCTACTAACTAACCATGAGAAGATGAAAGACATTGTCTACATCCTGAATAATTAACAAACTCTCTTTACGCAATATGGAACATCTGCACAAAAAATTGAAGATGACGGACTACCAACTCCGGATCATTCGAACGAGTCAGAAGCAGCCATGATCGATCTAGATTCACAAAGAACTTATTTGAAATATATAGACTCTAATTTTATAAAGACTCATCTATTAAAATTTAATCTTCAATTCAACAAATATATGTAGCTACATATTATTTTTTTGTTGGATATATACGTAGATAGTGATTTTTTTATGATTATTATTTTATTTCTATCCTTGGGAACATAAATGTTTCTAGTCAATATTTTTAGAATAGTTCATTTGGGAAAAATGGGAGAAGAATGAGTAGGGAGGTTTATTCAAGTTAGATTTTTTTTAAAATAAAATTTAGGTGAAAATCTCCAAGTAATTGATATTTCATTGTAATCTTGATCTTAACTGAAAATTGAAGGTAAGATCATTTATCATACAAAAAATTTTATGTATACAGACAGAACATAATTATTTAAGTTTGTCTAAATAACATGTTCTATCTAAGATTTCTTTGATGTGAATGACTAACTTCTTGAGTGGATTTCCTTTACTATTTGAATATAAGTTGTTTTTTTGACATGACAATATAGAAATGTTCTTTTTTTGTTACCTTACTTTACAACCATATATAGAATTGATAATTACAATAATAGCATTCCATAATGGATAGTTAAAATCGCATTATTAAAAATGTAAATATTCTTATTTAAAATTTTTTATACATATAATTCTAAAGCCTTGTGTATATATAAATGTCGCATCAATGAACCTCTATCTTGGCGATAAAAGGGAAGGTTATCTTAAAGTATTGTAGCTATCATGATAATGTTCATCTTTGACATTTACACCACCTGTATCCAGTTATCCCTACATTTATAAATATTGTCATTTTGGATTTATTCATATATATATATATATATATTGGTGTTATAAGTTTGTTTAATAAATATTACAAAGTTCTATTAAGTTAATAAAGTCTTTTGGGTTTATTCATGAGATCCATGCATTCATACATGAAGTCTAAGCTTTATATCTACCTATACACACACATACATACCAGTACTGTATAATTTGTTCATATCCCTGTTAATGAAGTCAAAGCAAATTCTCTCTGAGCTTGAACTCCACAGTATAACATCCGAAATGGCAGTGAGATGTAGGTGAACTGAACCAAATTGAATCTGGATGTGAGATAGAACTAGGGGGTGGTATAGGAGATAGGGGTGCAATCATAGGTCATGTACTTTATCATGTCAGGTTCAGCATCCTACCAGAAGATCAAATGTCCGATAGTTAGATGCGACTCCCCGGAACATCGAGGGATCAACTGGACTGCTACATCTGGCATCACATGTTAGGCATGAATGAATATACCCCACACACACTTTAGTTGCAATGGAGGCCCAGCCATTGGGCTAAAATTTTTTTGATTTTCTTTGAGTACTTATTTTGTGTATGACAATTACTATTAAATCTAAAATCTTGATTATTGCAGATTAATGAAGCATAACTAATAAACTTAATTGTGGCTTAAAAACCCTACAGACCTAAATACATATCTTAAACAATAGATGGTTAAAGGAAAATTCTTAAATAAAAGGCTGTGAATGCAATAATGAATAAACAAAGACTAGACTAATTAAATGAATTGAATACTAAATCAGGATTAAAATACATGAGTGAGCTAAATTAAAAAAATATATGTAATAATAATATTAGGCTAAAATGTAGACAATTAAAACTTTAAAAGACTAAATACCAAATGGTTAGGGATAGTGTGAAAATCTATGACATTCATCCATTTATAGTAAGATAAAAGGGTTAAGCAAATAACTAAATTAGTTAAACTGATGATATTGAAAAGTGGAAAAATGAGAATTGGAAAGGGATTAGTAAATATGGAAGTGACATGTTAGAATATATTAGACAGTAGTGATGAGGAGATAGGGGATGTTACTAGCAAACTTGAGGAAGGGTTTGAACATGATCATATACCTGGGGGTCTGTCACTGAGTGGCTACTTCCCACAAACCCAGGCTGAAGATCAGATAGCCAAGTGGAAGTCAAGTAGCTCAAGTCAATGAGAATCTAAAGTACATAGTGCACATGCTCCAGCTAATAATAGCTAATGTATGTGAATAATCTGACAGCAACTATGAACAGTAAAATAGACAGTCTGGAAATGTGTTTAAAAACTGACATGAATGATAAAATAGGGAGAATGGAGACAACTATGAACAGTAAAATAAAATGAAGGGTATAAATGAAAATGTGGAGAAATTAAGGACTGATATGGCAAGTAAGGAATAGTTAAAAGCAATAAATAGGAATGTGAATAGTTTAAAAAACAAGATAGGTAGTATGGCAACCAAGGATGTAGATAATATGAGAGATAATAGATGTGGGAATTAGAGAGAGTATGAATAATATGCAGGTAACTCTGGAAAAAAAATCAAGGATGTTGAAGCTAAGCTGTCACAAAAAATGAAACAGCCAGATTAACAAAAGAAGTAGAAAAAAAATGTGGAAAGAAATGGAGAAAGACCTTCAATGCCAGCAATGATAAGAAGCATTTAAATGTAGCATTACCAACCAGCTCAGCATTAAGTACAAAGAAGTATGTCAGGAGTACAAGATTTTCAAGGAGGAAGTGTGAAGAAACCAGGGGGAACAAAGGGATGAGATACACAAAGAACTGGAGGTTGTTAATTGAAAACTAGATCTGCTGAATATCCAGCAGAGATGAATCAGAAACTCATGTCAAAATTATGAAAGCCCTGACCCAAAATAACGAGCTGTGTAAAAGAAAAACAGGCTTTAAGAGATGTGGGAGCCATTATAGTAAAACTGAATTAGAAAAAGTGTAAATGAGACCAGGAATCAAGTCAACCGATTGGATCAAACCATGACGCATTAACTTGTGATTATCAAGTCCCAGATAGGCCAGAACCCAAAACAAATAATTACATGAAGAGATGAAGTAGGTCCAAAAGACCAAAGACTGAGATTATCCAGATCGTTACAAAAGATCGCCATTGTATAGGCAGTATTTATCAGGAACCCATTTCTCTGAACCGGATCACTCCTAGGGTAGATGATTACTTCTCCTATTGCAATTATGCATATGACCTGAATACATATCAAGTTAACCCGGATACTCAATCGCTGGCATACCAAATGGACTCCAGCAAATCAAGCAAGTCATGTTATAAAGTGATGCAGATGAGTACCATCAACCAGTTCATTAGACTGAAGATGGTCAAAAGATCAGCTAGTGAAGCTCCTATAGAGCACCTGAAAAGCCTAAAGTTGTATTTTTCAGTGAATCAGAGCCTCACAGGAAAGGGAGAAAATTATTGTAGCATAGTCACCTCCTAGGTGACACACTGATATGGTGGGAATCTGTTTCAAACCCTGTCCACTTATGAAGAATACCGAATATTGAACATAAAGAACATCTGGAACAGAGATAAGCAGGAGGTGCTTCTTTACCAGCTGTTCCAAGAAAAATAAGACCACACTAGGGGAAACTTTGACCAAATTTTTTCATCATCAGGTTATGAAACTTAGGACTCTGAATACCTATCACCTAAGCAAAAGTGAGATCATAAAGATCATTATGAATTTGTCTCTGAAGATAGAACAAACATTATGCACCTGCCAAGAACATTGAGCAAGTAGCAGAACTGCTCAACAGCCTAGGCCTCAATTCCAACAATGTGGCAAATAGGAGCCCTGAGAAAAGAAAGAATGGACCCTCAGTAAATGCAATATACTACAAGAGGAGGAAAAATAACAATGATCTAAATCATTGGAAGGGAAAATCATCATAACCAACCATCCAACATACATGGTTGCCTAATCACAGTCAGACAAACAACTGAGGTGGATCAAGCCCTCCCATAGCCCATGGTGTAGCAATCACTTACCCAAAATTATAAAGAAATCAAACTAGAAGGAGTTGTGTTCATCTCAAGAGGCTGAAAAAACAATGGGGGACAGACAAAGTAGTAAATTGAGAGATCATGAATCTGATTTGTTCATGGGAGGATGGAACACCTGAGTATGAGGTAAAGAGCTGCCCAATGATAAAGGTGTTATCTGAGAATTTGCCACTTGAGGCATTATTAGATTCTGGTAGCCAGATCTGTGATGTCAGACATGTTCTACCTTTAAATTCTGACATATAATGCTAGCATCAGAACCTACCACTGAAGTTTATTCAAGTTACTATGGCTAAAGTTTATTCAAGTTACTATGGCTAATAATAGAAAAGCCAAACTGTTGTAAAAACAAATCTGGGTTCAAATCAAGATCGACCAAAGAACTCTCATGTTTTTCTAATGAGTGGCTTGATATATGAAGTCATTCTAGAAACAGACCTCTATATAAACCATTGTATCATTGATTTCCTAGGCAAAGTAGTAAGGATAGATGATAGATGATGAGATCTTGGAGATGACATTGTGTCCAAGATATGAACCTGAAGTTGATTGTATATCATCTGTAATTCCCAAAACACTGTTGAAAAACAAAATTGCAGAATCCAAGCTACTGGAAGTGATGATAGAATAAAGTTGTAGTCTGTTATAATAAATTTGGTCCTATTTTCTCTGAAATACCAGGGATAATAAAGGTTTTCCAACAAAGGATCAAACTAATTCATGACCAGCCCTTTCAATCCAAATCATAACCTATTCCATACCAGTATCAAGAAGAGATATCTAAGCAGCTTAATAAAATACTAGAGTGGGAGATTATTTCCAAATGCTCTTCACCCTACTGTAATCCAATTGTGACAGTGAAAAAGAAAGATGAGTCGATGAGATTTTGTTTGGATGCTCACCAACTGAACAAAATTACAGTTCCTGACAGGATCATACCATCACCCATCCATGAATTGCTTGAGGTTTGGAAATAAGATAATTGGGTGCAATGGGATAAGGCCTCATCCAGATAAGGTCAGTGCCATACAGAACTTTTTGAAACGCACTAATCTGATTTCAGGACATTTTTAGGGATATACAACTTCTATAACTGTTTCTACCAGAAGTTCACAGACTGCATGGAACCATTATTAAAATTAATCGGGAAGGGAAAAGATGGAAGTGGACTGAGGAGCAAGAGGTGGCATTTGAAAATATTGAAACAGGGTTCCTACAGCAAACTGTTAGCTTTCCCTGATTTTAATAAACCATTTATTGTCCAGATGGACAGAAATGGTTTCAGGTTAGGGGTAACAATATCCCAAATCTAGGAGGATGGCCAACCTGGCATTCTCTATTTTATTAGTCATCTTCTAAAAGATCCAAAACTAAACTATATGGTTACAGAGAAGAAAGCATTAGCAATAGGGTGGGCCTTCCAGAAGTTTTGACAGTCGTTTCTTGGATCAGAGGTGATAGTGATCACTGATCATAAAAGCCTCAAATTCCTGAATAACAGTTACCTGACCAACAGTCACCTTACCAGTGGAGCTTGCTGTTACAGAAATTCAACTACAGAGTACAAATTGCAAAGGATCCGAGAATGTAGTGACAGATGTGCTAAATCGAAACCCATCCAAGTCTGAACAGAATCACCTTTAGAAAGATAATGCCTACATTGCTAACATTGATCTGACATATGACAGTAATGTAGAAAATAATTTAGTAAAGTTGTCAGAAATTTCAGTTTAAAGATACAAATTTAAACATGAGATGTTAAAAGAAAAGAAAGTTTTGCATGAGCTTTTTGCATGAGCCTAAAGATCTTACTTCATAAATTAAACTTACACTAAAGAGTGGAGGGTAGTAATACCTAAATTGTTAATGGCCCCACTCACAATGTATGTCCACTGTCAATATGATCACTACAGCGCCCACAAGACAAAATGCACTCTTAAGCATTGATTTTACTGACTGAGAATGTATAAAGGCATTTTGAAAACACTCCAAGATTGTCTAGTGTGTTTGTGTGCCAATCTGGTAAACCAAAACTATGCCACTCCCACCAAATCACTGATACCAGAAAGACCTAATGAAATTTCAGCCACAGATTACTATGGGCCTCTGCCCTCATTCAACAAAAATAAATATCTATAGGTAATGTATGATCTCTTTTCCAAATACATCGCAGCTAACCCTACACTCCAAGCTAATACTAAACATAACAACAGAGTATTAATCCTCCAATTCATAATGATAGGGAAGCCAAGAAACTTACTAACAGATCATGGTACTACTTTCCTATCTAGAGAATGGAATAAATGGATGGAAAAGTCCAAGGTCAAAAATGCATAATACAGGAGTTAGGATGGTTGATCAGGACATACCTAGAGGATGAGCATAAAGGCTAAGTAAAGCAGATGGGGTGTGTGGTAAACTTTATTAATTGGAGCATGAACAAATCAAGTGGGTTTACACCCATTAAATTACATAATCGTAAATCCACACCAATACTATTTGAAAAATATGCACCAATAACTATACACCTTGATATAAGCCTAGAAATAATAAGATAACACATCCATAAATGGATGCTGAGTAAGGCTAAACAAAGGAATAAGAGAAAAGGAAAGACAACCCAGAATTTTAAAGTAGGGGATAAGGTCCTGATAAAAACCCCACACATAAGTAAACCGCATAAGGGAAAATATCAGAAATTCTATCTACAATACAAAAGATCCTATACAATAATAAAGCAAACAGGTCTTAATGCCTTTGGGGTAAACATGGGAGGGGAAATAAAGGGCACGTATAATGCAAGAATATTGAAACCATATATTGGTCAATCAATATGTGTGATCTTACTGCCTCCACCCTAGAGTAGCTGTAGAAATTAGAGGGGAATATGATAATAGAGAAATGAGATGTGAGATAGCATCAAAGAGGAGAGAGGCAACAGTAACACATATAATTAGGGTAAAAATAGTAATTATTGTATGATTCAGCAAACAGTTAAAGATGCTATGCTATGCTAATATATCTTCAGACATACCAAGATTGTTTTTTTAAGAGTCAATTCACACATGATGATGGACATTCAAAGTTTAAATGATTCAAAATTCAATAAGCCTTAAAGAGGGCAGGAGAGATCACTAAACAAAATTTATGTCATCTAGTATAGATACACATTACTGGTACAGCCTAAGCCATAAAAGAAAAAAGGGGTATGTGAAAAACTATGAGAAACTATCATCTGAGAGGATACTAATCCATGACAGAAAGGAAGTAGGAGATAGTCAAAGCAGAAAGATTAAAGAGAAATAGGAAGATACAATTGTTCTGAAACCAAGTGAATAGGTAAATGATGTGCTGAATATAAACTTTCATGTGCCTACTGAAAATAAAATTTTAACAACAAATAAAATTTTAATCTTGTAGGAGAGGGGAATTGTGATGGTATGGAAACTTGTTCCACACCAACCTTTGTCCACCCACTACACGAAGAAAGAAAGACTTAGTTAAGGTTTATCCTTGATAAAGTTATAAAAATTTGTGATAGCATATTAGATGTAATATTGGAGTGTTTGAAGTGTATTTAATAGAAACACACAAGTATATATATAGGCACAAAGTGTCAAGAGGATATATAACAACAAATGACTAATTACAACATCAGATATTACATTATCTCATAGACATGCTAGGGCAAAGCTAAATTGTTAAAGCAATTGAAAGGTAAACAGAAAGAAAATTATACATATATATTGTAACCATCCGCTTGCCCCTCAACTACCTATCATGCCGAACTCGCTGCGGCACTATAAATTGTAACCGTAAATTTGTGTGGTCCCAATTACATAACGTAAGTGCGCTAAGAATCTTAACTTCTATCACTGATCAATTCCCGATGCACATTGTCAGCTATTAAGAGCTGTAACCAAAAGCATATCATGCTATCTATTTCATGCACCCAAAGACCACAATCAACATCTGGAGCAACCTACCACAGACCAAACTGATGATCTATCATAAACTTTTTATGATTTAATGTGATCGCAGCCAGGGTGTACCGCGAAGAACTATCATAGTAGAATGATAAAATACATTAAACAAATTATAAGTGTAATGTTATTATTTTTCATGCCTTAATTTGCGATTTTTATTGTATGAGACCCGATGGCCGACCAGGTACAAGATGGCATAATTTGTGGAATTACATAAGATTATGAAATTTTAAACCATCTATATGATTTTTAATACAAATGCTAGTCCAGGTAGAGCTTTGCAATAAATAAACATAAATACTTGGGTTCTTTTTATTATAGTTTACTATATCACTGAGACTCTTATTATATTGACAAATGACAATTTAAAAACGTTAAGTAAATATATTCAATCATGTCATTATTTGATAAATCTGTTTACAAGTTTAATAATTAATTTATATTGTATACTAGAATCAACTACGCAAAGCCAAAATGATGGAAAAGGTAAATGGGATTTTATTGTACCCTACACATCATAAACTACCAAAGACGAGAAGCATCCAAATGTTTTCTCAAAATATCAATAAACTCTTATATCATGTTGACGATAGTATGTACTTCAATGTATGCTCTATCCAAGGTTTATGATTTCTGATTTTAAGAATAACACATAGCAACGGCACAGTAAGTTTAATTATAAATCAACTTTTATTTACAAATTTATGAATAATAAGTAATTAATTCCAATATCAAAATTAAAGACATAAATAAACAAATAAAATAAATAAATTATAATTCCATCGACTTTCTTAAATAACATATCATAGGTACAGTTTTTAAAAACCTAATCATACCTTATATTTCAATTTGATGTAATGAATGTATTGAGAAAATTATACTAAATTCGGCATCAACTCATGAAATATTTAACGTCATTTCCAGATTCAATCGATCCCTACCGTAAACTTATAATAATATAATAAATAATATTATATCTGTAGGATTTAGCTATAATGTAATCATGAAATAAAGTGAAAATTTAAACTTACATCCCGGTAAATAATAATCAACCAACAGTTAATTATTATGAAGTAACTTGAATAGAATGTCCTGCTACAATTTGATGATCTAACTTATAAATTATGCTTACAAATGAAAGAAGATGATTTAGCAGATTAACTAGAATACTTTGCCCAACTTATATCTATGAAGTAAAACATATTCCTGTGGATGCATTCATCTACACGTAGGAATTAAATAACACTAAACGTTTTGTGTATTCATACACCATCATAAAGTAATACGTATAATCACACAATTCCGCGGATTAACCACCAGCGCAGGAATGTGTGTAAAATACAAAAATGGCAATTAAGTAATCTGCGGATTAACCACCAGCACAGATTAATGCCTTTTAACATTCTAAAACAACATTACTATTTACTTCACATTAAAGTGCAAAATCATCCCCCTCAGTTATTCTGACCATTCAGAATACACCAACACTTTAGCAAATGTGGGTTCTTGCATAATAAAATGTTACACTATCAGGACAACTAATGTACTAACTTATATTGCTTAAAATAAAATATGTAATATAGTATAAGTAATATTAGTATAGGAATATAAATCTGGAAAGACTCACAAAATACCCCATAAAGATTGATATATCTCATGAATTCATTTAGTACTTTTCAAGCTTTTTCGTAAGCGCTATTCTCTTGAATAAATATTTTTTTATTCAACCCCTATTAATTTAAACTTAATAAATATAACTCATGAACTTCACATGCAAGTTCATATAACGATAAAATAAAATAATACATTATTCATCAAATACATAAAATTTAACAGGTGTGTGTGTGATATAAATTAAATGTATAGCATTTTATAGTTCAATACATAAATTATAGCAGGTGTGTGTATCACAAATTGGGTTGTATAGCATTTTATAATTCCAAATATGATCCATGGAATCCATGTACAATGTGTCGAACAATAAATATACGAAGCAATAGCTATAATTATAGTTGAATTCCATACATGCAATTTTATCCATTTGTATTAGTTATTATAATCACTATTAGATTAACGATTTTACGTGGCTACATAAACATGAAACAATTTCAAAAAACATGACACGCAGAATTTAAATGAAAATGTTTTTCAAAAGTTATTAATCTCTACATTTCTCTATTAAAATGTTCCAAGTTTATCACATCCATGCTAATATTTATCCATCCACACTTAAATCTAGAAATACTAATTATAGCAATTAATTCAATCATTCCAAACCGACGATAAATTAGAAAATAGCTTTGATTAACTATTTGAAGACTATTTATTATCCAAATGTTAAACAAATTAACTAGCAAATATTATTGGCATTGTAAAGTTAAATATCAATCAATACTATATTTTTATTAGAATTAGAAACGGAAATATTAAACTATGTTGATAACTTTAACATTTTACTTTAACTTAAACTTCTTTTTTAAAAAACAAATTTTCATATTCATAAAACTTCTGTAATTAAAATACTTATTTAATTTTTCCAAATTGTAGAATAATAAACATTTCAAAACATACCAAACTCTTGCAGTTAATTCTTTTAAACTGGGAAGCTCCGACATTCCAAAAATGTAATATTGGAAAATTTTTACCGGTGATTCGATCCACTTGGCCAGCCGACTTGAACAGACTTTTAAATTTAGCAATTCATCTTATAGTTAAATACCACTATGTTATTTTTTTACGCTTATAGCAAATTTTGTGGTAATCAGTTTACTTGTTAACTATTTTAAAATAAGCTTATCAAATTTACACCATTTGCCTTTACCATTTTCTTTTCTTTCTCCCTCCAAAAGCAAACTATCAGACAATCTTCTCCTAAATTCGCGCTCTTTTCTTTTATTACATTGAGACGCATACGTAATTCTGTATTTATTTTTAATAATTAATTTTAATTGAACAAATGGTTTTTTAATTCAATGGAAATAATAATTTAAGATCATTTTAAACAAATAAAAATAAAATATTATTTTCAATAATATTTTACCAAATTTTTTATGTGTTGTCAAATTTTTAAAAAGTTAAACGTTTTGATATGAGTTAGTATATGGGAAGAAGCAAACTTAAATTTATTAAAATAATATAAGAGAGTAATCTGTTCAAAGTGCAAATCAAGCCAATCAAATCACCAAAAGAAGAGAAATTTTTATACTAGTTACATCAATTAATATATTTTATACTAAAATATATGGTTACAATATATATGTATATAACAATACCTGTCTTATGATACATACTTTTACATATCATTAATCAAAACAACAATGATACAAATGGTAGACCAAAGGTCAAATATTCTACCATAATATTTCTTGAATCAATTACCACAATATAGAAATAGGCTCCAACAATAAGCACATGAATGAAAAGGAAATGCAATGATATATACATCCAGTTACATAAAGTTAACACCTGCATCTTCAGCTTACGCTCACCAGAGAAAGCCCATTCTATGTCAACAAGAATTTGAATACCATGCAAAATGGATGCTTTCATTCGAATATGTACAGTGTTTACATAAAATAAAACTCTGGTAAAAATAATTAAGAAGTTGGATAATTTATCTTGGTTAACAAGCATAGAAAACTATTAATGCAGACTGTTGAATTAAATTTTAAAAAGTATTGTAAAGTTTACTGACTGATAAAATTGGAACGAAACGTGAGGAAGTATATATCTGGAAAATAAATGTTTATTTATTACTCTTAAGCTAGATAACTGAAACTCGCAATTCATTATGTGGGAAATATTTTGCTAAATACTCTGTACCAAAAACTGTCAGTAATTATGTCATTTTCACATGTTGAACCAAATGATGAGATTGGGGTGAAAGAATTGGTGCTGTGGGTGGAATCACCTAATAACTAACCATGAGGAATGGAAGATGATAACAGACTACCAACACTGGATCGTTTGGAAAACACAAATCAGAAGCGGCCATAATCAATCTAGATTTGCAAAGAAGGAATTTTGCTCAATATGGAATGTCTGCATGAGGAATGTAAGATGATGACAGACTACCAACACTGGATCATTTGGAGAACACGAATCAGAAGTGGCCATAATCAATCTAGATTCGCGAAGGGATTATTTGAAATACATGGACTCTAATTTTATAAAGACTCTCTCATCTATTAAAATTTAATCTTCGATTCAAGAAATATATGTAGCTATACATTTTTTTTTGCTAAATATATATTGTAATCTCTACAATCCTCACCTACATCACTTCATGCACAAATAAATGCCCAGGCGCCAATTCTATACAAGATAGAATAAATTTGTATTTTATGTTGCATCTCTACTTATGGATAAGATTATTATACTATTAATCTACAGCTTAGGTCAGTTGGGGGTTATAGGGTATCATGGTCATCTAGAATGCAAATGTGGATGAGAGAAGCATTTATAAACAATAATTATAATGTTTATTCAGTTATATTATGAGCACTTATTTAAGTTATCCACAGAAAGCAATTTGTGGGTTAAATCAAAAATCATGATATGTTCAATTCTCTCACCATTCAAGTACATGCTAGAGCAATCATGACACTCATCTAATATATTTGGAGATCACTGTAACAATAATCAATCTACTGACATTTAATTTAGATTGCACAGCTATATCAATGTTTATTTAAATGATGAAATAATCTCAGGGCACTGTTATATGAATAATAAGTCAATCCTAATATAATATGACTATTAAATAATGAGGACTATGGTGAAACTGACAATTATTATAATAAAATAAAGGATAAGCAATGATAAAGATTGGGTGCATTTTTATCTCACATCAACATCTATTTTTGTTTTGGATCAATTAATTCAGTATTATTTAAATAAATGACATATACTATTAAACTGATAGGTAATACAGTTTTGAATAAGGTATAATCTATTCTTGGCATTTTACAATGTTTAGATCAATTAATTCAGTGTTATCGAGATAGATTGCATGAAGTATTAAACTGATAAATATTATAATTATATTATGTTGAAGATGTGTGTGTGTGTGGAAATAGTTAATCGAATGTACATGATAAAATAATTCAGAGGGAATCTTACTTCAACAAACATTTATTACAAGACACATTCTTTTACAAACACATCGATGATAATTTAACAGTAATTTCACATTAATTATAAACTCAACATTTAAATAAAATAAAATAATACTTAATATTTGAAGGCTCTTCCTCTTATCTGATATTTCAATAATATTTATAACCCTATTAAATTATTAGCAACACAAAATAATTCTATGTTCATATACTAATGCTTATATCATCTATTCCCATTCTGTGTCTCAGTGAACTAAGAAAATGATATCGAATAATCAATTAATGTAATTTAAATTATTTCTATGCCTACAAATCTATATTTACTATATGAGATTAAATAATAATTTTATTAAAACTAACCTTAAATAAAGTAAAATTTTGTAATATAATATTACATTCATACCGGGAGGATGAATTGCCAGTAATAATAATAAATGAAATAATGATAATGTGGGTGATATGATTTGACAAGCTATTTAAACTTACAATTCCAGTGATGGTCTCCTTCTATATCTCTACCTTTATCATATCTCTGAATGTGTGCGCATTTATAAATTCATAATCACAACACATTTTATTGATTATATTTCCATTGGTTGACTTGCAGAATGAATAAACTTCACAATACAGATGGTACAATGAGCTTATCGCTAAATTATAAATCCAACTTCAAGTATATTACAGAAATCACTAAAATATTTTATCTGAAATAACTAACATATACTACATGACGATAAATATGTGGAATGAAAGGGGGAAAGCAAAATAATATCAATCACTAAAATATTTATCTGAAATAACTAACATATAGTACATGACGATAAATATGTGGAATGAAGGGAGAGAGCAAAATAATATCAAATAAATATTTACATATGTGCATGTGGGGGTTAACAACAACTCTAAACATCAACCTAATTCTTCAACATAGGAACTATCAACTCTTCTAACACAAATGGTGCGGAACTCAGCCGACTTATCCTGAATAAATGGGGCATCTATCACTTCCCTTTAAGAAATATAATTATCGTATCGCATACTATCAAATAAGGAAATATACTACTACCTGTGACTCAATAGATAAATAAATAAAATGTGCGTTAATCAATCTGAATAGCATGAATCATCCTCTCGATCACCTCTCCACTTAAAAGGCATCAAACACACTTCATATAAGACAAATCGATAACAGACAACTTAAATTTTCACAATCTTTAGTGCATAGCACTAGCCACAACCGATAAGAAACAAATAAGCATGAATTTAACTCTTATACAATAGCTTCTGATAGCAAACACACATGCGAATATATATGATCATGTATGAAATATTTTTGAAATCACATCAGACAATATTAGCGTTAATTAAATTATAAATGAATCTAATATCTATGAAAAATTATTAACATCGAATTTCAAATTAGTGTAAATACTATCCAATAAATCTGACCATTCAGCAATACTGGCATAAATGTTTTCATGTATCTATTTACTACTACCAACTAATGAATGATGATAAAGAATGCAATTTGCACAAATAATATGAGCACAGGAATATATAATATTTTACATAATACAACAAAAGAAAAATATTACCCATTTGGTATAACTTATACCAAAATCTCCGAGATATTCTAGAGAAGATAGACATATAAGTACATAATAATAATAAACAAATTAATATCAAATCCAATGTAAAAGAAAATAAATAAGTACATCTATAGATCTATCATATATCAAACCTTCTGACATTAAAATAAAAGTTCTATTTTATTTTTATATTTTTTTCTCTTTAGTTCATACTTGAAACTTTAAAGGAGAAACGCACGGTAGTTCACGATGATAAGACGAATAGACAAACCCTAAAATATACAAATATTATTCCTGCAGGTTAAACATGAATTTGCCAAAGACAGCAATAACCTCCAATGTTCTTAGGATTTTCTAATGGACCTTATAAGCAACTTTTGCATGTATTTGAATCAATTTATTTTTCATAAACTCTGTTTGGTTTAAAATTTCCAACATTTAGTAAATTTTCATAATGATCAAGATCAGGTTATTTGGTCATCCATGTTTATGCATATTTCTGATAAATGATTATTAAATATCATTAACACGCATTCTGTCACTCCTATGGGTATGAATAGTAAGATAGTTTAGTACACAAAGTTATTCCAATAATGTAAAATATTAGAATGAATAATTTCTTTCTTTTTTTTTAGCTTTATTTTACAGAATATAAATAGAAAATTTATTAAATAAGAGTCAATAAAATATTCCATTACACAGTTCAGCATATATTTTCCAATTAATATCATTATTATTACTTTACATAATTCTAGTGAAATTGTATTAGCAATTTTTCTAAATAATATCTATGCATTATGAATGAAATAAGTTCAAATTGTTAGCTGATAAAAGTTAGAAACTGGTGTACCTCTAAAAGTTTATCCTTCCATATTGAATATTATTATCCTGCGTCCTTTACAATTACACATGGGCCTTTATGCTTGAATAGTATAAAAGAAGTTTCCTTATTAAAAAGACAGAGTAGGGAATTCCAATGAAAATATTAACTTCACTTGTTTTATTATATTTCTTTTTTTTTAGAAAATATTTCACCTTCTCTAAAACTTTTCTGAAGTCTTCTGTTTACTTAGCCACGCCTCTTTTTTTATAGTTATAACGAGGCTAACAATATGCAAGAACTTATTGCTTGTAAAAAAAAAAAAATTGTTAGGAATAGAGTTTTGAAACAAAAAAAAAATATTAAGTTACAAATATTAATTAATAATAAAATAAATAACTTTTCCATTTTTTTTTTAAATGTAACCTTTTATATAATAAATAATTAATAAAAAAAATCATATTAACTAATGGTGTGTGTGTTTGTCTTTCCATTGATCCAGAGGTTTATTAATGACTGAAATATTAGCAATTTCTATGGCAAATAAATAATGTTATTGCAAGATGGATATCCTGAGTGATAATTAAAAATATGAATGAAGTGTGAGATGATGTGACTGGACACACACACCCACACGTAAATTTTGGAATGGCAATAACAATAGGATAGAAAATTAATGAATAAGCACTCATTATGGCCTTACAGACAAACAATACTCATTCCCACTGGCTTGGCTCTCATACCAACAATGCCTGATATCATCCATATTCCTTTTCCACTATTAGATATACATAAAATAAAATTTTTTTACTAATCGGGACACCATAACTAACATCCTGAGAACTTATCAACCACATTATATACTAAGTTATGTCACAATTCATTTTTTTCCATCCATTAGGTACCCCTAATCACTATTGGCACAATGTGAACTTCCCACATTGCTTCATGGTGCCAATCTGGAAGGTCATAATATGTATATAGTGATAAAAAAAAATATTTTATTTCTATCCTTAGAAACATAAATGTTTCTAGTCAATATTTTTGGAATAGTTCATTTGGGAAAAACTTGAGAAGAGCAGGTTGGGAGGTTTATTTGAGTTAATTATTTTAAAAATAAAATTTAGATGAAAATCTCCAAGTAATCTTCCATCATAATCTTGATCTTAAAAACTGAAAATTGGAGGTAAGATCTTCATTTATCATACAACAAATTTTATGTACACAGACATAATTATTTAATCATTGTTTGTCTAAATAACATATACTATCTAATATTTCTTTGATGTGAATGATTAACCTTTTGAGTGGATTTTTTTTTACTATTTGATTATAAAATTGTTGTTTGTTTTTTTTGACATGATAACAGAGAAAGATTCTTTTTTTTTTAGTTACCTTACTTTACAAACCATGTATAGGATTAATAATTACAACAATAGCATTATATAGTAGATAGTTAGAATTGCGTTATTAAAATGTAAATATTCTTATTTAAAAATTTTATATATATAATTCTACTGCTTTGTATATATAAATGTTGCATCAAATTCTGTCTTGGGGATAAAAGGAAAAGTTATCTTAAAGTATTGTTGCAATCATGATAGATATTTACCTTTGACATTTACACCACTTGTACATATTTATATCCAGTTGACCCTACATTTATAAATATTGTCATTTTGGATTTATTCAAATATTATTATTTTTTTTGGTTATATATATAAGTTTTTTTAATAAATATTACAAAGTTCTGTTAAGTTAATAAACTCTTTTGGGTTTATTCATCAGATCTATGCATTCATACATGAAGTCTAAGCTTTATATCTACCTATATGCACACATACATACCAGTAATATATAATTAGTTCATAAAATTTTGAATAGCTATAATGTAATAAAATTGACCATAGTGCAACTCTGAGTACTGTCCCTGTTAATGGAGTCAAAGCAAATTCTCCTGAGCTTGACTCCAAGGTATAACGGATCCAAAATGGGGACGAGATGTAGGTGAACTGACCCAAATTGCATCTGGGTGTGGGATAGAAGTAGGGGGGTGGTGTATGAGATAGGGGTGTAATTATAGGTCCTGTACTTTATAGCATCATCTTCAGCATCCTACCAGAAGACCCAAAGTCCGATAGTAGTGAGACGCGACTTGCCAGAACATCGAGGGACTGACTGGACTGTTACAATATATACACATATATATAAGCGGGTATGTATCCATATCAAAGAAAATCCATTTAATTAGATTGCATTTAACTTATGAGCTCTATTATGCTTACATCCAATTTTAAACAATCATATAATTATTATTTAATTATAATAATATAAATGATTAGAAAAAATGTTTAATCCAGGAATAAATTTATATCAAAGTTATAAAAATATCAATTATTAATTGAACAAGAAATCAATTTTTCATTATATTTGCTTTAGCATTCATAAAGAAAAAAAAGTTTTTACGAAGAAATTAAAAAAATTTTAATAGGTATTTAAAAAGATAAAACATTAAAATTATTAATTGCATATTAATATTAACTTTAATATTTGCTATCAATGTTATCATTATTTCTTTTATAAAAGACCTTTTAATTTCAATAAATTTTCTCTTGCAAATAGCATTAGAATTCTAATTTAACACTTTAATTATTAACTTATAGATTCAAACCTTTTTTAAAAAATTGATCCATAAAACAGTTTTAAGGCTTTACTAGATGTATTTTGTTGAATTATTCTCCAGATTATGCATTCATGAATAGGCAGGAAAAGGATATGTAAAAGACAACAGGTAGTAATAATTTTTTATCCTCAATTGTTAGTTCAGGTAAAAGGAGACATTTCTAAAACTGGAATTTGGGTGAGACTATATAATTTGAAGTTTGACTAGTGCACTAATTAGATTTTATCCCATTGCAATGTGATTTTCAGTCATTGCATTGTTTTCCATCTTAGCTGTATTAAAAATTCCCAAGTTAGATTTGTTATTCTAGTCAGATTAATTTTATAACACAGTTACTTGCTGGTTGAAACAATCCAATATATGATTCACAATAAGGATATTAAAGTTATATTAAAACAAAAAAGCTTTCTTCCTAAACTTTATTTTTAAACATCAAAATAAAATAAAAATACTAATGTCTCTCACAACCTTTTTTTTTTTATGAATGCTAAGATTACATGTAAATAAATATGGGAATTTCTTTAAAAAATATATGTTTACTTAGTGTATAGTTAATAAAAAATCTTATACAATTAGTCCAGCTTTATTTCTAAAAGATGTCTGAACCATACAGCAATAAAAATGAAAATGCATAGAATAAAAGTATAAATAATTATTTAATTTGAAACAAAACAAAATCTAGATGAGAATTAATTTATAAAAATGTTTGTATACTTGTTGAGAAGTAACATCATAAAATAAAATTTTTAATGATTTTAATATGCTCAGACAAAAAATATAAACATAACTTGATTTATTTTCTATATAAATTAATTTTAAACAAAGAAGACCATTATTTATATTCATAAGATATAAAAATAGAAAATTGATCTATTACAAAAATGTTCTAAAGATGCAAAATAATGATATCAAAATATTTATTGGACATTATAAAAAAAAACCAGATAGTGATAAATGTTATTGGGGATGTTTTGCAGTCTATTAAATAAAATAACTGATATGAAAAGAGATAATATATTATTCTTAGAAATAATAATATCTTTACGTCTATTCTAAATATCGTGCTTCATGATCTGCTTTTTAAAATTGTATCTTATATGTTTAGTGATTTCATCCCTCTATTTTGAATTAAAATATTTTCAAAAATATGAGCTTTTTAAAATTATAATTCAAAATGTATATTATTATTAGTTTTCCTATCCATGGCTATATCTTTTTTTTTCACTCTTCCCAACACAAGTCATTGTTCTTAGTCTCATTCTATTGATAACTCAGCATATAACACTGCAAACTAATTTTGAACAACTTGTAGATTTTAAAATCCTTTATTGCACCAGTCTCATTTCTACTTGCAATACATCCCTTTATAGATGTGATGATACGTTTCCTTTTAATAATGTGCTTTTCTTAACAAAGAAATTTCATTCAAGAATCACTCTGGATTTATTTCAAGCATTCTAAATGATGATAAATTTATTAAATTTTAGTTGTTTTTTTCACTTATTATTAAAAATGATTTGAAAAAAATGAATAAAGAAATAAGAGTATTTAAACAAATTTATGTAAAAATAAAATATTAATAATCAAAGAATGGAAAGTAAAAGAAGTTACCATTACTAAAATAATTTGACTTAACATAAAACATTGTGAAAATAAATCAATATAAATTTGAAGATACTCAAATTTTAGAACAGAATAAAGCCATAGAGATTATCATATTAAGGGAGGAGGGGGGGGATATCTCTAATCTAATCTCAATCACTGAGCAGAAAAGTAGTTTTATTTCAGGCTGTAGTTTCATTTTATACACATATAATGATAATGTGAAGTTGACATCTCTGATGCAGAAAATATAATAAAACAAGAGCTGCTCTCTATACTAGTGCCATTTATAGTAACTTCGAAAAATCAGTGATCAGATTGCATAAGCTAAAAAATTAAATGATTTTTTAATATTAAGATTCCTAGCTAGAGGAAAAAAAATAGCTATTATTAATAAAGAAATGAACATAGTATAACATATAGTTCCTAGATCTACATAACTCTTAAACAGTTTGGCTTAGGTTCAAAACTTGAGGATATTTTGTATTTGAGGCTTTTAGCATAAATAGTAACATGGAATTTAAGATGATTTCTAGATTTGAATCCTAAGTCTCAATGATAACAGAAACCAGTCTGGGTAGGAATTTAAGTGCACTCTTATCTCCTAATCAATAATTATTCAATTTTACTAAATATGGCATTAAAATAGATATCAGCATTCCCATTTTTATCATATATTGTGTGAGCTAAGAAATTAAGTGATTTGTTATTATAAATACTAACAAAATTGTTGATAACATGCTCTTAGCTAGATATTGAAAAATGTGACTATAACTTTTTTATTTTTAAAAAAGGTGAACCATTAATAATTACAGATTTAGTAGTTGTGCCATTGATTTTGCACAAAGTAATTGCAAAACTGGTTTTTGGATAAAGCATTAGAATATTTAAAAAACAAAAAATAATTCTATGAACTGCATCCTTTAATTATTAACAAAGAAGAAAACTTAATTTCAACAATGTCAGTGGTGAACCATAAAGTTTTTAAGCAAGGGACCTTTATTACAGCATCACTACCAAGAAGTAAACAAAGAAAAGAAAACAGAGCATTTCTAATTTCGCAAAGACATAACCATTTTATTTTTCTTTACTATTAATTGTTAAAAGATCTAATATATTTTTTGTTTTTATTAATTGCTGTTGACAAATAATATCTGGAGCACATCTTCCTTAATTTTTTATTTCAATTGTTTCATGTAAAGACAATTGGGAAAATATAATTTTTTACATATATTCAACATTAATACCCATCATGATAAATATTTAAAATAATATTTCTTTTATTATTTTATTATATTTTTTGCAATAAATATTTATATGATAATTTATAAATTTTAATTACAAGGAAAATACAATATTTTATTGCTCATCTTAAAAATAAAAATAATAAAAATTTATTCACTCTGAAGAGAAACCCATGCTCAAATAAATATTGACACTGGGGCAATGAGTAGGTAGCTTCAATGATTATATTTATGTGGGTTGATAAAAGAAAACAAACCTCAGTGAAACAGGTTCATATTTACAGAATATGACATTTCTGGCATTGCCATAATTAGCACCATCATTGAATAGAATCTCAAGGATTGCTTAAAATGATTCTTTTTAAAATCGGTTTAATTAATTGTATTACATAATAATTATGCAAAATATTGAATGATTGTTATATTATTGATATTTTCAAACACAAATTTAATAATTACTTTTTTTCTGAGAATGTTGCAGTGCCTATGGACCAACCATCATTAAACAATGTCTTTAAAACTACTCATAAAAATTTTAGTAATAGCAAACTTGAAAGAAATTGGTGGGTAAGAGAAAGAAGTATTACTTTTTAAGAGACTATTCAAAGATTTTTTTTTTTTTGTCTAAAATATATATTAAAATAATTAAAAACTATTTAATCTTGCTTTATTGATAATAATACAATAAATGAATATAAGTGAAAAATCTTTTATAAAGAAAAGAAAAATAGAGTTGAGAATGGTTTTGAAAAAAATTAAAGTGTAGTAAACATATTAGTTATTAGAACACACTGCGAATGTAAACTCATATTATTTATTAATTTTAGAGTTCGATTTTTTAAAAACAAACAAACAGCTTAACCATAGCAAAATATCATAGAAGCCTGTAGAGTTTCAATCAGGAGATAGATTCTCTACTGTATTCATAGACTTGAGTCATTAACTATGTGGTTTATGTTTTGCATTTGATCACATCTATACAGATAAGTACCTGTTAAATTCCATTTATGAAACAGTTAAATGCAATAATTATAGATTGTCTTGAATCTGATGCTAAAAGATGAGTAGCAGACTCTGGTGCTCGAGCTTCATTCATCATTGCCAAACTGTCATTTGAACTTCTAATGAACTTTCAAGTAATAAATCAAACTGGCTTGACTGTTGTACCTGAAAAAAAAAATGTTTGGAAGCTCATAAAAAGTTATTTTTTAAATCACTTGGTTATTTTAAGAGATTTTTGGTTAATAGTTTATTCTTTGGAAATTCATAAAAATGTTCAAGTACCCAAAAGTAACAGAGTTGGAATTGTAATCTATGGATCTTGAGCTTTGCAATTTGCCATCCTGCTACTGTATAAACCACATAGGAAATATTCAGAAAGAGAACCTTGATTTGGGATGAGTCTTATGTGATTAAATTATATATTGAATTATTGGTATATACTTAAAAGCTTTTTTATAAATTTTCTGTGAGGCAACTATTCTTCTGACATCTGCAGAAAAATAGGTAAAAAAAAAAAAAAAACCACAGTAAAGAAGTAGACTTGAGTAAGCTAACAATTTTGAGTATCTACGTGTTTAATATTGGCATTTTTCTTTTAAAGAGAGTATACAATTCATCATTACAATATGCTAGGGTTAAGAAAACTGCCCATAAAGTGCTTGCCTCACTCACAATCCCAAGTTATACTAGACAGCTTTCCAATGAGGTTATTCGTAGAATTATTTTAGATCTAAATAAAATGTCAGGCTATAGTCAAAGATTACTCCTAAATAATATAAGGTAAAATTATGTTTTTTAAATATATTGTTACTAAAAATTATATTCAAATTACAGGATATTTTCCATTGTTAGATAAAAAGTTGAGCAGGATTAGGAATAAAACTCCAAATTTTGAAAAATATTTCCAAATTTTTCATATAATTATTAAGAGACGTTTTTATTGCTGGAAAGAATTGATTCTATGAAATCAAAGCAATGTCATCAGCTTAAATAAATTCCTTACATTCTGTATCTGGAAGATCATCAATGAATATATTAAATAAATTGGTGAGAAAATTGAATCCTATCATAAACTGTTCTGTAAAATTTTATATTTAATATTAGTACTATAAAAAATTATTAAACATAATTTTAAAGGTTTTATTTAATTATATTTTGTGTGATAAATGAGTGTTATTTCAGCTCTTATCTATAGTTTTGATATTTTTTATTAAATTTTGATTGCTTATTGTTCAAACAAAAAAGCATGTATAATCTTTTCCTTTTATTAAATATAATTTACCAAGTTACTATAACTATTTCTTAATAAACATAAATACATGTATAGTTCAACTTCATTTCTCTTTTTTCATGTGTAATACATTTTGGATATATTTAAAACTTTTACTCACTCAAACACTCTTTAAACATATGAACAAAAAGACAAATGACACATGCCTTTCATGCTGAATTATCAGTCTTCAGTAGGCCCAATCATACATATCTACATTATTTATACAGTAATCATCAATATCAAACTATTATAATTTAATTTTAATATATATATATACTAGCGTTTTAAACATTGGTTTTAAAAAAAGATTTTTCTGTAATAATTATAGAAAATTTGCTCTAGCTGAGTATATTTTCGCTATGAAAATAAAAATTTTGTCAAATTACAATTTAATTTACAAGTGTTAAATATATTGAAAATATATAATAATTTTCCAATTATTGTATTGGTTAATTAAATTTTACATGGACTATTTCCAATTCCTTTTTTTTTCTTTATATACTTTAAATATGAAGAATATATATACTTGGTAATAATAAGTTTAAAAAATGAGTTATTTAAATAATTACAGGGAGTTTGAAATCAGAATTTCAAGCACCCTTCAGTTATCCACTCTATCGACCACATACATGTGAAAAAGATAAATGATCTCCAATATATGTATTTTGTGCTGAACCAGTCATCATCAGTTGATCCGAATCATCATTTCTCACACACATATATAATCAATGCTTGGTTTATTTTAAGATAGCAAATATTCAAACTTTAGTGGTCAGCCTTCAATCCTCTCCACTCTCCAACCATCCATATCATTGAAAATCTATTGATGGCATGTTCAAAACCCCTGCTTGCCAACCCTTTTGTCACACCCATGTTGATTGTAAGTCATTCTGACCCCTCACGTGTAAGACACCAAGACCATTAAAATACACAGAAGAGGGATGGGCAGAATAGAGGCTGAACCTGTAATATTTAAATACAGTATAGTATATAAACCTAAGCTAGATATAATTAGAGGGGATTTGAACCCAGACTTTCAAGTTCCCTTTAGTCATCCAATCCACCTTATACAGCCAATACATTTATCTTTTTCACATATATATGCCCATATGTATTGTTTGTATATGATGGAGTGGATGACTGGAGCTTGAATCTGAGTTCAAATCTCCTCTAATTATACCTAGCTAAAATAAATATACTAATATTTAAATATTACAGACTTAGCTTGTATTTTGCCCATCCCTCTTCTATGTATTTAAATAGTCTTGGGGTCTTACATATGAGGATCAAAATGACTTACTTTCAACATGGTTATGACAAAAAAGTTGACAAGCAGAAGCTTTGAACATGCCATCATAAGACTTTCAATGACATGGATGGCTAAAGAGCTGGAGAAGGGATAGAATTGAAGCCTGTCCATTAAAATTTGAAGATTTGCTGTCTTAATATAAACCAAGTTCTGATTATATATGTGTATGAGAGATGATGATCCAGACCAAGTAGTGAGTGCTGTTTCTGCATGAAATACATATATTGGAGATCATTTATTTTTTCACATGTAGTCATGTGTATCGGTTGTATAAGATGAAGTGAATGAGTTGTATAAGATGAAGTGAATGGCTGATGGAAGCTTGAAAGTTTGAGTTCAAATACTCTCTAAAAATAAGTTATTGTAAATATCTCCAAGTTGAAATATCTAAATAAATCTAATATTAACTAAAATATAATCAAGACATCTAGACAATTGCCACAGTTCATTTATAAAATACAATTTTTACTTTTATATGTTATAAGATTTGCTAAATTTAAAAAAAATATATTAAAAAAATATTCTAAAAACTAATTATCCAGTAATTAATATCAGTGACATTTTAAAATAAATACATATCCTATTTTACCTTGTATATTTATTTTCATTAAATGACCACAAACTATCTTCTCTGATTTACTAAATCTCCATTTCCCAAACCTTTCATATAATAGAATATTTCAGAAATTCTGAAATTTTAACAGCATCTTGCTTATTTTATATGGTAGGTAGATATTAATAATAAAAAATAAAGCAAATAAATATGACTTAAGAAAACAAAAGCATTTATTCTCAAATTTTAATTATGTAAAACACATGAAATTAGTAAAATAAACAAAATATATAGTAAAATTACATTCTTAATGATTTTGATGTTCTTCAATCTTTGAATTATAAATTCTTTTGATATCAGGCACAATATTAAAAAGCTGAATTTTCATAACTGATATATTATTGAGCCTGTTACTGTACTTTGATTTGGTTGCAGTATAATATGAAAATGCTTTCTCACATAAATATTATAAAAGGAATATAAACATGAATAACTAGAATTACAAAGAAATCAAGTCATATGTTATATAACCTAATTTGCTTATTTGTGAGCTCTATATTGTAATGATGAGTTACAACCCTGACACACCATCCAATTATCTAGAACACACAATTGGAGCCACATAAATGTATTTGCTTAACCAATAAATTGCCAAGCAATTTATCAAATGTTAGCATTTTCCCTTTCCAACATATATATTTATAATAAACATCTTTTTATTTTTAAAAAGATAATAAAAACATTAAACATCTAGGGAAAACAGATAGGTATACTAACACTGGAATAAAACATGTGTTATGTGTCACTAACTGGGGAGAACTATACCAAAAACTTGTACAAAAACCTCACAAAACAATGACTGAATTTAAATTTAATCACATAGCAACCAACTGTAGAAATGAAATTTAAAATGTTCACAAATTATTGTTTTAATCCCTATTATGAGAAGGTTCATATATTTAAGAAAACTACACGCGCGATCAAAAAGTGTTATTAATTGTTATATTGTCTTCTGCCTTCGAAGATAAAGCATTTTCTTCTGCTTAAAAAGAAATTCAAATACAAAGATGGATATATATATTCAAATTTAAATATATATATATTTTAAGTAGTATTTAGAATTATCAAAAGCTGAATTTTTAAAGCAATTGTATGAATTGGAAAAAATAATTTAAAAGAGAAGATTCAATTATTTGCTGATCAAGCAACTTTAGTTGTATTCACGTAATAACAATAATATACAATAATTAACTGTTTTGTTATATTGAAATATCACCATTAAAGGCTTGAAAAGTAAATAAATAAATAGATATATAATATTATCTTTATACCATGGTTGCTTGCTAAACAGTTCATACCATAGGAAAAACTATGTCATCAATAAAGCCACGAAAGCATAAAGATTTCATCCACCCATTTAGAAGAAACCTGAAGAACATCTTTTGTCTTGAATAAAATGCCTAACAAAATTCAAGAGAGAGCAATTGGAGAAGATCACTGCCTTTTGATCCAGACAAGAACTTGCCACTTTTCGCAGGAGCAGTATTTCATCTTTATCCATAGGAACTTCTCTGGCAAATAAACACTTTCCAGCAGACTCATCAAACTTTAATTAGTATAATGGGATAAAAATTGTAATTTTATTTTTATTATTTTTTTTTTTTTTTTGTATATTGTAAATATTTCTGTATATTTTTGTTTTCTACAATTGGAAGCCAATATATAATTTTGGGAAAACTCATTATGAGAGTAGAAGGGGGAAAATATTAGATTTAACTAATTTTTTTTTTTTTTATCTTCATTTGTATAAAATAAAAAATTATATTAGTTTTGTCCTCCCCATCCACTGACTTTTGACAACATAAAGTAAAATGAGGGGTAAGAGATTTTAATATCTCACATTAAGCAATACACTAGATAATGATAGAGTTTATATTAATTTATTTATTATTAATTAAGCTTACTTTTATATTGCTTTTGTATAGATGGTTTATAACCATTGATCTATCAGGACAACAAAGATTCATTTTTCTTTTTTTTTTATGTTTGTATATATATATTTTAAATTAGCCAAATAGAATCGTGATCACTTATATATATATATTAATGTTACATATTTGTCGTCGTAAATAACTGGTCAAGTGCATGAATTTCTACCATTGGGTTGAGGATAAGGACTTTATTTTATAAATATCATTACTAGATATTAATATGGTAGAAACTCATCCTTGACATAACAAATAACGTGTCAGATTGCATTATTATTCATATTTTATATTTTTGTAAATCAATAAATGTTAATATAATTTATTTTAATTTGGTCTCTAGCTCATCATTATTTCCATATCCACCATCAGCTTTATAGCTCTTTATTATTCACATACCCATCATAAACATTATTATCTTATTTATTTTTATTTCTTTCAATATTATCCTATTATTTTAGAGGAAATAAATATACATAATTAGGTCAATTATTATTACCTTTAATACATATATACATATACTACACATACATATTTTGTTTTATATCTTATGGTATTTGGATATGCTTATAGGATTTTTGGTAATCAGTTATCATCTATATAGAGGTGAAATAACTGCTACTAGTGTGATCTTCCCTGATAAGAGAGTCCAAGCAATTACTCCCTGAGTTCGAATACTGTGGTATAACATGGCTAGAAAGGGGTGAGAATTGGATGAACTGACCCAAATTGTATCTAGGTTAATAAAAACATGTAGAGTAGTGTATTGGAAGTAGATACAAGCATAGGTTATGTATTTCATCACATAATCACTGGCATCCTATCCAAAGACCCAAAGTCCGACCATAGTAAGATGTACTCCCCCTATCTCTTGAGAAATCCGTCAGCCCGTTACAATATATAATATATGAATAACTAGTTCTGACACATTAAAATACTATTCTCTTAAATTTGTTCAGAAATCATTTAATGGCAGTTCCTTGCATTTTTGTTTTAAATCAGTTACTAATTAAATCAATTAGATTTTCATAATCACTTGAGCTCAAGTCTATTAGTTTACTGTTCACTGTAAATGGACTCCAAACCCAGGAATTACCCTTACCAGACTTTGGAAAGTATTGCAAAGGATTGATTGTAAGTCATGCAAATGTTCTAAAATTATACTGGAAATTTCATCATCTATTTTAGAATTTATTTCAGCTAAAAATTTATGCAAGATGGAAAAACAATCAAAATTATTCTGTTCAACTATAGAAATCCAGAATTATAACTTAATAAAAGATGCAATTTTATCTCTTGCAATGAAAATTGTTAATTAATTTCTTGTAATAATAATTTATTGCATTTATAAAAATAAAAAAAAATCTCTGCCAAATACGCAAGGCTCTCATCAAGCATGAATGATTTTGTAAAAGTTCAATGAAATTCTCTCCTAAATTATTTGATAAGTAAAAAAAAACCAATAATTCATTATGAAGCTCAAAAAGTCTCAATAGTACTTTTCCTCTGGATAGATATCTCACTTAAGTATGTAATAAAAGTATAGTATGTTCACTACTCATTTCACTGCATAAAATATTAAAAATGATGACTTTTTATAACTAATTTTATATATGAAATAGAAATTAGATAGGCATAAAGCTGTAGAAAGAAAAAATATTAAGTATTTAGATGTATTATTACAAAGAAAAAAATCTAATAAGCAAATGAATATGAAAACATTCAAATGAAGAATTCCAAATGATAAATAGATGAAAATTGGATTACATTTTTATTAATAAAATATGTATTTCAAAACCATGATATGTGCAAAAAAGTGATTATCAATTAATAAATATAAGGTATGTCTTAAAACAAAGGCTTGAATTACAAAGGCAATCAAAAAAAAAGATGTAACAACATTTAATATCCCTAATTTTCAGAAATGCTCCATTTTAAATTAAAAAACTTTGAAGATGACTGATTTAAACAAAATAAGAAGATACCATATAATAAAACAGGTATGAAGAAAAACATAAAAAGCAACAATTTTTCATGAAAATAATTAAAAACAATTTATCCAGAATGGTACATATGTCAAATTTGGGACTAAAACTGATGCAATGCACCTTCAGAGATAAAAATTAAATTAAATCCAATTCTTTTTAAGTAATACTGTAATCCAATTTTTATTAATATTCAGAAAAGAAATCATAACAGAAATTGTAATTCAATGAGTGAAACTACAAAAAAAAATTTTTTTGTTCCAGTGATCAATCTGTAAATACACAATTGTTTCTTGTATAGTTCATGGCAAGATTGTGATTGTTTTTAACTTTAAGGCTTGTAATTGTTTGACCATTGTAAGATTTGCAGTTTTGTTCTTTATAAAAATTCTCATCAAGAAAATGAATAAAAACAAAATGAGGTCATATTTGATTGACTTACATTTGAAAAATGGTTTGCTTTTCATTTACAAAATAAACTCAAAAGTCTCATCTAATTAAGCAATGTTTAATTTTTTCCATTGGATTTTCTATGAATATATTGGCATCTTCTAACAAATATTTGCATTAATTTTTTTATTTTACTGATTAAAACATTATTGTGGAAAAATATTTTTATAATTTTTAATTCATTTCTTAAAAATATAGTTTATAAATAAAAATCATTTAAAAAAATACTATTTCAACTTTGCAAATATAGAAAGAAAAAAAAACCTGAAATATGTAATGAGAATAAGCTTTTGTTCTTTTGTAATTGCCAATAACTATATTAATGAACAAAAGAAAATTTGTTTTACTCCATTTTTAAAATCTGAACAAATTATTTTTAAAAGATCATAAAGCAAAGCAATGAAATGCTTTAAAATTTTACTTATAATTATTAAAAAATAACCAATAATTGTCATAGTATTTATAAAGACTTTCCTTTTTAGCCAATCATAATATATGCTTTATTTTATTTACATTTCTGGACCTATCTTTTTAAAAACATTTTGATTAAAATCCTTAATATAATTAAAAATATTTTTGCATTAAAATAAATATTTTAAAAATATTTTGTAAAAATAATCATAAATGAACTATGGAAAATATACAATTTTTCTTATCTAAATTAAACAAAAAAAAATGCTTTCAAAAAATCTTGTAAGCATTCTCAGGTCCGAGAACAAAGAAACTATCAATCAATGACATTTTTGACTCATTTATATCAAGTATGATAGTAATATTTTTAGATCTTTTTAAATTAATAAATCAATAGACAAAAAGTTTCAGTTTTTGCCATCAAACAAATGCAAAACCAGCAAATGAACACTACAAATAGCCACAAGAGTAAATTTAAGTCTAATGACCAAGGTGCCACTATTTTGTATTACAGTAACATTAAATATTAATTATCCATAACACATTGTAATTTATACAAAAATTGCATAATTGCACAAATTATATGGTACATGTTAACACATGCATGAAAAAATTGGCACTTTACTATAAAATGTTTGCTACACTTGATTTTGCCTAACTAATTATGTGGAAGTGATATTTTTTAAAAAATACAAAAAAAAAAAAAACAATCATTTTTATTTTTATAAATATTTTTTTTATTACTTTTCCTATTTTGGTTGTCTAACAACAGTCTTATTCATGATGTAATAATAATATATTAATGTTTTCATTGATGCACATTTGTAATAAAATATTTTATCACAAAATTATATATATATAAACATCAATATCTTGTCATTTATAATCCTACAAAAAATGGTTAGTCAGAAGATAATGAAATAGAACCAGAATGAGTTAAATTGGTTGTAAGTTGTAATTTTAAATAATATTGATATATATTACTAAAAAAAAAAAATCTCTGGTAAAACATTTTCAAAAATATGTGGTAGTCTGTAAAATGGTGAAATAAAGTTATTAATGATTTTTAAAAATGTAATTATGGAATACAATGAAAGTTATAGGAAATAAAATTCTCAAAAATACAATAAATAATATTGTGATGATAGTAAGTTAATCCAATAATAACAATAAAATATGCAAAAATAAACATTTGTGGAAAAATTCTAAGAATATCTATCTATATTCTAATAAAAATGGAAAAACAAAACAGCAATAGATATGCCATAAATTCTACGTAAAGAGATGTGATCAATGTAACTAAATCTATGGGGAAATGTCTAAATTCTATTATGTTCACTTTAAACTAGATGACTATTGGGGTAAAATTTTGATCATGTATGTCACTAAGCACATCAATTTCTAGTGTTATAATTCAATCTAAAGATAGCAATGGGGAACATTACTAGATAAACCTCAATATTTTAAAATGCTTAGTAGTTATAATCTAATTGATACTATAAAACATAGTTTTTTTCACAAGCAAAATACTTCGTTTCAATTAAGTACTGTAATAAAACCCAAAAAGAGCTATCAGAGAGGCAGATAAAAAATTACAAGGATGGAAAATTTATTAAGTAATTAGAGTCAAGCCTCCAACCAGCTTTAATGAAGAATATTTTCATACACAAATAAATAGATATGCTGAAGTTATTAAAATGTAAAGGAAAATAATGCCTAATATTGTGTTTAAAATATCAAATTCATAGAAAGTAATTCTTAAATTGAAAAAAGAATAATAATTTATAAGAGCAAATACCCTGTCAACTGAAAGTGATAAAATGCCAATTTCTATATTAAAAGATAAAGATCCCCTTTGTTTTAGATATAATAGATTAAGGAACACAGCAAGTGTGACATTGGAAAATGTGAAAAAAAATTTGATCACTTATGTAACATAGATAAAAGATGAGCTTGAACTAGTGTGATTGCATCTCAGATATGAAATTCAAATAGCACAGATTGATCTTGAAGCAAAAAGTTTGAAGAAATTTATAATACAGAATCATCAGAAATATATGCATTAGGTAGGATTAAAATGCATGAGATCAGGGAATCTATCTGGGTAGGTGCCTTTGTGCAAGCTAAATTTCAGTACCCCTATTCTCGTGAATAGTGCTGACCTGAGTGCACAAGACCTCACATTTATAAAGGTTTTCAGTCGGCATGATCTATGTCTATTGTGAAAATCAAAAAATAAAACATTTATCACATGTTAATTGAAACTATGTTTTCTTTTTTTTTTTTTTTGCCAAAACTCTGTAATTTGTAAACTCTACAATGAATATGATATTCAAAGTAATACAATTATAGAAGCGCTGATTATGCAGCAATGCAGATTATTCAGTTACATTGTTTACCTAAATGTTTTCCAATGTTCTGGTCATGTTAATGTTAAATCAGCTCTTTGTTAGCATTTTTGTATATGGGATCAGAATTTGCAAAAAAAAAAAAAAATTAGGATGACATTATATTAATGAATTCACAATAAAACATTGAAGAAAATAAAATATATTTTTTTGCATTATACAGTTTTCATTTCATTTTCTCAAATATTGATTCAAAATCATATTTATAATAAGTAATTATTTATACATTATAAGTACTAGTTGTATAATTTTAATATATCTATATTTGCAAATAAGATAATTTGTTTTTTAAATATCTAAACGTTTTTTATCTTTAAAAAAAAAAGACACCCCCCCCCCAGCCCATGAAATAAAATTAGTTAATTAAAACAAAATGAATTCTATATAATTTTAATAAAAACTCAATAGAATATTAAATTTTTTTTAATTATTTACACTTTTAATTTTTTATTCACATATTAACTCTCTTGACTTTGGTGGCTGCAATGTAATAAATAAAATCAGTTTTAACTAGGGCAACTCTAATCTAAATATTACTTAGTTCAAAATAACTCTTTTTTTTTTCATTCAGATTCTCAATAATAGAATAATTTTTTGTATGCTTATTATTTCAGTTTAAAAACTTAATCACATCATATAGTAAGGTATCTAGGAATTTTAAGGATTTACTTTTACTTAAGAGGAAATTTTTTCACATTATTTATTTGATAAATTTTTAGAAGCCATTTACACTTTTTTTTGTTTAATGATAGATTATAATAAGTAAAAAAAAAAAAAATCAAACAATTGGTTGCTTCCATTAGAATAAAGAATTTTGTAGGCACTTTTGGTTTCTAGTGAAGTTGTATAGGTGCTCCAATCAATAGAGGAGCATTAAACAATAATGCTGTATTAATGAAATGCACACAATCTTTTTAAAAAATTGTTTTACTTGAATTTGGACCATCATTGTTTAATTTTATGAATCAATTACAAATTTTAGGTAAATAACAAATTCCACTACACTACAAATTTAATAAAAGCAGATTAGTTAATCATGTAAAAAAAAATATATTGATATTTATAAAATGAACACATTAGTAGTAAAAAAAAAAGACAATATCAGTCTTTTAAAAAAAAGATAATTTCATCAAATTCAATCTCCAATCCACATATCTGGGTTTCTGATAATATACTCTAATTATACAATATTAAAAGAAACTTCTAAAATATGACTGATAAACTAAATTACCTATTATGCATAATTATTATAAGTTAATGTTTTAAATAAATTTATTTTTAAATAAATTAATAATAGTAATGTCATTTTTCATATAAATTAGGATTTTTAAATAAAGATAATTCAGAAATCTAAACATTTACATATAAATTTTATTAATTATTAGAGTAAAATGGCATCAAGTCTGTTCAGTTTAGTGCAATGGAAGATAATATAATATTTAACATATATCAAATAATTGTCAGAAGTTTGAGTAAAAAAGTAATTCACTTATATTTAAATAAAAAATATTTGCAATCAGAACTTGTTTCTAAAAATGGAGTGATTCAGAAATCTAAAAATTTTCATTTACATATAAATTTTATTACTTATCATAGCAAAATGACACCGATCTGTTCGATGCAGTTCAAGGATAGAGTATATAAAATTTAATATATTTTGAACAATTTAAGTAAAAAAGTAATCCTCTTATATTTAAATAAAAAATATTTACAAACAGAACGTGTTTCTAACAAGAGAGTGATTTGTAAATCTAAGCATTTATGAATCAGAATGTATTAACATGTCTGATTCATACTATGAGAATTTTCATTTACATATAAATTTTATTAACTATCGCTGCAATTCGGAATCCCAATTGATGAAGCACCTTTGTGCCTCACACAACCTGCATACTATGGCCATGCAATACTGAAATAATTGATCAGTACTGCCTGTTCAAATAAAAAGTAAAAAAAATGAAAAAATAATTCCTGGAAAAACTTTCTTAAGTCAAAATCAAATCAAAATGATGGATGAACAAAATTTGTATCAGATAATTTAGTACATTGATGATAATGATTAATCAAATATAAGCTCTATCCTTAAAAATAAATTAGAAACAAGCAGTAAATAAAAAATTATAATAAAAAAAAAATATGAATACAGTTTTAAAAATAATGACACTAAACATCAGAGAAATGAACTAAACAAAGTTAACAAAATTTTAGACTATATGCAGAAACAAAAAAATGATATAATTATACTCACAGAAATGAAAATAAATATCAATTTGTCTACTTAAATAATAGACTCTCTAGCTAAAGACAGTATTACTTTATATAAACTTAGTAATAGGCCAATCCAAGATGTAGCAATATTATTCCAAATAAATTCTGATTTAGAAAGGATTCAGATTCTAAATTTACAGACAAATTATATAATTGTCTTTTGTAATTCAAAAAATATTATTTGATTCAGTTTATTCAATAGCAAAGAACAAAAATATTGCTGATATTCACAATAATTTTCAAATAAATTGATTCAATATAAAAAGGTGCTAATACTGTGTAATGATTTTAACTGCACACATCAAAATCTTTCAAAAGAATTAAAACATAAAATGAAAAAACAGTCCATTTTTTCATTGCAAAATAAAATATCCACCTAATATATATTCTTTTTTAATAGATCTTCAATACTCATTTATCTTTATTCCAGGGCATAAACTAAATACATTTATAAATAACAAATAAGAAAAAATGTAATTATATTTACAACAAATCAATTATCTAATTTATTTTGGTTACAATAAACTATTATACAAGAAGCACAAGTTTATCATCCTGCATAACATAATATAAAATAAAGAAAGTTAAATGATTTATGCAAAAAAAAAAAATTGAAAAAAAATCCAGACATTAATTATATCATCAAATCAAATAAAGCATAGGGTTTTGGAAATTCAAAATATGCTCCAATCATTAACAACATGCTAATTAATAATTTATAGATAGAATATGATAAATTGTATCAACAAATTCAGCAAGAGAATCAAATTTCTAATTTAAATATACTATCAAAGTTAATGATAAAGAATGCCAAGATTTAGCCCCATTTAAAATGTATTTCTATAATGCCAAAAGATTAAAACAAACTTGTTTATGGATTAAAATGTTAATGAACACATTTGAAAGAATATTAAAAATAAGATTTGGTGAAGTGAAGACAACATAAAAATCTATAAAAGGATTACTATACGAGATCATAAAAAAATATATATAAAAAACATAAAGCAAGAAATTAATAAATTAAAGATAAAAATAATTCTTGCAAATGTCATAATTCAATTATCTGTTTATATACAATTACATTATGCCTTGATTCCATCTATATGGAAATTTTTTAATAAGATGTATGAAAAACTGATTGGTCTAACATTAATGAAACTCACAATAATAAAAGAATATGTAAAAGGTAAAGATTAAACTAACATTAAACACTGAAAACTGACACATTTTCAATTGAAAATATTGACTCCAAAATCTTACGTAGAATTTTATTTAAAAAACTATATCAGTTGATAAATATGAAACTATCAGATGCACATCACATTATAAAAGGAAAAAGAGCAGTGAATACAGTTCTAAAGATTCAAGAAGCCATTAATTATAACAAAGAAATAAAATTGATAGAATACTTTTAAGTCAGCTTTTGATTTGGTTAATTGGTCATATCTATTCGAAGCACCAAAGCAATTGTTGCCGAAACACAAATACCTAGCATACACTTTAGAAAATTATATCAAAAATAATAAAATTTCAATTAAAAACTATATGAAATTTTTAGATTTTTTTACTCCATAAATAATATCTTAAAGAGCACTATTAGCTATACTGCTATTTGCAGTATACAAAAATCAGATGGTAAAAGATATTAAAAAGCAAGTTCTAAGTCATTAACAATCTCATTTAGGTGTTAAAAGAGTGCCACTAACCTTTATAGATAATGTTATAATAATTTTTCAAAATGCTATCTTACAAATGGACTGACTTAAGTTTCAAAGTGTACAACCATTATGACAGAAAATTCCATTCGAATATCAGACAACTATCAGGTAACTTCTTTTATTCATTTTTTTTAAGAATTCTTCTTTATATATCAAAGATAAGTATGACTGGATTTTTAAATAAAATGATAATGGATAAAATTATCATGATAATTAAATCTTTCTCATTGATAAAGCTTTATGAAATTACAAGTCCAAGAATCTTTAATACAATTGTAATGGGAATACTTAGTTACTATGTATATTGGATTAGTCTTTTCAATATAGCATTAAACAAAACAAATCAGATAGCAAAGAATTATATTTGCGATAAATCTTCACACCTGTTACTGATTTTATTTTTACAATTACCAATTGCCCATGGAAGATTCAATCTTATTGAACAAGATTGTGTGTATCATATTTTAACACATGAACATGTTTTTGTCCAAAATTAACAAATGTAGAATTTATTAATAAAATTGAAAAAGATAGAAGTTTATTTTATACTGACTTGTTTATTCCATGTAAAGACTTGCAGGCTGAATTAAAATTAAGTTTCGTTAAGCAATATTCATTATTCATGACAGAAAGAAATGTCAATGATTAAGGTTATGAAGAATTTTCACAAAATATATGTTCCACAATGTTACATCAAATTTATTTTAAATTATTACAGTTTATTTAAATTGTACGTTAAAATTGAGGTTAGAACCCATATCTATTTTTGAAAGATAAAAGAAAACTTTTTTCACCTATATAAAGATTTTGTAGAATTTAAATTTTAAAGATCATAAATTTTTCATGTTCCATATATAAATTTAAAATGAGAGCTAAGAAATAACACTAAAAGATTTCATCCTCACAATGCACTGTTTTTGCTACATGCTCTGAAAAAAAATTGGACAATAAAATGTAATACGATTTTTGACAATAAAAATTATAATTGCTAAAATAACTTGATAATGATTGAGATAAATATCTTGACAATTGCATCAGATATCTACTAAAAAATAATAGGAAAAATTTGGAAATATGGAAATAATAAACCACAAATTAAAATAGATATTTTAATTAGAGAAAGAAATTTATTTGAAAAATAAACAAATTTGAAGATCAGTAATTTAAAATGTAATGTAAATAATTCATAAATACATTTGATCTTTTTAATGAAGGAATTACAAAAAAAAAAAAAACTTCATGATATGAGAAAATCTTTGTAAATATTTTAAAAAGAGAGACTTGCAAAAATTATATTAAATGTATAAATGATACGTATATACCAAATAAATGGGAAAACGCAATAGAGATGGTCATATTAAATATATATAAATTTCAAAACTGGCAATAAATAGGCAGGCACTAATAGGTAATATAAATATTCATACATATACTAGTAAAAGTTACTGCTACAAAAAATAAGTAAATAGTTGATAACAAAATTGTAAGACAAAGGCACACTATTAAATCATAAATTACAAACAAAACAATATATGAAACTAAATACAGTTTATATATTGTAACCATATGTTTAAGCTTTATTCAGTGGTCCAGTATGTAAAATTTTAAATAGTAATAATTTATTAATATATTGAAAATCAGGGTGTAAATATCAGTTATAGATTGAAATACTTGTTGGATTATAATTTTCCAATTAAGCAAAAGCTCACTCATAAATATCCTGAAAGTGATGATGATTTGAACTGTTAAAGACACTGGAAAATCTGATACAGTGAATATTTTTCCATAAACATTTTTATCACATGTTCCAGTGGCAGCTCCATTTCAAATATTTTAATAGTATAAAACCAATTTGGAAGTATGAAAATATTTAACACTTTATTATTATTATTATTAAATAGTAATTAAAAAAAAAAAAAACAACATCAACAAAATCAATTTATAATTCTTCTAAATTTTTTTAAACAATCTTTAAATATATTGTATTGCAATCTAAAATGATATGAAAGTCTAGGTGGTCGTGACTAGAAGGACAAATTAATTTATTCACACTGTTAGTTATTGGCCCATTTAGTATCATAATGCATTGTAATACAAGGTATTAATAATATAACAAAGTTTATAGGGGGGGGGGGACTATTAGGAGAAGAAAATCGGAATAAGATTTCAATTCTATACTTATAAAAAAAAATAAAGTAAAAAAAAAACTGAAAAGTAATAACCTTATGAATTAAATGGAACAAAATTTCAAGATTATGTGGAATTAAAATGATGAAGTAGAAACTTTTAAACCTTGTATTATTTCAATACTGTTTACTGGAGAAGCTGCAATGACCACCATCTGGATAATTATTTGCCTCAACATATACTATTTCAAACGAAGAACAATTCCAGAAAATGTAAGCAATTACTTTTATGTTGTTTATATTAGTCAATTGTCAGATTTAAAAATGACCCATAAATTATTTAAATTGAAAAGTATAAAGCAGAAAAATACGTTTGTTTATAAATTGTACTCTTTATAAAATATAATTCAAAATAATATTGAATAAAAGTGAGAAAATATCAAGTAAATAAATTTAAAAATTCACTTTTTTTAAAGTCATACTAAGTTTAATCAATTTAAAAAGAAAAATGCATGAATTCATTTCTTATTCTCAGTACAGAAGAGAACTCGTCTGCCCACTGGTGTTTCAGTGTGAATTTGCTTAGTTATTGAAAATAGAAAAATGACAGATTATTAAGGCCAAGTATATTGTACTGATAATTGCTCACAACTGAATAATTCTTCTTAATATTATTAAACACATATTAATTTGGTAATAGAAATGAATAAATAATTATTATTTTTTTAGTCTTATTGTGCAACTTGCAAATTAATAATATTTTAAAATTGCCCAGATCATTTAAAATTATGACAGATATCTTCGCGGAGGGAAAAACAAAATAACAAATCAATAAATGATTTTTAAAAGTTAAGCTTGTTAATTGTAATGAATCTATCAACTCATTTTAAGGAAAATTGTCTATAGAAAGTATGGACAAACCTATTTTTTTTAATTGCACTACACTTGGAAGCGTTTAAATATTATCTCACTAAGCCGACATCGAGAAATATACCAATAAATGGTTTTTAAAAAATTTTTTTTAAGGATCGTAATAGACCTACAAATTCAGTTAAGAAAATTTATCTGCAGAAAGTATGGATAAACCTATTTTAATCGTCTTACACTCAGAAAAGTGTTTGAATATTGTCACTATGCTAGCATCAAACACAATAATCAATATATATTGAAACAGTAAGGTCTGCTTTGCAGATCTTCGTTTCACCTTTTCTCACCTATTTCCTACCCTCATACTTTAGTTTGAACCCCAATCTATCATAGTGTGTCTGCAATATGCTTATATACAGAAAATCCCGCCTAATTTTAAACCACGAGTACAATGCTCGTATTATATATATAAGTCATTCCCAAATAAATAAAAGATTATAGATTATGTATATGTTCACATAATTTTGATTTATTAAAAAGTAAGTTATATAAGTCATAATTGCGCACACACTATGATATCCATTTTAAAACATATCAAAATTATAAATTGTTAAAGTTATTTTGTTTGAATCTATTTACAAATATATTACTGTCGTAATATATTTTGATTTAAAATAAAATTTATTTAGTAAATATTCGTTTGGTAAATAGATTCAAATATTGCAATTTAAAAAGTAAAATCATTTTCTTTAATTTAATAAAAGTTATTCCAAATATTTCTGTTTAAATAAATCAAGGACAATAGTTTAATTAGTTAATGTTCTATAAGTTTATCTAATAACAGCAGATGTCCACTTACGGTTTTCTTTAATTAGTAAAAGTAATTTTTAATTAAATCTAGTTTGTAATTCGAATGTCGACAGGGAAATTAACAAAAGAAATTAATTAATGTTGAATTCCTTTAGACATTCGGATGATTTAATTACAGCTGATAAGTCAGTTATATTTTTGTAATGCTCCAGGGCAGTTCTATTGTTAAAGTCTACTATAAAAGAAGGGTTTTCTTTTGTTCTCCAGAGTTTTTCTTCTAATGTTTCTAACCAAAATTATTATAGTAATTTGTAAATCTTGACATGACGGAGTAGAGTGCAAGAAGGCTATTTCTCTACGAAATGGTCATATGCTGCCGTAGACCATCGGAAGTTATCACACAGGGAACCCCGGAACTGTTGCTGCTGTCAAAAATATGAACATTTCCAGATTTTGCTGTTAAATTATATAAAAACCTGCCGACCATCAATCTACCTAAAAATGCTTCTCCAGAGGTAACCCTAAATTAACCCAAGAGCTCTTGTGATAACTAACATGCTATAGCTATTTAAAATTGTTTTTCTTATATTTCACATAACTTCATTATGTATTTCTTTAACGTGTTTAAATATACTCAACATTTTGCTCTCTATCCTTGGGTTCATATTTTCTATTTATTAAGCTTTCTGTTATTTTATTATGATAATGTGTCAGAATCGTCTTTGACCGAGTGAATTATTCCCTCTGATGAAAATAAGATGCCGCTATGAAGGCATATTTTAAATTTCTAAATAATTTTCCAATTTTATTATCTTGCAAATCACTCGTTCGAGGGCGATTCTTTTCTTTAATATATAATATAATCACATAGTTTAAAATCTACATGTTATTGATTTTAATCTGATATGAGAGTATGTGCGAGGTCAATGATTAAATGTGTCCCCTAATGCATGATTGCGTATATAAATCTATACTTACTTTTCAAACCCGCAAGCATGCATTTTCCTATTTTAATTACCGTGTTCTACTTTAATTATAAAGTTCATCATTGACGTCGAGAATGTGCGGACCCTTTTAAATGAATTTCGGGGAATGTGATTGGGCATTTCTCTTAATCCGAGTAAAACCCATTCAGTATGTTTTTATATACACTAGTCTCGTATTGCTGGTAAATGAATTGGTTGTTGAGACCGCTTTGTTTTCTTTTTCCAAGGATTCTTTACATGGCAAAGTCCGTTCTTTTCGCTTATTGCAAGTTTCCAGGCAGAGTGTGTCCCAAATGACACACCTGGGAATTAAACGCAATCGTCACACAGTCGCTAAGTTTTGGCTGTTCATAAAATACTTTCCTACAAGTTAGCGGCGAGATGCCCTCTGTAATTATTCCGGATCTTCAATATTGTTTTATTTTATATTTATTTTACAAAGCATCCGTGACTTAAACGTGTCACACCCTCCAACTTTAATAAATTCATTATCAGCAATACTGACCTCCCAATGTAACTCTATTATTATTATTCTCAAATAAATGCCTTGACCACATTCCCACTTTGGTGCTTAGTAAGCTTTTGTCCGTGCTATTCTCGAAATCAATAAATATTTTATAACACTTAATTTCAAATATTTTCTTAAACTTGTATAATTACTCAAAGCACCTCGCACATGTTCCTATCTCGTCAAGCATATTATCGTAATGCTATTAGCCCGAGGAATAGAATACATCACTTCGTTTTAAAGTCTTTTGTCATTTATTGAAATATAATGCCCACAATTATTTAATACGTGTCCCTGTCTTATATAAGCAGACAGTGGCATTATATATATAATTTATATAAATAAATTTTGTCAAATTATTTAAAACTAAATTTGATATCTTATTTTATTGATTCCTATCACTGTCTCGGTATATATATATATTTTCTGCATTTCTTTTGTAAATCCATAGACGTTAATTAGCCACCCAAGCTTCTTTTAGTATAGTCTTTTGTTTCTCCCTGACCACCAGGCACCGGTCAAAGGTTTTACTAGTAGTGGCATCAGATGCGTTATCACGTAGATGGCGCTGTGAAATTTGGACTTTAGATTCGAACTTAGTATATCTAGAAGGCAACCCCTCCTAGAATGTTCAGATTCGACTGTTACAATATATATATGCGTTTCTTAGGAATGTTTGCTCAGGATATCAGTTTTCTTGTCATTTTTGCTCATAAGGATGGAACAAACTTTGACTAATACGATAAAATCTAATGGGAGAAAATGTTCGTTTATTTTTGTTATTGCTATGTATAGTATTATAATGTTTTTTTTTTTGTCATATATTATTCAGGGATTATTTTTTTATATATATTTATTGTAGTGTAAAATATATTTAGTTAAGGAAGAAGAAATGTATAAAGGTATATACATTTATTACACATAATTTGTTATTTTCCCAGTTAAGGGAAAACATAATATTAAATATCATTTATTTAGACAGAGAGAGAGCTATTTACCTCTCGCATTTTTTTTTTAAACAGATTTTAATATTTTCTTGAAGGGTAAACAAACAGACCCAAATTTGTCAGTTATACACATAATGACCCAATTGTTTTATTATATAAATAATTAATATAAGCATTTTCCATTTCTTAATGTTGCCTACGAATGAACATGTCCACTTTAAATATAAAATATAGGTTGATCTTCATTGTTTACGTGTGTATGGCTTGCTATAACAAAAGTATAATTATTATTTTAAAATAATTAATGGTCATTTGACTTATATGTTGGTGGTTTGTTTATTAATACATTAATAGTTTCTGCATTGTGAAATGGAATATTTATGTTTCCACTTTTATTGTTAGTGTTATTTTATCTTGCTATTGGATTGATAAGGATTTGTGACAGCTTTCAGCTGATAAGTATGTGCCTCATAATGCCATCAAATAGAATAATATTAATATTGTGCATGGGCTAATGGAGAATCTCCCATTGCTAATTAAATGAGAGGATGATATTGTCGAGGCTGATTAATAGTTAGTGCTTAGTTAGCATAGTTAATCCCAAAGAGAGGATGATATCCATGGTCTGAATTTTATTTCCCTGTGATGAGGTAATGCCCACACTTATATACCTATGGAAAGATATTAGAATTGGCCATATTATTGTACAACTATCATGTTGTTTTGTAGAGCCTACCTTTATTGTTTGGTCCCTCGTGAGGTTATATAGTTAGTTTTCCATCGTGTATGGTGAAGTTTAATATTTCCAAATCAAATAGCAAGGATAAGATAAAGTTAGGTTAAGGGACACTGGTCTATCTATAGTGTTTGCCTAATTGGAATAGTGTCTTTATGATGTTGTAGGATCTTCATTAGTTTATAAACAAACCAACCCAAAACTTACTAGTGATTGTAGAACTTCTATATAAAAGAGCAAAAGATACACATGGACAATGTGGATTTATCTTCAACAAGCAGTGACTCACCAATGGATTGGTAAGATAAATTAACTATTAAATGATTAGGTTGTGGACATAGGCAATGTTGTGGGGTCATGTGTGCATTTGACTTATGATGTCTGTCCCCACATTAATACAATGAATCTTTTATAGTAAATGATAATAAATTATTAACTGTGCTGCATATGATAATTTCCCTTATCATATTTGGACAAATAAAATAACTATAGTTTAATACACTAAATTATAACGTAGAGTTTTAGATTTAAAAAGTTGAGTATATCCCAAAGACCTAAATATATTTTGTTTTATAATTTAAATGCTAAGTTAGCTTAAGGAAAGTTTAACTATCTTATTCTATGAAATAGAATAATAATAGAAACATATCCAATAATAATAGTGATATTATGAATATCACTGTATTAATTTGTCTTACTTACTATGTGTATAGTCAATGGGCTACCAATTATTCTCAATCCCTGATTTATTTAATGTATTCGTCTTAGTTCATGTAAGGTGTCTGAAATAAAGTTGTAAATAATGTAAATAAATCTTGTTGTGTTTAAAATTTATTTAGTTGTCAGTAGTCTTATTGCTAATCACCACACACACACATTATTATTGTTATTGCTATCGACATATCATCTGATTATATGGAAATCATCATCGATCAATATTGTATAAGTCACTATATGTTGGTATATCATAATAATTTTGGTAAGCTCTGTGATTTATGAGTACACCTAAGGCATCATTACTTAATAATCAAATAGTATTAACCTAGAGTGCATATTATTTTAAGTGGTATACTAAAATATAAACACTTAATATTGGTTTAATCAGTTTACTTGAACCCGCAGATCTATCATTTACTGATCTTGATCACATTGTTTATAATTAATTGAGAAAAGAAGTTGGTAAGTTATTGTGTTTAGTTATTGAAAAGTTATTCATATTTCTTGAAGCTCCAAGTATATAATAGTTATGGAGTCTATAAAGTTTCTTTGAAATTAATAAATATTGTTTGTTAATTCGATTTGGTATTAAGAGCTGTTTTGTGCATTATATTTGGGTAGTGGCAAAATCCCTCTCACTGATCCAAGTATATTTTGTATAACAACCTTTAAATTATGTGAACCCTGAGAAGAATAAGTTAGTAATTTGCAATGTAGAATTTGACTTTTATTGTAAATTTTATATCTAGTTATTTATTGTAGTTGGATTTGTGTTACATTCACTGTTTTATAAAAAGTCAACCAAACTTTAAAGTATAAATTGCTTTTTTTGTCTTAAATGTATAGCTTGTTTTGACTTTATGGTGAATATTCTGGTTTTGGTAAGCTTGGAATCCCTATTTTATTTAATTATCTTATGATCCTTTAATTCAATATCAATTTAGAGTTCTGGACATCATCTTCCATCCTCCTCATTCTTCTCATCTGTCATTTCAATCTTACTTTATTCTTCTTTCATCCTAATTCATTATCCTAATTAACTCACCATTCACTAGCTCTTATTCCACTATCATCTTACTCATCCATTAACTCTTATCCTACCATCATCTCAATCATTCATTATTCTGATACATCTTCATTCTTTTCTCTTCATTCTCAGACTCCTTTCATTTTATTATTTAATTATTACTTATTTTCATCATCCATTTATTCATCTACATCCTAATGTACTTATTACTTAATTTATAATTTCATATTCATTCCATCGATCTAATTATTATTTATTTATTGGTTTGCCGAATATTAAATTTAATTTGTTTGTTTGTTTGTGGATTTTAAAGCTAGTTTGACCAGAAGTTATTATCTTTATTAATTACCTTGTAATCTTCTTTAAGTTTATAGTTTCATGCGAGCTTAGTCAATAAAGAAATCCTCTCTTTAGTTTAACATTTATCTTTAGGCATATATTCTAGATTGATTAGATTAGTTGTAGCTAAGAAGGTTACAGAAAAGAATATGTCGCCCTAAAACATGAGTCTAGATTGATTAGACAGTTGTTGATAGGTTACAGAGAAGGATATGGCTCTCAAACGTGTACGCTGACTAGCTAGATTAGTATGAAGGTTAGAATATATATAGTGCATTTTAATGAAGAAAAGCTTTAAACAGCAGTTTTCATTATTAAGGCTAATAATATATCACTTAAATATAAAATGAGAAAATAAAATTAAGATGAAAAGAAAGCAAAAGAAAACTACTTTAAAGTGATCAAATTTTACTGCTTAATAATTGTTTCTTACTATCTAGATATTTAATGTAGCAATATAATCAGTGTGTTACATTCCAGTTTTCATTTAGTTTCTGTTTTTAATCACTGTGCTGAACTTCTGAAACCATACAGGGATAACTAATGGATAAACTGAAGATTCAGTGTACTTCTGACATTGATACATATTTAAAAACATAAGCAGTGAAAACTAGATTTATACTTTGACATTTATCTTTTTAATAAAATAGTAGTAGTTTTTTTAATATTTTTTTATAAAGTAATCTAAATATATAAATAATTTTCAAAAATTGAGCAGGCTGTTTTCCTGTAACATGAAATAATTGGATTTTTTAAAATTTTTACAAAATAATCTCAAAATAAATGTTTTTTTTTTATTTGTATGATAATAAAATATTTGATTTATTGAGCATTATTGAGCTTCGTTGAAAAATAAAACATTTTCCCGTAGCAATACATTAGCTAAACCATCAAGCATTCATGGATTGAATTCAAATTCTGAATATGATACCCACACTCTCCTGAACTATTACAATCTCATCTAGATCATATATGCGATCATGACAACAAAACAACAACACCAATAATCAAAATAAAAATTAAAAAAATTAATGTCATTTTATCTTTTTTTTCTAATTTTGATTACTAACCTAGTTCATTCTTTTATTGTACTGTACTGACTAAGTAAAGCAATTTTTTTTATTTGATAAAAAAAAAAAACATGTCATTTATAATGGATTTGATTCTTTACTATTATAGTTCATAAAACTCAACATTTATTCTTGAACTTCATTTTTTGTCCATTTTCAAAGATAAATGAGAAAATTGCAAAAAAAAAAAACATGTGTAATTTTATAATAAGATTTAACAAAAATATATAAACAATTTACAATTAATTTGAACTTTAGAATACAATGAATTGCCGCAGTATGGGCTCAATAGCTCTAAGTAGTAGATAAAAATGCTGACTAAAAGAAAAATCGAATCTAGTACACAAACTGCATCAGTACTAAAATTTTTACCTACAAATATTATCAAATAATGGCAATGTGGTGTAGTGCTTCCATGTGATGAACTGAAGATTGAAGCCATAAAATATTTTTTAAAAATTCTAACTAATTTATTTATTTATCAAGTAGCTAACGATAACCAACCTCTTAGCCATTTCATTATTGGTCAGTAAATGGGTAACTTATTAAAAGTTTTGCTATTAGGTATATAATTAAGCTGATAAGTGATGTCTTCATTCTTGAATGCTCATCTTTTGAGAAATGCTGGGATTGTAGGGGCTGTTATAAGTGCTTTTTTTTTTTTATTACTTACATAGCAATATGATTCCAGTATGTAAATTTAAATATGACCAGCAACATCTGTCATTGCAATAAATTAATTACAAAGCATGGGCATAGTCAAATATAAAAAATATAAAATTAAATTGCATAAAATTACCCATTGAAGAATAATATTCCAAATCATAAGATTTAGGCTAACAATTTTTATAAATTAAAATCATGATTTTTCTTTCTTTATTAAAACAATGTAAACTACTTTTATATCTAATTTAAAGACATATTATTAAAAATAAAATGCTTAAATAAGAAATTTTTATTATTATTTCAAAGTTCCGAGTACGTTAAGTTTCAATTAAATAGCACGTGATTTTCCAGTCGACACAATAACGTTTGTTTACTTTTTTCAATAACGTTAACACATAGAGTTTATTATTTTCTTTTTTTCAAAAAAGACATATATTAATGAAATCCTACCTTATTTTTTAAAAATAATCCATTGCCCCTCCTTCATCATTCCATTAACATCATGAGTTTCATATTAAAAAAATCCCTAGGAAAAAATCTATCTATTGTTCGGAAACGCAGCATGCTTTTGTTTATTGGTTGTGCCGCTATCAATTTCGAACTTTTTAAAAAGAATTCTGGGAAACCAACAGTCTGTAGTCTGCTATAATAAAATATTGCTAAATTTGAGCCTAATTTAAAAATAGAATGCATTTAAATTATTTTCAAATGAATCAAACGGAAACTTTGATGAAATAAAAAATGTGCTTATTAGCAAATTTTTACTCTGAATTAAGTAATATATATAAAAATTGGAAAATTTTGCTTTTTTTTTTTATTAATTTTGTTTAAATATAATTTTGAAATTATTGTTCGTTTTATTGTATATAAAATAAAAAACTTGTTTTTATAATTATAATCTTATTGCTACTAATTGAAAAGGAAAAAAAAACTCTAGTGGTTTTTACAAATATCATACTATCTACTATAAATAGCGAGTTCAGTTTAACCGATGATATTATAAATATGGTATTCCCTGAAGAAGCTCTGTGATGATTCCATAATCCATATAAACGTAACAGACGTTTATATAAACGTACAACTAATCTTGAGGTATTCCGATAATATTTGTTCTAAGCATATCAAAGCCCAAACAAAAACTGATTATATAGCATTGATATTTTTATATACAAATGAAGGACAGATAGAAGAAGTTGACTAATGAGTAAAATATTTATGCATCATTAAAATATAGGAACTTATACTGTATAGTTAATGAAACTAATAATTGGAAAAATTTGTATTACCAAACATGCATATGTGTGCCTACAAATATGAACAGATTACATGTAATCTATATATTCCTAAACTACAATTTAAACAACGTTAAATGTTTATTTTGTTGTTTTTTTTTATCTATGGAAATAGGATCTGATATTTGTAAATAAAGCGGCAGAAAGAAGTTTGCTGTTAAATGTAAGTAAACTCTTTGATTCCTCTTTGACACCTTAAGCAAGGAAACTTAATGATCATTCCATACATTCTTATCACTGCAGCAATTATTACTACATGATTAGTCTTGATAAATGAACACTCATGGCCTACTCATCAATCAATGTGATGAGTTTATTGATTTTAAACTCTGAACTTTAAGACCAGGAAACATCGTGGTCTTTCTTTTCAGTTCTTATTTGAAACATGAGTTGAGTTTTCCTGAAAATGGGATGAATGTGTGTGTAAATAATTTTTTTTTAGTAGATATTTATAATCATGATAGATAAAAACTAAATTATGGTTCTTATTCTCAGGAAGATGTAGAGTCACCAACCAAGCAATTAATGGATAAAGGTGAAGTATGCTAAGATTTTTGTAATTGGGGATCTAGATAAGCGTTTGACGTTGCTTTTTCTCTTAGTTACTTTCAATTGCAGATAACTTTCAAATGAAGCAAAACTACACGAATAAGAAGAAAAACTTGACTATTAATTTGGACTTTATGAAATTAGAATAAAAGGTGAAAAGACAATTTGAAAAATGAACATGCATTTTAGTATATAGGCATATATATTAAAGCATAAATAGAATGAAATTCAATATAAGTAAAAAGTAACAATAACATTGTGGAAATTGATGATATATCAGATAGAATGGCATGATTAGTTATTTAATTAATATAAAATACCAAAAGGCAGATAACTCAGGTTTATGCTCATCATGATAAAGAAGTAAAGAATTTTTATATGGGTATATAAAATGTTTTTGTTCATGCCAAATCTTAAAATTGTCATGGTAGACTTTAATGCTAGAATTGAAAAAGGTTTGAAAGGAAAATTCTATGGGCTAAATTTGGCTATGGTGATGGAAATGAGAATGAACATGTGCTTTCGAATTTGTAGAAAAGAAAAACTATTTATTATTAACTCTTTTTTAAGAAAAACATTTAATGGAAATGGACGAGAAAGCATTCAAATGATTGTACAACAGAATTATATTTCAGCTAACAGAAAATATATCTTTTAGGATCATAAAGTTTTTAATAGATTTAACAGAGGAAATAATAATTGATTAATGAGATGTAAGATACATGTTAATGCAAAATTAGAGAAATGAATATTATTAAAAAAAAAGAATCTTCCAAAATACTTCAATGAATTTAAATATTTTTAAAAGATTGACAAATGGTGAAGATGATTCAAACTTAACTGAGATCATTTGAAAGATAACATATTCTACTATGAAATGCAACAAAAATAACTAACACAAAAAAGCATCAATATGCCAGTACAATTTTAAAGTAGTTAATAATGATAAAAGAAAATATAACTGTGAATTGGCAAGGAAAGTTATAATTTTTTTTTTTTACAAGTATGTTATTTTAGAATTAAGAACAAGGAACTATTACTAAAAAGAAAGACAACATCAAGCAATGAGTGGAAGAATTCTACAAAGCATTATATAGTAATGAAGAACAAGAAAAAATAATCACTGCAATTACTGCATCTATAAATGGAAAGCTGTCACATGCAATTCTATCTATGAAGAAAAAAGCTTCACAAAATAATGGAATTATTACTATTCATATTCTAAAAGAAGCAGTTGATGAAAGAGAAAAATTGTTAGAAAAACTATTCTAAATGTTTAAAAGTTAAATATGTACCAAATATTCGAGAAAACAATAGTGATACTGATATTTAGGAACGTTAATAAAAAAAAAGATATTAAAAACGACAGACTTGACAGTTTTCTGTCACTTCTAATCTTTACTGAGATAATTACAACTCATCTGCAGCAAATTTTGGATTTTAAACCAAAAGAATAAGCTGAATTAAAAGAGATTTTAGCATAATCAATAACATATGAATTTTGAAAGAAAAAGTTAAGAAAGGACCAAAAAAAATACGAAGTGTCAGTATATGTTAGATTTGTGTATTGTGAAATAAAAATTGATTCTATAAGCATTTTCACTATGATTACAGCTTTGGACATAAAAGTATAGATCTAGGCTATTACCATATTTTGAAGAATATTAAAATTCAACAGGAATTATAAGATTACATGATGACATAAGAAGATTTACATTGATAAAAATATACACCCAGCATAATTTCATATCTACAAAACTTGTTATAACAATTTTACAATAAATATGGATTAAAGTGAAAAACTAATTGTTTTACGTCATTTAGATTTTGTAAATGATACGGTTGTTTTGCAAATACTGCTTCAAAGCTTCAAGAAATGTTACAGAAGATATTAGATGAAAGAAAGAAAATAGGATTAAAGTAATAATAAGACTAAAGTAATGATCAGTGGAATTCCTCAGAAAAAGATAAAGAATAATAATCATGAATTAGAATCATTACGAATGAAATTAATCATAGAACTAAACTTAGAGTATTTTTGAGAGAAATAACATTTTAAAAAAATATACCTAATATATGAAAAAAAAAAAGTTTCGATACATGCATTTACTAAGTCTTACATATGGATCTGAGACTTGGACATTTATCAGAAGAATAATTCAGATTACTCAATGAAGTACAGAGATATGACTCTTGAGAATAATAAGAAATTGAAAATAAAATACTTAAGTGAGAGAACAAACAGGTATCATTGAAACAAGAGATTGAAATAAAGTTGAACTGCACATACTCCTAAATGAAATATTAAATGGAAAGATGAAGTCTTAACTAGATCTCAAGATATTGTAAATAAACTAGAAAGAGATAAATATAAGATAGATAAATCAAATGAGTTGGTTGATGTAATGTATGAGAGACTATAGATTGGAGAATTAGATTAAACTTGAGATTTTTCAAAATGGATGAAATGTTAATGATAATTTGAAAGTAAATTAAAATCAGAAATGATATTTTGTTGTAATATTTTTCAGATCTTTAATATCATTTACTTCTACTACTACTACTACTATTTAGTTTTATGTTATTTCTATAAAGTTATTTAATATTAGAATAGATTAAGTTTTATACTTATTCTCATTGTTATTAATATTTATTAGTATCCCAAACCAATTTGGACATGATAATTTTTAAATAAGTAGATGTGAACATCTATATAATTCTATTTAGAATTATTTAGATGATGTCAAGATAATGGAGATCATCTTTTATCTACACATTTTAGATGATTTATGATAATAATTGCTAGTTTACTTATGGCAAGTAAAATCATGATACTAGAAGTCCTTTAGTGTTGATGATGAACAACATTGTTATAATGATCTGAGTACTTTTGACGCACGATTGGTTTATAGACATTATTAGAATTTCTGCATACGCATGCAACAATAAATATCAATGATTAGTATGTCATTTGTATCCAATCACAAATAATAACTTGATAATTATTTGCTGCAGTTGCTATGTTTACTATTTATAATTACTTCTGATAACAAGCTATATTTTTTTAAATATTTTTATTAAATTCAATAAAATAGCTGATTCATCCTTATTATTTTTACATCCCCATATAAATAATATTCTTTTCATATTGTTACAATAGATTGAAATACATATTTCATTGGCAGTTTTTCCAAAAACAGGCAGAGGAAAGAGTAGGGACTAGTATAAAGCTAGTTATAAAAAAGAGATTTAAAGCATAGCTTATTTGGTCATAAATATAATATTAATTAAATTTAATAATAATATTACCTATTTACACATCTATGCACATAAATACACTAAATTGTTTATGTATGAATACTTGAAAGTTTGTGAAAGTTTACATTTTCAGCATTAATTTAACTAATATAAAGGTTTAAATTCACTTTTAAAACATTATTAGGATTAAACAAGAGTTATGTTCCCATTTTAAGACATGATTAGATTTGCTCAATTCAATTTGTTTTTTGAAAAACAAAATAATTAACTAATTAGATTTAAGATTGGTTGATATGTGAAGGTAGATAAATAAACTGAACTTATTTTTCCATTTTTATATAAGGTAGAAGTAAAATAGTAACAGAAAAGGGTTATCTCATGAAGTTATATAAAAGACCAAAATAACTCTTAGTCATTCACTCTCTTTTCAGCTCTCCTCCTGATTACTTTGACTTTTCTAATCACCTGTCAAAGTATAATTTTTCCCCTACTTCTTCTATTGACACATCTTAAATGTCCAGTGATGGCTAATTGAAATGAAGACATGGATGATTTATATGTCTTTTCATTTCCTTTCTGTTTTCTAATTTTACCAGTCATAATTGTTTTGCTAATGTCCTCACTATTACACCTGGCATCTATTTTCTTTTGAGAATGTCATGTATTTATACACTTTTTTCAATTTTGAATTTTTTCATATTCAAAACTATCATACATCTCCATTGGGGTTAGCAATAATTTAGTGAGATGAGTACAAAATGGATGGCACATTAATAACTCGGCTAGAGTCTATTTAGTTATTGTACTCAAAGGTATGATGCTATTAAACATAGTATCAACTAACACTCTGGTTCATCCTTAAACATGTATTTTAAATATTGAACTGCTTTCTCTGCTATTTTATTACTCTCAGAATGATAAGGTGGATTAAAGATATTCTTACCTCTTTATCCTGTAAGTAATCCCTAAATTTTTGTGAAGTGAAGACAGTTTTATTATCCATTGTTATTATCTTGGATAACTATGTAGTAAAAATTTTCTTCAGCACTTTTATAGTACATTCCACATCCATGTTTTTTACTATTCTATACTTCATCCAACAAGAGAATGAATCAATTGAAATTATATTTTCATGTATAGGTCCTGTACAACTTAAATGAAGATATTTCCAAGAAATCATGAAGTTAATCCAAGTTTCTAGTTGTTTAAGGTGACAGTTCGGCAGTTTGTTGGCAATCTGTACATTATTTTATCATCTCTATATCATCACTTAGGATTTGCCACCAAATATATGATTGAGTCAAAGCTAGCATATGCACAATTCCAGGATAACTTTGATGAAGAAGACCTACCACATATTCCCTACCTTTTGGAGGAATGAGTGCAAGCTGAAAGATTATTTTCTACAATTATATGGGTTTTACAATTCCTATAGGATGGGTTTTAGACCAGCCATATTTTACCCATTTCATTAATTGGATATATCTTTCATTCTGTTAGTCATTCAGCTATAACTGAATTATTAAATGCCTCAAAATTAAAAATATATATTCAATTGGTTTTGCTTATGCCATATTTTTTTCTTTAAGATCAGCCACCCATAATAAAGCATAAGCATGTCCAATTTGTCTTTCCAACCTATAAACTAGTTTGTAATGATAGCTTGATAAAATATTGATCCAGCATAACGTGTTGGCTTATGTATTCAATTTTTTTTTGACCTGGTTAATGTTTTCTTCAGATTTGAAATTTTCATTCATAATATACTGGTGGAATTTTATAATGGTGAAAGTTACAGCTAAATCTTCTTTGTTTATCTGGCTGTAATTTTTTTCAGAGGCTAACAATATTCTGGAGGCATAGAATATTGGACATTTGCCTTCATAACATGGATGGAAAATGACAGTTACAACATCATATTCTGACACATGTATCATAATTATAATATCTATATCACAATGGGAATGTATCGGCAATTTATCTAATGTTAAAAGATCTTTGTCATTTTAAAAAGCTAAATTCTGTTTGCTGGTCCATGTCCAACATTGTTTCTTTTTTAAAAGTTAATACAGTGGTGATAACATGTTACTTTCCTTTTAAATAACTTTCATAAAAGTTTAATAGCCTAGAAAGCCTATAATTATTTTGTTTCTTGGTCTTTCAGCATTTTTCATGCATTCACTTTGTCCAGATTAGGATTCCTTCCATTTACACTTAATTTTCCTAGTAAACCATATGCATTTTTCAATATTTATCTTAGCTTTTACTTTTTACAACTTTGAGCAGATTACATCTACACATTTTTCTAACTCTACCTCTGTCTTAGCAAAAACCAAGATATGATCCAAACAGGAAATAATCCATGGATTAGAAAAAGCTGTCTATTTTTACCTAGCACTATTATATCATATGGAAATTTATTGCACTTACATAGTCCCCTAAGAATAGTCAATGTTAACATTTCCACTGTTTTTTGGGTTACAGGAATCTGGTATAAGACTTAAAGTAAAGCCATGCAATTTCATTCACTTTGAGCATAATCTCATTAAAATTTAGATATTCTACCTCTCAAAATATCAAGGGTCTTCAGAAAACCTATGTTTAGATCAACTAATTGATGAATATTCCTTACAAATGGAGGAAAAAGCATACAATCAGTTTTTAAGATTCTATGTTATAATTAAACAAATATATTTAAGTTATATTTGTCATTAAATTTAAGAACAATGCTATTAATTGATTGGCTAATAGCCAATAGATTTAAATAATATGTATTTGAACCTAGTATTGTAATTTTATGAACATGCATTTTGTGTTTTATTAGTATTTTTATTCTCTTATAAGTATGTTAAATTCATGATATATATAATCTTTTGTGTATAAAATAATTACTTGTTAACTTAGATATAGAGAATCAAAGAGAGTCAATTTAGGGAACAGCGCTTGCATAAGGTTTTAATGATTAATTCAAAGTATCTATAATGCATTATTACCCCATGGCCAATCCTGTACATCTTTTCAGGGTTCTCTGCTTATATTCATATTATAATATTAGATATTATTCTTTCATACCATCTGCTCTATGTTCAGCCATTATTTCAAATATTTTCTTACATCTTTTGGGCTTAGTTCACACTTATAAAGCTGCACATGCCTTCCAATTTAGCATGTTGATGAGAGTAATTTATTTCTATTTACTAAGAAAGTGAGTGTTAATACTATTTTAATGTTACATGGCTTTTTCTGTGCTGGTGATTAATCCACAGACTAATTGTTTGCCATTATTTTGTATGTCATTTAAGTGCTAGTGGTTAATCTGCTGAATATTCTGTAGTTATGCTAGTTCTCTGATGATGGTTAGAAAACCCATATGGTACTTACTATTCATTATTTCTTAGTGTGGATGAGTATATCCATAGGTATAGCATTGCTCTCTATTTTATAAATGTATGTTTGAGCAGTCTTCATGAATTATATGCATACATTGTTTCCCTCATCTTAATGTTTGCCTAACATGTTCTGTCTTGAGCCATGAAAGGGCCTTTAAGTGTTGTGGTAATAATTTATTATAGGTCAATTGTATGATATTGCAGATGATCTAGAATTCAAATTCCCTCTTTGATTTCATATCTTATCATAGTCAATTTTCATAGGTCTATTAATAGCAATTGTTATCAGTATTATTGCTATAATTTTAAAGTATAGGTGCATAGGTTCTGGTTTTGATGTATTGGAGGTGCCATTGACTGGATATGTGAATCTATTTTTGTCCCTATAAAAGCCTAAATCAGTACATTTGTAATAAAATCTTAGATGGTATTATTTATCTAGTTGATGTACATTACTCATGTAGAAACAATTACATGTGATATTATTTTATGTAATTTATTTTTGTTTATTTAATTTTATAAATATTGTATCAACCAATTATTATTCTAATGTTTATTGAATCATAAATAAATGTTGATTTTTATAATTTAATTTACCCATGCCATTGCTATTTGTCACACATAGAGTCAGAAATCCAACATAGTAAATAGATAATAAATATTAGAAAATATATTGTCCCAGATGATGTATACAAGGTCTACTGAAATATTCAGAGAATATTTTAATGCTTTTGTTTTAGATAATGTGTGATATATAAGATACAATAAAATACAATTTATCTTCTACATCACCACCACTTTGCTTCGTTAATTCTGGAATATAATCCAAAATCTGTTACCTCTGTTAATATTCATGACATTAATACTTTAATAATAAATGTGTTAGACAGTATAACAATTGAACCTATTCTCTAATACTATAATAGGTATTTTATTTTTTCTACTAAGAGTTACATTACTATTGATTAGATTTGATATTTGAGTTAACAAAGAAAGAATTTAAAGTTCATATTACTCACCTTCCATTGAAAAGCATTACCTTATAGAACATTACTGTACTTAAAGCATGAGAATATCTGAGCTACAGCCAATTATGTTACGAAGCTGATTAGATTTATTACTATCTTATTAAATAGCCCATATTTACCACATAATGACTAGCAGTTTTTATAGATTATGACAATTTGTCCATGGTTGGCCATCAAGTCTCAAGTAAATAAAATTATAAATTAAGATTTGGTGATATAGTTTTAAGATCCAGTTGTTATGGAGAATTATAGTTAGTTAAAGATTCGTGCAATTTATATTAGATAATTTAATGTATCTTTAAGTAATGCTACAGTAGGTCTTCGTGGTGTACCCTGGCCTTGACCGTATTATATTGTAACAGCTTTGTATCATATCATTTAATTTTATTCTGTTACAGTCTTGGGTGGGACCTTTTGGTCACAGTTTTCAGCTCCCATGTGAGCTAAAGTGCCGTTGACTAACTTTTTGGTTACAGTTCTTGGTGCCTAGCATGGGGGTATGATTTTCTGAGGAATGATGGGTATGGGATAAACTATTCTAGTCCATCATTGGGCTATAGTTTTGTTTTCCAATGTGTCTCAACATGATAAGCTGCTTCAACTTTGGTACCAACAAGATCAGAACTCAGATCATTAAAATTCTTCAGATTTTCAAAATTGCATACTAAAGTTTATCGACTATATGAATAATTGTCAGGTGATAGATGCTCTATAACAGTGGTGAAATATTAAATTTTTTTTTTAATGCTGTATTCCACTTAAAATTACCTATATGGATTTCTGGTGACAATAGCAATCATATTCCAGAATGTGCTAACAGATTTTATAATTGAATTGTGAGAAGCTAATATTATGGAGAGTTCATAAGTTGTTGTGATCATTGGTGATGATTATAGGTGGGGTTTAGATCATTTTAATGTAAACATGATATATACCATCGGAGATAAATTGTTGGTGGTGATGATTTAGGAGTTAGTTGATTAGACCAGATTTTAATTCATGATTGTTATTGAAATATAGATATCATTGCAAAGGGGAAAGCTATTGTAAAGAACATTGAAGTATATTGCTATTTGTCACACATAGTCAGAAATCCAATGTAGTAAATAGATAATAAATATCAGAATAAATGTTGGCCCTGATGATGTATGCAAGATCTACTGAGACATTCAGAGAATATTTTAATGCTTTTGTTCTGGGTAATAAGTGATGTATAGGGTACAATAAAATCCCATTTACTTTCTACATCTCCTCCACTTTGCTTTATTAATTCTGAAATATAATCCAGAATCTGTTACCTCTATTGGCATTTGTTACATTAATACTTAAATGAATAATAAATGTGCTAAACAGTATAACAATTGAACCTATTCTCTAAGACTACAACAGGTATTTTATTTATTCTACTAAGAGTTACATTGCTATTGATTAGATTTGATATTTGAGTTAACAAAGAGAGAATTTAAAGTTCATATTACTTACCTTCCATTGCAATGCATTACCTTATAGAACATTACTGTATTTAGAGCATGAGGGTATCTGAGCTACAGTCAATTATGTTATGAAACTGATTAGATTTATTACTATCTTATTGACTAGCCATATTCACCATGTAATGACTAGCAGTTTTATAGATTATGACAGTTTTGTCCATCATTGGCCATCAAGTCTCAAGTAAATAAAATTGTAAATTAAGATTTGGTGATATAGTTAAAGATTCATGCAATTTATATTGGATAACTTAATGTATCTTTAAATAATGCTGCAATAGGTCTTCATGGTGTACCCTGGCCATGACCAGATTGTATTGTAACAGCTTTGTATTGTATCATTTAATTTTAGCCTGTTACAGTCCCAGGTAGGACCTTTTGGTCACAGTTTTTGGCCCCATGTGAGCCAATGTGCTGTTGTCTAACTTTTTGATTACAATATATATATAATTATTCAAAACAATACAATAATTAATTATAAATATGCGACTTTTTTCGCATGTGTTAGTGAAGCTATAATATACTTAAAATATATAGTAAAAAATGTTTTAAAAACAAATATATACCACAATTTAATAGAAGTACTTTCAATTATCTATGTAATCGTTATCAACTAGATTCAAATTGTATTACAAAAAAACGTTACAAATGTAAACAAAAGGAAATATGTCATACATCAATTTTCCCACAATTCATTAATTTTTATATTGGCAGCCTGTCTATTTATCAAATGTTGCTTTTCACCATTTATTAACATAGCTTCTTTAATTTTGCATTTATTATTATTTCTTTCAACATTTGATAAATAGGCAGGCTGCCAATATAAAAATTAATGAATTGTGAGAAAATTGATGTATGACGTATTTCCTTTTGTTTACATTTGTAACGGTTTTTTGTAATACAATTTGAATCTAGTTGATAACGACTACATAGATAGTTGAAAGTACTTCTATTAAATTGTGGTATATATTTGTTTTTAAAATATTTTTTACTGTATTAATTATTGTATTGTTTTGAATAATTATATATATTTTATTATAATTGGAATACAGACATTGATTAATAATTTATTTATATATATATATGTTGTAAGAGATGGCTTACAACTAGCCTGCACACCAGACCCTATGTCTTCTTCAATATCTGAATTCAAACCAAGTGGTAGGAAAGGTAAATATCTACATACTTGATTATATAAATGTAATATATACCTTCATAAACATACATACAGACCAACATGTTTGAGAGATTAATTTTTTTTTTTTTTATCTATCATAAGTAAGTAAATAAATTGTTTGTTTACATGGTGTGTGCATATATATATAGATAAACAAATGCATAGAAAATAATGTGTTCGTTTATTGGTAGAAATTAATTGTTTTTCTATTTTTTTATTCATTTAATTTTATTAATAAAAAAATACTAATTGACTGACATAGAACAGACATAATTAAAGATTATATTTATATGAGGTCAAGATTTTTAATAAATGGTCAAATTTGGAATAATAAATATGATATTTTATAATGTGATTTTTTATTTTTAAGTTGTAATAATATGGTTTTTAGAAATCACATGATGAAAGAATGTTTCTTTTTACAATTGAAAAAACAGCAGACGATGGTTCTTGAAGAACCAGGAATTGAACAAACAGAAAGAAAAGTTAAATTTTTATTGCTTTCAAAGGAAAAAAATAACTTTTTGGCATTTAAAGGGGGAAATGTTCATAGTTTCCAGAAGTTAAACTTTAATTTAAAATTAATAGTAATGAACTAGTGAATTAAGTTCTTTTACAAGTTAAATTCATTGTAGAAATATTAATGCAAAGGAAATCTGAAATTACTAAAAAGGTAATTGTTTTTTTTTAAGCTATTTTATATATATATAATCAAGCCAAGATATAAATATACATTATAATAAAGGAAACCTCAGGATGTCTTTGGGGTAAAAAAATCTAGTACTGTGGGATTTTTCTAACTAAATTCTACGACATTGCTTGATTATGAAATTATAACATTTGTCATTGGAACGTCTATTTTGGAAACGCTGGTGCACCATCATTTTTCCATGGATTCATATGATCAGGAAAGATATTTCGTATATATAAATAACAACAACAGAGTTGGTGAATTGGAATTTTTAGCCATGGATATTGACATTTTTTTTTATTCACTGAATGCTTGCTTACCCAAGATAAAGTTATATATTGTAAGGATCGATATAGGTCTCATTCCTATCATTACATTAAATGCATTTGAACATAAATATATACATGGTTGTGTTGATTTATAAAAGCTAATACATCTATTGAACAATGTAAGTTGATGATATATAACGGTATGAATAAAATTATATTGTAGTTTAATGAACTGGAAATGCTTGAAACAAAATCATAAATTTGTTACTTAATTTCATTTTATTAATATTTTAAAATAACCTTTGACAAAACGATGTGTTTAAACAATTGAGAAAGTTTTGTAAAGAAAAAAAAAGCCAGTTTTATAATCTGTTGTAATGCGAAGGGGGAATGAAAACCTGAAAGAATGTATGCAATAACCATAACAACAACAAACAACTATTTTTTTTTTTTACTAATGGCTGGAAAAATTAAAAACATGTATAGAAAAGTTATACACAAGATTTTCTTTTCTTTATTTATTAATGACAGCAAGTCAAATAAGTTGAAAACTATATTTTGGTAAAATGTTTTTCAGCATTTCAAAAAAAGAATAATTGGACACACAAGGATGCAGAGAACTGTAAGTTGTTTAATTTGATATATATATGTAGAAAGAAAAAAAGTAAAACTGAAACGGAGGAATATTACTATACTTCCATTAGAATTGAACTGTTATATGAACTATGGAAATTAAATAAATAAATAAATTATAATCTGTTGATTGAAACATAATAAGCACCAAGATTTTTCTTATTTTATTTATAATTCTATTGAACTATTCGTTATAGATATGTAAAAAAAAAAAATTTATTCACGTAATCAAGCGTTTGATAATTCTAAGACTGTTGAAAGTTTAGACTTAATAACGTTTATTATTCAAAAATTGACTTTAATCGTGTTTTGTTTATTATATAGCTATAACGTACTCATTGCTGATATATAAAAAAGGTTTATATATATATATTAGTGTAAGAATGATGCAGGTGTGCTAAAAGTCGTGAAAGGTCAAGGCAACTCAGATGGTTTTTGAAGAAGGCGATGAACACGATCAATAAGTGTGAATTCCCCCCATCACATATATATGTATATAATGGCTATCAAATATTATGTGAAGTTTTATATATCAATAGTGAAAGATGCCAAATCAAGGATTATCCAAACTACTTGGTCAGCTTGTGGAAGATGGATAAATCATTGAAGGCATTAATTTGAAAAATGAAGCAAGTATAAGAGATGCTGAAAATTCCCAATTTACCATGAATTTTTCCATTTAAAAGAAGATGCTCATGTTGATCAAGATGTTTACAAAATCATTTATAAATTATGTTGATATGTAACTGTTTATTTGTTGTGGTTGACATGCTGATGTTATAAATTTTGTAAGGTTTTCTCTCCCTTTTTTTTTTATACTTCTATAATGGATTTTTGAGCTGGAAGTACCAAAAGAATTTAAATGTATGCATTTCATGATGTAAAATGTATTTTGAAATAAAAAAATATAAATGGTTCTGTTAGAAGAGAAAGAAAGGCTGGACTATGATGAAATGAGTATATAGGAAGGTAAGACTTACTCTCTTTGACACATTAAAGACATAACATTTAGTAACAAGTTTAATTATTAATCAAACCCATATTAACCACTTATTAACAAGTTACATACTAACTATTACTTATAAGTACATATAATTAATTTAATCAATTGATGGCAATTCCAGTTCTCATAACTCATAATAGTCATAAACAAACCCATTAATTAAACTATTATATACAAAATAATAATTTGTATATTAATATGATGATATCATATTTATTTTTTGTTTTTAAAAGAAAAGATAAAAACTGTCATTTATTTAGATAGTATTAATGATCGTAAATTATTTCTTTTTATATGATGGCATGAATGGTAGATGCCGATGTATACCAAGAATGACACATAGTTGATGATATTATTATTTTATGTATTTATTTATTTATTTTTGTTTTTATTTGGATGAGATTATGTGGAAGTGGTAGGAATCATATTTATGGTGTTTTAAAGTGTATATTTAGATATTTAAATGTGTTATATTAAGTTAAATAAATTTGTTAATTTAAATTGATCTTACATCAAGGGTTGTATGTAATTTGTTGACAATACATCACTGAATTTACGTATCTCTTGATATGGAAACATACATGTAATAGGTACTTAATAAACGTACTATGTGAACCATAATGTCAAGTCATTGCCCACATTGGCTAGATATATACTTATAAATTATACCTGAACAGAGTAACTACTCAGATTACGACTGGGTTTGAATTCTGGGAATGAAACGGAGTGACATGAAAATTGGGTAGATCCTGTATGTATTACCAAATGAATGCTGGTTGAATGGTAAAAATTTATTTTGGCTGTAGTGTTGCTGGATCATTCCAATTTTCTATGGACGGCCGGATTCTTGTTTCAGTGTATGCAGTGGGATGGATTTAGGTAGATGGTTGAGGGTGGGTCATCGGTCCGTTACACTAGTTAATTCACATGATTTTTTTTTTTTTTTGCTTTTGTAATTTTTTATTTGAAAGTTTATGTATTGTTTTTTTGTGTATTTAAAATGTATTTTTCCAAATTCGATCACCTACAATTTAAAAGTAAACCAATGGATGGAGAAATATCTTGTTGATATAAATTTAAAAAGGAATCCTCTTTAATTAATATATATAGATTTTTTTTAAGTAAAGTAAATTTGTAGATTCCTCTAGAAGTCAACATTAATCCATCCAGATGACCTTATCTTAAATAAGATTTATATATATATAATATTGAGGGAAAGACTAAGACAACAAGACTAGATAGATAATATACTAATCAATTTTACTAATATTTACTTGTAATTTTATTTATTCTGAATATATAATTAATCCTTCTGAATAAATGGTCTTTAGCTGTCATTAATTTCTATCATAACTTTAACCTACATACAGATAAATGGGAGTGGGCAGTTATAGTGATAATACATTTACCCTAGCTTATAAATATTGTAATAATTATTCTAATGGGGTAATTTTATAATTAATAAACTTTTATGGTGATTTTCTTTATTTTGTGTTATGTTTATATATATTTAATGAATTACAGAATATAATGTTGTATATAATGTAAGTCAAATTATTGGGTTTTGTTTTCTTGTATGAAGTCACCAAGATGATAAGGAAATCATTTTTTTGATAACTAAATATTAATCTATTTTATTATTTCTTGGTTGTAAATATTTATTGTTTCATATGTTGTTAATAAATTAATTGTTTAAATCAATCTGATCTCTGTTTGGTCATCCCCATCATTACTGTGCATTGACACCATTAGATGTTGATCATCATCATCACATCATCATTATATATTGCTTTTATAAATAATTGATCATCATCAATATTTTCCTATATCTGGGCTTATATATATATGGGCAGATTTAGTTTATAATTGAGTAGGTCCATTCCTAAAGTGAGTTGATTGTAAAAACTCGCTGAGTTTGAATTCTGTGGTAATGGGGCTTAGAAGGGAGATGTAATGAATATGTGCTGGTGTAAGGTACGTTGAAATATTTTTAAGTAAATGATGTTAGTATATTGAAAGTAGATGTGACTTGGAACTGGGCATTTTATTGTGACATCTGTAGCATCCTATTTGAAAGCTCAGATCTGATAGTAGTGAGATGCGCTCCCTTTAATACCTGTCATTGCTAATTCTGAAACATCTGACACACCCAAATGTGTTGTCGAATCACAAATTTATGATATGACTTGTTGTAGTAGGTTGACACATTTCATCCAAGTTATCCAATTACTTAGTCATATTCGTGTCATCATATGGTGTACATTGTGGTTCCAGTAAATATGGCACCATTAACTTTGGGATGGTGTGTTCCATTATATCTGGCACACAAGGTGTTAGGCATCTAGATGTTACAGTTGATAGAAGTATCCAAGTGTATTTTCGGACCGGGACATCTATGTATGGCCATCCATTATATTTGATGCTGCAACAGGGTATGACAGGTAAGATTAATAGTTGTCCCATTATAATATATATATCAATCAGTGATGAACCATGACTTTTTAAGGAATGGAGTATTTTACATAATCTTTTTAATAATGTTTTTATTTTACTTGCTGCAACAACTTTTACATACTAGCTAATATATACATATTACATAGATCTAGAAAAATTTGGAACTCTCTTTAAGCATAGAGAATACATTATCAAAATATTTTTATTTTCTAAATGATTTTAACATTCTTAAGTTTTAACTATTAAATATATTTTAGCATTGTTTGAACTTCTTATAATCAATGAATAATGTGAATAATGGTCAAACTCATTATTTGCTTTATATAAAAACAGTTCACCTGTTGTTAAAAGAAATTGAAAGTTAACAGAAATTCCATACAAAAAAATAATGAGTTTGAATTGTTCATTCTTCTTTATTATGTTTGGCAAAATAGTTTAGAGAAAAATATGGAACTCTCTATTAATCATACCGTGGCTCAATATTTTATCTTTCAAATGTTCTTAAGTTTTAACTTTAGCATTGTTCAAACTTCTACTGTGGCTCAATATTTTATCTTTCAAATGTTCTTAAGTTTTAACTTTAGCATTGTTCAAACTTCTTATAATCAATGAATAAGGTGATGGTCAAACTTATTATATGCCTTATGTAAAAACAGTTCAACTATTGGTAAAAAAAATTGAAAGTCAATAGAAATTCCATACAAAAACTAATGAGTTTGAATAGTTCATTCTTCTTTTTTTATGCTTAGCAAAATAGTTTAAAGAATTTTTTTTTTTATGTTTGGCAAAATTGTTTATATACATTAATGTACTTATTGTTCTTACTACACTATTGTATGTGCAACTTGTTGGATCGATTTTGTGAGGTAGAATATGTATATATTTTAGTGAATTTTTAAAATTGAATTTTAGTTAAAGCTTTTGAGAATTCTTCTATGGAACCACACATTCCATTCAATACATGAAGCCTTCATTCCTGATATATATATATATTGTAACCTTTTGGAAAATGATCAAGGAGTGGGAGGGTATGAAGAAAGAAAGAAAAAATGAAAGATGGAAGAGAAATAATACAAAAGATGATGATGAAAAATGAAGATGAGAATAAACTGCTGAATGGAAATGAAGATGAGAATGGAAGGATATGAAATGGGAGAAATGAATGGATATGCCAATTGTAACCTTAATAAATGGCTCATAGGGAGGGAATGATGATGATGATGCATATGAGAGGGATGAGCAGATGAAATGAACTAAAAGAAAAAGAGGACTGAGAGATGAAGGATGATGGTGATGATGAAGAGAGGGATGATATGAAAAGAGATGAGATGAGACTGTAAGAAAAGTGAGATGATGATATGGAAGATGGGATGAGAATGAAAGAAACGAACTGAAAGATGAATATGAGAAATGAAGATGAGAAATGGAAGATGAGATGATGATGATGCAAATGAGATGACATGAGAATGGAAGATGAAATGAACTATTTTGTATGTATTCTGCTATTTTAAAATATTAGAGACTCTTAACAACTCAGTGGGGTTACAATAAAATCAAAGATGAATGATGCTACAGAGATATACAATCAGACAGAGACAAAAATCCAACACCAATGCAAACAACTATTGTGTCATATATTCAATAATCTAACATAAATAATATAAAGTACATTTTATATCATTATTTAATAGTTATTAGAGTCAGCCTCCTATCAGATCATATACTCTGAATAAAACAAATGACACTTTGTTGAATGACTATTTCACTAAACCATATTAACAATGACAACAAGAGTAAACAATTTTAGGGGTTTTAACTAAACTCTTGTAAAAGATAAAGTTTAAAGTTGCCTAATAAATGATTGCTTGAATGAATAAACAAGTAAGTGATATCTTGGCCGGCCATAGGATGCAAGCACTGCACTTGTAATGACTGCCTCCCAAAGATAAAATAATTATCTTTCATTAAATCATAGCATAAAAATATATATATATTAAGTTAAAGATTTGATTAAATTATCTAAATTTAAACTAATTATGGCCTATTACCCAGGACATCACTTGAACTGGGAAAAGGACAAGGGTGCTTTTTATGCCTTTCCACCTACTCACAGACAACCTTTCATGGAATTAATTGCAGATGGATTTCAATTTTAAAAATATACAAGATAATGTGCAGTTTGAAACATAGTAAATAATCTCCTGAATCACTAATAGTCTTCATCTTATATAATCTTCAGTCTAAGAAGATAAGAATAACTTAAAATCAATCTTAAAATCAACATTATATTAAGTATCTGTGAATATGTGATTATCTGTTAATGTGATTCAATCTGGTAATTACAATGCTAAGCATAGCTTTATATAATTTAACCCAGTATAAAATACTCTGTATATCTTGTGAACCTTTGGAACTCAAGACAATAACATATAAAAGAAAACAAACAGAAACTGAACTTTTTAAATAATAGCATTTTTTGATTTATTAATAATATCATATAATAAATATTTACAAAATTAAGAGAAACATTGCCATGATAGTGCTGTTATCTTTAAATATTTTGACGAACAATATTTCTTTGACTTAACGCTAAATTGCAAAATTTTAGTCAAATAAAATAACTAATTATATCTCATTGACACTTTTCCAACTGTTTATTTTAATAAAAAAATAATAATTACAAGAGTGAACAGAAGCTAATTTGATATTTAAATCTATCCAAATAAACTCCTTAAAATATTAAAGATTCTAAAATCTTTTTATTTTCATTATAGTAGCATAAGCTTAACAAACATAACTTTACTTTTATTAATACATTTTATAATACTGTGGTAAGAATTAGCAACCAGAATAACAAACTAATCTGTTCATGTTTAATACAATAAGCTAAGCAAAAGCTGTGCTAGGACTAGCATATACAGAATAATTTTTAAAATTATAATTAGTTATACTTCCATTATTTAATTATAGCTAGTAAAGTACTTAAGTAAATTGCATGGGCCACTCATCAGAGGTCATTTATACACACATTTCAAGAAATTCTTGTCCACATAAAATTATTACACCAATTGTTTTAAAATTGAAGGACTTACATTTCCCTTGGCGAAAACTCTGGATGAACATATATATTAATTACTTAGTGTAATATATGCATTTTAAATTAAACGTATATACAAAAGTGTCTTATTCTAAAATATTATTCTATTGTTAAATCTTTCAATTTTGCTACGAATATTTTAATCATAGACGTTAGCTTGAAATGCAATCAATTGTAACAAACTAATTAAACAGATAATGAAGGAATTTAATTAGCAAAACCCAATTTAATTAAATCCCACCTTAATTTATAAGTTACTCCAGAAAACAAAAGAAAGCAAACCGATAAGGGGCCTTTTTGAAAAGATCAATAGAGTGAGTACAGAGCATTTTTAAGTGAATTCGAGCAGAGCATCTGTTGCAAGAGAACAGCGTGGGAATTGTGTATTACCCTCGTGGAGAAAGAAGAGAAGTTAGATGTAGAATTATCGTGCAAGTATTCATTATCGTGTGTACATAGTGTATTTTTCTAACACAGCTCGGCGGGAATCAAAACTTTGTGTAAACTGTAAATTAGTTAGCATCGATCTGTTTTGAGAATTAAACCAACTAGTTCGCAAATTAACTTTTGTGTGCAGTAATTGAAGAGTCAATATACTGCACTTAGTATGTGTGAATTGCAACTTATAGTCATATGCATAAATCTACATACTTAAAAATAAATATTAATTATTGTTGGTTGTTTTGTGGAGGAGCATAATGCAGACATTGATATACCTTTAAACATTAAAAATAGCTAAACACAACCTGAAGAAACAGAGTTTCTCAAACAAACATATCTTGTCATACCATATCTAAAACACATGCAACCTCACCTAGTGTGGTGGAAAATAGCATTAATACATCATGAGTGATAGGCCAAAAATACATATATACTCCACAGAACTCAACAACTTAGAAAACTGTGGTGGCTTCTAAAATACCTATCTTTGAGGCAGAAAAGAGAATGCCTGGACCTTCTTACAGTGCATCAGAAACAGGAAGGACACACCAGGAAATATACAATCCTCTCCAGAAATCTAAACACCTTCAAAATATGTGATTACAATCACTGAAAATACAAATACCTACTATATGATAATCATCACTGGGGATGAACACTATCACCTCATGGAAAAGCAATAAAATACAGATGGAGGACTTTGTCTACTCCATCAAGCATACTAATAATAATCAATAAGGCCTTGCTATATGAGCCCAACAAATAATAAACTAACAACAAGATATCAACATCACTTTAACTGACTAAAGTCATCTTCAAGAATTTTAAATTACAATGTGTATTAATGTCAGAACCAACAATGCAAATTATGTCAACTGACTATTAAAAGAACTACTTAAGAATATTAAATGCATATAAATTCTAGGCAAAAGTACAATGCACACATAATAAAATATTAAACTATAGTGGCTAGTGGACATTAATAAGACTGTGAATCAAGTAAGAGAAAATTAATTCTCAGTGCATATATAAAAAAATATTAATGGTTATTATTAATATAGCATTTATAAAAAAAAAATAGAATGAAAAATCCTCTGATAACCTCTTGGGCTGTTTTACATATAACTGAGTGAAGTACCATACATTCAAATTAGCTAACAGTGAGATATGAAAATCTCCATGGGATAAGAATGATTAAAATATATGTTAACTTATTAAATGCTTATCAAATGTAATAATAATAATATTACCTGAGAATGGTAGGATGTAACACATTAAGACTAAAATTATATGAATTAAATTACCTGACATATTTTATACCAAACAGTATTACACACCTTTATAAAGAAAATATAGTATAAAATATTTTTGTCCTTTTTTTTTTAAACCAATAAAACAAACAAAATAAAAATAAAATAAACTTTAATACATAATTTCAGCTTTCTCCATACTGGCTATCCATTAAACACATGTATACTATTTATCTGATGGGCCGGTATTCTGTGCGAAGCTTCTGGTCAAAATATTTAACTTAAACAAAGCAAAGATTTCTGAAAGAAGTATATACAATAGTTTCTTAAAATTAATTCAGTTCTTCATTCCAATGTGTTATAATTTAAATAAGCAATATATAACAAAACAATAATAATAAGCCGGTGACAAAAAATGGCAAGTAAAACAAATTATTCAGCTGATAATACCATTATGAGATCCTGGGTTTACTTAAACAATAATATAAAATAATATCTTCTTTAAACAATAATATAGCTTCATTTTTATTCCATTTCTTTTTTTTTTAAAAAAGAACACATTTTTAAGCATTTTTTTTTTGTTTAAAATTTACTGGCATAAAATACTAAAACGTTTCCAGGTTATTTCTTTATACTTTCTTAAAATAAAAGTGCAAGCAATTTGTCAGTAGAGAATTCAGCATATCTAATGTCTTTAGAATAACTTCTACCAACTTTAGGTATAGACATAAGCAGAAATATTTTCTCATAATTTTTTACTTGCAAACTATATTCTTCAAATTATAAATTAAAAGAAAAGCTCCAGCTGAGTAAACATTTTAGACTATTACTAATATACTATGAGCACTTTTTTTTAAATTCTTCCTTAAATAGTTTCGGTACAAAATATTCTATAATATTAGTTCAGAAGCAGGTGATTTAACATAATGAAGAATGTTTTGGTTAGTGTCAGGCAAAATTAATATAATGTGGAAAGTTTGAATTAGCACTAGGTGAAATTAATACAAACCTATTTAGACTTTTAAAACATACAGCTAAGTCTCTACACATTTTTAATTTTTCTCTTTTAGCAAGTGTATACTGGTAAATAGTTCTATTTAATCATAATAGTTCAGCAATAAATATAATAACTGCATATATTTTAAATTTATTTTATAGAAGATATTATTGACATAGTTAGTATTGAAGGTAGAATATTTAAAATTTCCTCATAGCATTTTACAAAAGTTTTTTATAGGTTAACTGAAAGTTAGAAGTCAAGAAATGAGTTACCTATTTTTTAGCCATCGTACATTGTAGACACAAAATACTTAAATATAATTTACAATACTTTTTTAAAAAAATAATAATAATAAGATTTTAAAAATAATTAATACTTTTTCAAATTTGTTCTAGAGAAGAGAAGACTTCAGAAATAATTCAAGATCCAACTAAAATAAAAAAAATAAAACTTCTCTTCCCCCACCCAATTTTCAGTTGTCAGTTTCTTTTTAAAACAGCCAATAAACAAATTTTTTTTAACTGCAACTTTTTTTTTTAATCAGCTGGAAGACAGATTGAGTGATAAATGATGTCAGAATGAACTAGATATCTATATCATGTGATCTAATGACTTTAATTTGAAAAGTTAATAAAGTTTCTTTTATAACATTAATAAAAAATATTACATAAAATAAAAAAAAATACTGATATAAAATTAAAACTTGTCTCATTTATCAACTGATATATCTTTAGGATTTACATCCCAAAATTTAAATTAATAATTATTTTATTCATTCACTTGGTTTTTTTTTAAAAAAAATTAATATTATAGCTAATTATTTATTCATTTTCTTCTTTTTCTTTAATGAGTTGACATAAATAACTCAAACAGGACAGTTTAACTAATTAGAAAACATTTTTTATACCTCCATGCATGCAAACACTCACACAGGGAAGTGACATATACATTTAAACCTTTAACTTGACCACCAATTTACCTTTAAATATTTAATTATAATTTTAAATGACTACAAATAAAAATATTTGGAAATATTATATTAAAATAGCTTTTAACAAGTTAAGGCTAATTTATACTCAAGATTAAATTATTATCTGAATGTTTTAAGAAAACTGAAGATTAATTTTAAATAAATTCCGTGTTATTTACCCTATTTATAATAATCTCAGTTATTAGGCTACAAACTAGCAATAAATAAAACAAAAGATGTCTTATGAAACAGTTAACATTATCTATTATTTTAAATAATAACTCAAACATTTATTTTGAGAGAAATGCTATATTATATCTCCAATACAATTAACTATAAATATGTGGCTTACTTTGTACATATAATTATATCAACTTATCACATATAACCATATTACCAATTATTTTACATCCTATTCATTAATTAACTAATTTCTTCTTTCTTTTTTATTATTCTCTTTTTTTTAAATCAGACAATTGTACAAAAATGGTTAAGCTAATACAAGGAATTGCAGCTATTGGAGCTAAGTGAGACTTCACTTAGCTACAATGTATACATATAGTACTAGATCATTATGGTACATGTATTTACATGTTAAAAATAAATGGGCATTTTCTTTAACAAAAATGTAAAAAATAATTCAAATTGTGTTTTTTTATTGTATTTAATTAATGAATTGCAATGATATAAATTATATAAAGTCCTACATGGCTATATGATTCAAATAAAGTATTCATGTTTATTAAACTTTGAAAATAAAAACGATAAAAAAACAAAAACTACATTTTTTGTAAAAAAGTTAAATATTTAATACAAAGGAATTTTCTTTTTTTTTTTGTGATAATATATATTATCTCTGTGATAGGCAGATCTATAATTTATTTCTTTTGTAAAAAAAATACATTAATTAAAAACAAACATGAAGTAAAAATTTTGATAATTTGTTTTGCTTTGTGGATTTGATAACATATTCAAAAGTTAATATCATTTACTTTCTTTATTACTTTTACAATGCTTCATATAATTATAATCCACTGTTGATGGTTTTAATTGCTCCAGCAATCTTCTTCAGAACTATAACAAACACAATCCAAATATACATATATATATAGTTATGAAGAAGATTGCTGAGGCAATCAAAACCATCAGTAGTAGGTTATATTTGTATGAAGCATTGTAAAAGTAATAAAGTAAATCATATTATTATTATATGGATTTGTCAATGCAATAAGAAAGATAAAGTTATAATATTTCATAAAGAATATGGCTATAAAATAAGTGTGTCTTTATTGTTCTCACTCTCTTTTCTGCTGGCGGCTAACCTGGAACAAACAAAGGAAACAAACTTATCACTAAAAAAAAAGATTCAACTATTGCCATAAATTGCTTTTGAATATTCAGCATAAAGCACAAGCTCGCTTCTAATATAAAGAGATGGAAAATATTTTTTTCTATGAAAACTAACTAACCTGAATAGGTAAAGTCCAACTTTTATAAATGCTGATCACATTTGTTCACCAGATGCAGTTTACATAATTGCTTAGAATGTCCTTGGCTGCTAAATGTATTATGTAAATAGTCTGTTGAGAGAAGAGAAAATGCAATACATGTAAAAAAAAGTAATCAAATAGACAATGCTTTTTAAGAGAGCACACCAACAAACAAAATATAAGATTATTATTAAGAGTAATAATGTTCAAGACCAAACGGGTTTGCAAGTAATAGTTAAAAACCAGTCAACATTTAGATAATCATTGAATGCCAGAAGGCTTGGGCATAAAATCTGCATCTAGGGCCTATTCATCCAATTTCCCCAAACTAGTTTCTGGCTTGTGGCCTTCATCAGTGTGAAGCCTTGGATCTGAGAGCACAACACCTAGATCTTAGTATGTAATGCAACCCTCCAGCAGCCACCTGTTATCTCTACTTAACTACAAAACTATGAGTTTTAAATTGAAAACACTATATTTTCAATCCAAGCTCATTAGCTTACATAGTCATATAGGTCGGAACCCAGTTCAGTACCTATACATTTTGGTGTCTTCGGTTCTTTAATAACCATAGCCACCACTATCATTTTAGGCAGGATTGGTTTTAAGCCAATAAACATCACATGATCACCATTTTTATGCTTGCTTATAACTGTTATCAAAACAGGCAAAACTCTATCTGTATTGCCACTCAGTGCAAGCCTGAGTAATCAATGGATGCCAGAAGACTTGTGCATAATATTTCCATCTAGTGCCTACTCATCCAATATCCCCAGACTAGTTTCTAGCTTGTGGCCTTCATCAGTAAAAAGTCTTGAATCTAAGAGCACTGCACTTAGATCTTAGAATCTAATGGAACCTTCCAGCAGCCACCTTTTATCTCTACTTAACTACAAAACTATGAGCCTTAAATTGAAAACACTATAATACTTTCAATCCAAGCTCATTAGCTTATATAGTCATATAGGCCTGAACTCAGTTCAGTACCTATACATTTTGGTGTCTTGTGGTGGCTATGGTTATTAAAAAACCAAAGAAACCAAAATGTATAGGTAATGAACTAAGTTCAGACATATATGACTATATAAGCTAATGAGCTTGGATTGAAAATATTATAGTGTTTTCAATTTAAGACTCATAGTTTTGTAGTTAAGTAGAGATAGAAGATGGCTGCTGGAGGGTTGCATTAGATCCTAAGATCTAGGTGCAGTACTTTCAGATCCAAGGCTCCTCACTGATGAAGGCCACAAGCCAGAAACTAGTCTGGGGATATTGGATGAGTTAGGCACTAGATGGAGATTTTATGCACAAGCCTTATGGCATCCATGATTACTCTGGCTTGCACTGAGTGGCAATACATATAACGAGTTTTGTCTGTTTTAATAACAGTTATAAGCAAGCATAAGAAATTGTGATCATGTGATGTTTATTAACTATTGTAGAACAATAAAAAACAACTAATTTTATTATATGAAGTTAATATTTTTTTGATAAATTTACGAGAGCTGGAATAATCATATTATGTCTTTTCTCAATTTTCTTAATTCATTTATTAGATATTTTATTAAATATTTGTGAAAAAAATAATGTTTATGATTTTATTTTTTCAGCTATCTGGTTTATGAATTGGCAGTATGTGTAATTTCCTTACAGTATAGCATAGCATTTTACAAATTGTTAAATTATTCCAGTAAAAGTATTTAAATAAGACTAAGTAGTTGCATTTATATTTTTGTTTACAATCACAGTCCCTAGATTACTTAGATTTTTGAGCTTGCTCTATAGCAATAATTATTAATCTATTTATATGTGGGCATTTACATTTGTGTTTGGTCATCCAGATAATTCTCTGGATAATGAAAAAAAGATTACCTTCCATTCACTGCATTTTATATTTTTTAAATCATTTGTTTTATAGTTGGCCTGTATACTCATGTATTATATGTCCAGAGCACTGATCATGATCAGGATGATTCAAGATTCCAACATTATTTTTATGATAGATACATTAGCATTTAAGTATGTACACTAGACAATTTTTGTAGATTATGCCCTAAGTTAGCATTGGCTATTTAAGTAGCTTATTTTTTATATTGAATCTTTAAATTCAATCAGAAAAAATGACTGTTAAGTATTCTTGTTTTGTTTTGGAAGTAACTTATTATGAGTATTATTATTGTGTTTTAACTAGTTATTGTCTTGTATGCTGATGCTCTCATGCTTACATGCCTTTTATATTTATTAATTGAATGTTAATTAATGATGACTATTTACTTTAAAGGAATGATGATGAAAAGTCAACACTAATGTTACTTCTCTGGGGGTCAGTATACAAAATGGCCTCATAAGTTAAAGCTCAAGTATAATTACACCTGAGGAAAAAAAATGTATTTTGAAACATATGTGATTTTATAAATGTATTACTATATAATATATAAACAGAGTATAAATAATAATTTTCTTAAATTATAATTGATTGTAAATTAGTGACATAAAGCTATTTGTAGAGTTCCTATTTAATATAGACCAAAAAACTGCAAAGTAAGATATTGGGAGATTGGATTGACATCCTGACTGATGATGCTTGTTTGTACTTTCAATACTGATGATAGGTTTTGTCATTGACTAGAAAATGCAGTGTTTACAAGCATTTTCACAGAGTATTTTATTGCAATAGTAATTCAACCAATAAACAAAGAGCTTTGCTAATTGCTCAACAAGCTTTGAGATAAATGCTTAGCAAGAGAAAGCATTTAAAATATCTCCATCTGAACCCCCCATCTCCTGACCAATGATTTCATGCTTTTGGCACTTCTCAGAGAGGCACTACAATAGCTTCAGATACTAGATCTAAAAACACCAATCCAAAGCCAGTATTTATCTAAGAGTTGATTATTGAGTAGAAAATATGAAGTTTTCAGATAACTAGATGTCTTTGAACCCAGCTATAACTATATGGGGGTGAGAGATCTTCAGCCAAACCATATATTAGAAATCTTAGCAATATAACATTGCTTAAGGCTAAAAGCAAAGACTATAAATAATCAATAAAAAAATAAGAGTCATATACCACATGACTCCATTTCTTTTTTAAGCTTGCAGGAAATAAACAAAGAGCTATGCTAATTGCTCAACAAGCTTAGAGATCAATGTTTAGCAAGAGAAAGCTTTTAAAATATCTCCATCTGAAAACCACCTCCCTACCCTGACCAATGGTTTCATAATAATTCAGGTATTTATGGTTTTAATTTCAATTACAACAATGTTAAAATATTACAAATTTAAAAAAATAACAACAAAAAAAAAGGGAAGAAGCTATGCTAATATACAAATACAAACATGACTTAATTAACAGGCAGGTAGCAAATGTTAATATCACAGAATTGTGGGAAGATTAATCTTTCAAAGTGTTAATTGACAAAGACTACAAGGATAGTCAAAAGTGTTACTAAGTGGATAAAAAAATTTAAATATATCTGATTACTGTATTTATAAATATTCATATATATATGAAAAAGAAAAACAAGTTTTATATACTTAAAAACCTGCTATATATATATGTTTAATGAAAGCCAAACTGGCAAAAAGTATATTCATTTTCTTCTTCACAATTTTTTGATGAGTGAAAAGTAATAACAGATAATTACCGAGGAATAACACATAGAAGAACCCAGGTATTTCTTAAAATTACATTTAGGCAAAAGTATCAGGAGACGTTTGTTTTTTGTTTTTTTACAAAATTAACCCTTTTACTTATTTTGTTATGTAATCCTGTAACAATATAATTCATCATTAGTATTCATTAGTGTCCAGTAAACAACTAATACATTTAACTTCTACAGAACATTTAGGCAATTTGATTTCAGGAGCTATTGTCTTTCTCTTTTTTAAAATTAACTGACAAAAAACACTACCATTATTATATTGTAAATCCAAAATCCAAGAAAATGATGCTCTTGTTTAATCAATTCAAATTAAAAATATCATCTACTAATCTGTAATGTAATTTGACTCCAGTTTTATAAAGCCACTTATAAATAGTTCCAGTTGTATTTCCACCTTCTGTTGATACCCAATGTGAGTGATTTGAAGTAAAACAAAAAGGCTGCCTTGATTTTAACCTGACATTTGAGGACTGCTCAGAATAAAGATTGATTGGAAGATTTGATAGCTCAACAAGCTTGTTGAATTCATTGATAGTTGCTAACCTAAATTTGAGATTAGCTGAAGGAATATTTGAGAGCACAGGTAACTATTCTAAAAGTGTTGATTTAAGACTATCAGAAATAATACACAAGGTTTGTTTAATTTGAGTATCCACAATATTTGTACTTATATTGGAGAGCAGCACTCAGCCATAGATTAAATAAGTGCTAGTCCAGAATTTCTAAGAAATACAGTATTAGAACAGCATATACAGTGGCAAGCATGGAGATGATATCCCTGGTGGCAAGTTTCTTTTTATATCAATAAGATGGGGTTTCAAGAAAAGAGTTTAATACAACTTATTTTCCAAGTATTTTGGGAGTGATTGATTTGTAACTTTGTAGTTATAGAAATTAAGATTAAAAGTTTTTATGGCTAGATTTTTACTGAGATGAAAACCAAATGGAAACTGATTTTCCTGCTTGAGGATTGAGATACCAAAACTGAAAAAATCCTCAAGTACCTTTAAATTAGGATTTAGGTTTCTTTCAATTTCATTGAAAGTATATCCTCTAAAAGCAAGGGCAATGCCATCAGTATAAATAAAAAAATTGGAGGTTGTAATAGAAAGATCATGATTACACCAATTAAAAAAATTCTAGTGAGAGAATTGATCCCTGTTATAGACTATTTTTAGTTGAGCAAGTCTTGCTGGTGCTGTGGCCAAGAACAACTGTAAATTTTCTATTCCTGAAAATATTTTCCAAGAGTGTACAGGTAGATTTGTATTTGATAATCTTTCTTAGTTTATAGATCCGCCCTTTTTCCAAACAGTATCAAAAGCAGAACAAATGTCAATAAATACAGTATCGCTTTTGTAACAGAGTTGAAAACATTTCTCAAAAAGTATAGTAAGAAAAACTTAATCATAGCAATTTACAACATAGTGGGAAATTAGCCTATTTTATAGGTAAATCAGGCTCAGGAATTAGTTATATTGGCAAAGAATTTGTTCAAAAAGTTTGTAAGTGCAGCTGAGGAGAGATATATGAAAGTTTTTACCAAAATTTTTTGTCTTCCCTGATTTACACACTAATTTTGACTAATATCCAACTATCAGGTATGCAAGCCAATCAATTGCTCTAACATACAAGTGTTCAAGAAAGTCAGGTAAAATATCATCAATATCTGCAGCCCTTCCGGCTTTAGTCAATTTAAGATCATTAACTATTTCTTCAGAGATAACTTCTGCATTAAGTGAATTTGGTTTTACAATTGTTGATTCCAGTTCTAATTTGATTTGTTTGTTTAATTTGCTTTGCAAGGTCATCAGGTAAAATATCGAACATTGTGTGTGGTGGAAATTCACTAACACAATTTTGAGAAGGAAGTTTCACAATTTCCTATTTGAATGAGCAAAGTTGTGACTTTCAACAGTTCTGAGTAATCATGATTTCCTGGAACTATCAAGTAACTCAGTGAATCTGCCACTACTGGATCTCCAGTTTTCTTGTATTCTTCAATAAGTTTTTCTCACTATGAATCCCAACAAGGGGTATAAGATTTATGAAAACCTCAGGGTTGGACTTTTTGGCAACTGACAATGAGAACATTAAACCTTTGAAAGAAGAAGGCATGAGGAGAAAATGTTTTCCACATAAGTACTAAAAAATAAACTGGTTTTCCTTGATTAGTTTCCAACAAAAAATGGAATTGCAATGAAAAATGAATTATAAGACCAATGTAAATGATGACTGGTAAAAACTGGTTTTTGGAAAACCTAGAATGGATTTTCTACTAATTGGAATTGAGTCACCATTAGATTCTAAAGGTGCAAAGGTTAGATCTGGGTTGTATTATCTGTTCCAGCTGACTGAGTGAAAAGTCCTTGACTCTTATGCAACATGAACAATTCTTATGCAAGATGAACAATGTGAAAATTATTAATCTGCATTTGAATAACCAAATCATTATCAGATCTGAAATTAGACCCATAATCCCAAAATGTGTGTCATGAATTGCGGTCTCCAGCTATAATTGATCTCAAAATAGATTTGAGACCTTATATTTGAAGATTTATATACATTAAAGATGAAGGAACCATCAATTCTAATTCCAGTAAATGAGTTTGTTTCCACAAGATTATTGATTGGTAGTTTAATGTTTGATCTCACAAAAATAGTAATACAATATTTCTGATGACATTTGTAACTAATCTTATAGAGCCCAGGAATTTTGAGTCCATGACTATTGGTGTTATCAATATGAGTTTCTTGAAGAACAAAAACATCAATGTGGTGTCTTTTATTAGGTTTTGAAATAATATTAGCTTTGGACTTTGTTAGCCTTCTACAATGAGTTAACAGAAAACAACTACCAATATTTCTCTTGCAATTATCATTAGACTTCTTAAAGTGAGACAAAAAGAGAATTCTATGTTTGCCCAAATCATGTAATCAATCATTATTTCATTAGCTAATGACCCTCACACCTCTAGCCAAGCCATGGTAATCCCCATAGTACTATCAGAATTTTTCTTGCCATTTATTTTGACTTAAGATTCATATTAAAGAAACATGGAGATGTATTGACCTGATCAGAGTCTATGAGTTAACAAATTTGAAGTCTGGCTCCAAAGATACTACTTACTCTTACATTCTTACAACCAATCTCAACAATAAAACATATTAGGAATAGAAGCAACTCCAAATGGCAAAATGGTGAGATTAGGGTTGGATAGATATAGCCAACTGAGCTCACCAAACTTTGTCAAAAATTTGTGCACCCAACTTGAATATGTGAAGAATATCAACTCCATCAGGATTTTTGAACTGAAATTGAACAATTCTGGGAATTCAAAATTGATTTTGGGTTTGGTGTAGTTGGAAGAGGGTCTGACTTGAGATCACAAGGTCCCAGATTCAATTATGGCACTTGAACTTCTTGTGAACTCCAAATCAATAAGGTCATTATCATTTGTTTCATTCAATTCTAAGAGCTAGGTGCAGTACTCTCAGATACAAGACTTCTTACCAATGAAAGCTCAAGCTAGAAACTAGTCTGGGTATATTGGTTGAGTATTCAATAATTAACGACTTCACACAAACTTTATAGTATCAATTGATTAGCATGGTTTGCACTGGGAGGCACTACTGCACAGAAAGCTATTGTTTAAACAACTTCTATAATCATAGGAAATAGTAATTGTGGCCATACAATAATTAAAGGAATTAAAAAGTTTACAGATTCTTTTCGTATATTCTTTCTCAGTTTTGCAACAATCAGCAGCAAAGTAATGTAACTATAGAATATTGCATCATGCAAAAATTGACTAATGATTCATTTTAATTGGATGAAATAGAATGAAAGAAGTAAAATGAGTTCTAATAATAACTATATAACTTTTATCATAACAATTTGCAGAATCAACACCCACCAAAATTAATTTAAAAATATTAGATCATTAATCATCATCCTTTTCAACCATTATCAATCCACTGCAGGATCTTGTCTTCAAGTTTAATCCATCATCTCCTATGTCTAGCCTCTCTTCACATCACAACAGTGCATTTTCTTATTTCATTCTTCCATCTCACATATGGGAAATTTCCAGGTCTTTTACAATCATTTAAGATTTCAACTGTCCATCTATTATTTGATCTTTTTTTTGTTACTCCTAACATGAAATCTCTGTATTGTACTTTTGTTAAGTGTCTAAGTCTCAGATCCATAAGTAAGAATAAGTAACACACATTTATTAAAAATCTGTCTTTTCAAATACATAGGCATATTTCTATTTCATATAAAATTATTTCTACCAAAAGCACTCTAATCAAGTTTAATTCTATGATTAATTTCAACCATTACTTTCCATCTATAGTAATAATCTGAACAAGATATTTGTAGTCGTTAACTTCTCTTAATTCATCATTACTTATCTTCATTTTTATTTTGAAAAAATCCATTAAACATCAATCTTTTTAACATTTACCTTTAATCATAGGTTCTTACTTATCTGATAACTCTTGCAACTTTTCTTAAGCTCTAAAGAATTATTTTCAAAAACAACTACATCATCTGCAAAATCTAGATTACTTAAGTTATCTCCATTTACTTTTATTCTTTTATCTTCCAATTTTAATCCACAAAATACTTCTTCAAAACTGCTGTAAAATGTTTTGGAGATATGTACTCATCCTGTCATACACTCTTCTTAATGCTAATCTTTTTAGTGTCATTATTTAATCTAATTATTGCTATTGTATTTTCATAAATATTCTTCATAATATGACATCCTGGATCTATGCCCTGATGACCCAATTCTTTAATCACTGAAGAATTACTTAAAGAATCAGAAACCTTTTCATATTCTACAAATCTAAAGTATAATGGCAACTCATATTCATTGATCCTTTCTATAACTTTTCTCAATACTAAGATAATCTCAACTGTAATCAACTGTACTAAAACCATTTTTAAATGCAGCTTGTTCATTTGTTTGGTTGAAATTCAAAGTTCATTGTAAAAAAGTTATAATTGTTTTGGTAAAAAATTTGTACAGAACTGATAAAAATCTCATAGGTCTGTAATTTCTGATACTTTCTTTGTCACTTTTTGAAAATATTAATATTAATATTGCATTCTTCCAATCATATTGCACATCTATATCATTTAGATATTTGTTTATAACTTTGACAAAAAAATTATATTTTTTCACTTGCTTCTTTAAAGACATCAACTATAACTCCATCATTACCTTATAGGTTTCCCTTCTTCATAAACTTAATTCCATATCTCATTTCTTCATTTAAAATCCTGGGCATTTTAGAAGATATCGTAGTTGTAAAATGTACTTTTCTTTGTTTTTTTATTGGTATATATTTTTGAGAAAACTCTTCTTTATATTTCATAATGTCATCTCTCTTTTTAGTAATAGTTTCATCTTTTTTTTCTTATTGCAAAAATAATTTTTCTGCCAATATTACAATGTTGCTTTACACTCTTGAGACTTTATTGTTTTCTATTACTTTCCTTACTAGTTCACAATTATACTTTCTTATATCATTATCTTTTTTACACCAATTTACAAAATTTGAAATATCTCGATCTGTCTTAATGCATCATTTTTACGTATTTTCATATTCCTTATTTTCTTCATAAATTGTCATTTCAATAAAATATTTACTGGACAATTGCTGCTTTTTTTGTACTAGATATCTTTCCTGCAGCTTTTAGAAGCATATCAGTTATCAATCTACTGATTTCATTCAAATCTGAATTATATTCAAAATCTGTTAATATTTAAAAATGATTTGCAAGTTCTAATTTAATTTCATTGGAATGTTTCTGAAGATTAGGCATATCAACTGTGAATACCGTTTTTCTTAATTTTTATCTTTCTCATTTTGTATTAAACATGTATCTTACATCTCACTAATCAATGATCACTTTCTTTGTTGAATTTATTAAAAACATTATGTTGAATTACATATTTTTGTTAGTCAAAATATAATCCAATTCTATTTTATCTTCATTTGGATGTTACCATATCCATTTAACTTTTTTTTTTCAAAAAAAGAATTTATAATATAAAGTTTTTCCTTTTCTAAAACCTCCACAAGTCTATGTCCTCTTTCATTTCTATCACCCAAACCAAATTTGCCTACAGCATTTTTATCTTTCAATCGTTTATCAATTCTATCATTAAAATCTTCCATGACAATTTTGAAATGTTGTTCACCCTGATCAAAAGTCTTTTGTACATCCATATAAAAATCCTTTTACTTCGTTATAGTGAGAACTTGTTGTGGCATAAACATGAATAATCTGCATTTGATTTCTGCTATTAAATTGAATAATTAATCTTGCCATTCAGTTTGTTGCATCATTAATCTCCACAATGTAGTAATTCCACTTTCTATTTACAGAGAATCCTAGCCCACCTGTATGTCCAACGTTTGTGCATTTATAGTATAGAACATGCTATTTTACTTTTAATTAATTGAATCTTCATCTTTTCTTCTAACTTCACAAAGTTCAAAAATGTCTCCTTTAATATTAAATAGTTCTTTTTATAATTTCTGAAATCTTCCTTCTCTTCAAAGTGATCTGTGGTTGTAAGTACCTAAATAAATGGTCATCATCAAATGTCAGTCTAGGTCCACAATAAAAAGATTCATAGCATTGTCCACCTTCTTACCTGAAAGCAGAAACTTTGATTACTTTTGGAGGACTTAAAAGAACTGAGCAAGCAATTTTCTAATGACCACTTCATACAGTCTTGTCATTGCAGCTGTTATTAGTATGGGTTTATTCATATAGTATATGAACATAAATGGACTCATCACCAATACACATTAAACAGTGTAATGAGTTTATTGACTTTTAACCTCTGAGTTTAAAATCCCAAAACACCATGGTCTTTTTTATCAGCTAGCTGAATACTGAAATATCAGTTGTTTTTTTAAAGGAAGAATGAATGTGTGTGTGAATGAAGTTTTTTTTCTAATAGATATTTACCATCATAACAGAGCTATAATACAAACATATATATGTATTGTTTTCCTGAAGGTTTGTGATAATAATGTTCTAGTTGTATTTTTATATTGGACTATTTCCATAATCTAAAATGTGTATTGAATGTCTTTAGAAAAATTTAACTTTATTTAAATATTCAAATACATTCAACTGTTAGCAATAGTACATCAAGCAGGTTAGTATATGCACAATGTTTCAAGAGATATTATTCTTTCCTCTTCTTCAGATGTAAATGATATGACCAATGAGAGTACTAGCATGGAAATCAAACCTGGATTCTTAGATTCTTGAGTATCAAATTTTAAGGTAATGCTCTAACCAACTGAGCCATCCTGCCAAAGGCAAGATTCAGTTGAAAATTTCATATACTTATCTACGAGATTCCTCCTGATTTCTCCACTTCTTCCTAAGTGGGAAAGTTGATTAGTGGTTTACATGCATTATGTATAGTCACACAATGTTGGCTTATAGGATTTTTTCTATTGTCATGTGAGCAGCTTCTTTAAATTTTCTTCTTTATATCTTATCTTTTCTATTCTTTCCAATATTTTTATATTTTCCCAATTGAACATATGTTAATTGGCACATATATGGTCTGCTACCATAGATACATCTGTTTTCTCTCTTCTAATCATCAGTTTGTGTTCTTGAAGCACTTTTCAATGGGAAGACTGGTCTCACTACTATATATTCTTCCACATTCACGTGGTATTTCATAGATGCAGTTATTTCTTTTCAGGATTTCAAGTTTAGGCTTTGTAGATGTTAGAATTCCTCATTGTCTGGTATGGCTCTGGAAAGCTGTTCTGCTGTTATAATGATTGCAGATTTTCCTTAATTTCTGTATTTTTGGAATGTATGAGTACTGAGTACCAATAATTGTCTTTTTTCTTGATGGTTTTTCTACAGTAACAATAATTGTCTTTTCTCTTGATGTTTTTTTTTTGTTGTCTATTTAAAGTTTTCTTAATAACGGCTCATGGGTGACCATTTTTCATAAGAGTTTGTTCTATATAGATCTTTTTTTCCCAAATCACTGGCTTATGAACAAAGTTTATTTTGCACTATTCCATAGTGATAGTATAACTCCATATTTTGTGTTTTTTTCATGATTGGATGTATAGGCTAGGTATTTTCTTGCATGTGTAGGTTTTTTATAAATGGTAGTTTTGATTTTGCCATGAAATAGTCTTGTCACAAGATCATCTAAGAATGCCAATTTTTGTTCTTGTTCTGATTGTATTGTGACTTTTATTGGAAATATGTTATTGATGTGTTCCCAGAAAGTTTGTAGCAGTGCTTCACCATGTGGTCATACTTAAATGGTGATAATAGTTTACTAACCAGAACAGCTCTTCCTATTGATAGTATAGTGGAACTATTGACATTCTGCATAAAAACAACTTACTTTCAATATAACACAGAAAATCAAGGAATGGGTATGGGCTCACCATTATTTCCCCTGATTAGCAATATTTATATGGACGAATTTGAAGTCTTAGCCATAAAAACTACTCCATATCCACCTAAAGTTTGGCATCACTATGGAGATGATGCATTTGTTGTATGGCCACATGGTGAAGCACTGCCACAAACTTTCTGGACACACATCAACAACATATCCCCTTCAATTAAATTCACAACAGAATCAGAACAAGAGCAAAAATTGGCATTCTTAGATGTTCTTGTGATAAGACACTGTCATGCCAAAAATCAAAACTACAGTTTACCGAAAACCTACACATACAGGAAAATATCTAGCCTATACATCCAATCACACCAGAAACACAAAAATGGAGTTACATGATCACTATGAAACAAAGCAAAAGAAATTTGTTCAGAAACCAGTGATTTGGAAAAAGAAAAAATATATCTATATACTTTTATGAAAAATGGTTATCCAAGAGCTGGTATTAAGAAAACATTAAATAGGCAACAAAAAGCATTGGTGGCTGAATGGTCAGCACAGCTGCCTTATGAATAGTTGTCCCAGGTTCATGAGTTCACTTCCCAGCTGATGATTTGAACATAAAAAAAGAACTATCAAGAGAAAAGAGACAATTATTGGTTCTGCAGTGTACCCATACATTCCAAAAATAGCAGACAAATTAAGGAAAATCTGCAATCATTACAACATCAGAACAGCTTTCCAGAGCCATACCACACTATGGAGAATTCTAACATCTACAAAGCCTAAGAACACATATTGGTGAGACTAATCATCCCATTAAAAAGTTCTTGCAAGATCACAAACTGATGATTAGAAAAGAGAAAACAGATGTGTCTAAGGTAGCAGACTATGTATGTGCCAGTGAACATATGTTCAATTGGAAAAATACAAAAATATTGAATAGAGAAGAAAAGATACAAAGAAGAAAATTTAAACAAGCTACTCACATGACAATAGCAAAAAATCTCATAAGCCAACCTAGTGTGACTATATATAATATATGAAAACCACTAATCAACTTTGCTCTTGGGAAAAAGTGGAGAAATCAGGAGGAATCTCACAGATAAGTCCTACAGACTGTTGCCTTTGGCAGGCTGGCTCAGTTGGTTAGAGCATTACTTTAAAATTCAATACTCAAGAATCTAAGGGACAAGGTTGGAATCCCATGCTAATACTGTCACTGGTCAGGCCAGCAACACCTGAAAAAGAAAAGATAATAATACTTCTCAAAATCATGTGCATATACTAACCTGATTGATGTGCTATTACTAACAGTCGAATGTATTAGGAATATTAAAATAAAGTTAAATTTTTCTAAAGACATTTAATACACATTTTAGATGATGGAAATAGTTCAATATAAAAATATAAATATACATGTATTATAATAGAACAACAGGGTACACCATAAGATGATGTAAATATGACTCAGTAATTGGTGCACCAGATTTACAGAATCAGGAATAGCATATAACAAAGGGAGCACATCTCACTACTGTCAGACCTAGGCCTTTGAATAGGATGCTAAAGATGTCACAATGAAATGCCTAGTTCCAAATCACATCTATTTTCAATATACTAACTTATAATTTACCTACAACATTTTAATGTAACCTAGACTAATGCATGTTCATTACATCTCCCTTTTGGGCCCCATCACACCATGGAATTCAAACTCATGGAGTTCTTGCAATCAGCTTTCTTCAAAGATGGACCTACTTAATTATTGACCAAATATGTCTATATATAAGCATAGATAAAATATTGATGATGCATCATTAATCAATTAGAAAAGCAACATATAATGATGATGATCATCATCAAACCTTTAATGATGTAAATTTTAATGATAGTGATGATAAACCTCTTATTAGTATGAATGTATAATGATGATGGGGATGATCAAACAGAGATCAGATTGGTTTAAACAACTAAATATGTTTATTATATATAATAATAAATATTTACAAACAAAAAATAAAATAAATAAGTATTCAGTTAACAAGAATGGTCTTCTATCATTGGAGCCTTAACACAACAGAAACAAAATAATTCACAGTACAGTATATACAAAATGATATTAGATAATTCACTAAATATATAAATAAAACAAACAAAAAAACAAAATGAGAGTTCAGTAATTCTAAAAACACCCCAATTCATATAATTATTTGAATGATATTTATAGGTTGGGGTAAATATATTTATAACTATTTTTTTATTAAAAAAAATATATAGTCCCTTTCCCATCTATGTGTGTGTGTAAGTCATAGTAAAAATTAATAAAAGATAAGTAAAAGACCATTTATTCAAGTTGATTAATTATGCACTCAGAAATAAAATAATTACAATTAGATATTATTAAAAACTTATTAGTAATTAATATAGTTTTATTTGTTCTAAAGTTTTCCCTCAATGTTAAATATATAAAAACCTTACTTGAGGTTGTCTTGATGGATCAATGTTGAATTACCAGAGGAATATGTAAATTTTTCTTTTATTAAAAATTATACATATTAATTGCCTATGATTCCTTTTTTAAAATACATCAACATATGATACATATCCATTCACTGATTCCACTTTTAAATTGCAGGTGTTCGAATTTGAAAATGAATCTTGAATACACAATAATAAAAATTATAATACATGAACTTTCGAATAGAAATAATAAAAGCAAAAAAAAATCACATGAATCAATATATATATATCCTGAGGAAAGCAAGCATTTTGTCTACAGTTAAGAGTTTATAAACTTAAATGTCAATCTCCATGCATAATGTTCCTGTTCACCAACTCTGTTGATATCTATATATTTCATGCTGGTTGGTTAAAACAAACATATACAAATTATCTCTCCTGAACACACATAATTCCAGTGAAGATTGATGTTCACCAGCATTTTGTAAAATAGATATTTTGATGGAAACTTTTAAAATGACAATGAAGCTAGCTTTGGAAACACCTACAGTATTGGTTTTTTTACCCCACAGACATTGTAATGACCATTTTATCAATCACTATTAATTATGTTGTAGCTTCAGTAAATATGAGAAAATGGCTTAAAGAAACAATTCATTTTTAATATTTTCATGTTTCTTTTTTTCTTAATTTCATAAAAACAAATTCTAACTTGCAGAATAAATTAAGTCATTAGTTCAGTCCTGCTAATTATAAATTGAACTTTAAATTTCCAGTTTCATTCTATCCAAATTATAAAGATTTTAATATTAATTTTAGAATATTGATATTAAATTTTAAAATACATATTCTTACTGTTTTCTTTCCTTTTTAAATGCTGAACTTTTTTTTTAAAACAATAAAATAAAAGACTTTTTTTATGTGCTGATAGTTTTACTATTAGACCACAAGTGAATAAAATGCTAGATTGTTTTTCTCATGCTAGCTAAAACTTATTGTTACAACTTAATCAAGAAAAAATAAATAAATAAAACATTATTATTAGTATTTTTGTTTAGTCTTCATTATTGAAATTCGATCACTTAGCAACAATTTTGACCTCATCTAAATTTTGACCTTTGATTATGTCTGTCCTATAAGTCAATTAATTATTATTTTAGTTAATGAGATTAAATGAAAAAAAAATTTCTACAAATAGACAAACATATTAATTTATATGTATGTTTATATACATATATACTTCATGTATATAAGCAGGTATGTAGGATAAATTATTTGCTTACCACTTGGTCTGAATTCAAACTTTGTAAAAGAATGGGGACAGGTGTGAAAGTTGGTTGTAAGCCATCTCTTATAACACCCCTCTCCTTAACAGAGTTAAAATTTTAAACTGGATTCTAAATTTTATCACTCACAAGTATGTTAAGAATGTATGACTATTTTGGGTTTGGTGAAGGGTTGCTACATCAATTTCCTAACTTTCTAACATTTTTTTCTATTATTGAATAGCTGGTTTTGGAAATAGTGTGCTGTTTTTAGAGCTTTGATGGTTTTATAATGAAGGCATAACCAAGAATGTGTCTCTATTACAGAAGGCACATGAAATTCTTTATTTGCTAATCTTCTCCATGCTCCTTTGAGGCTTATTGAATTCTGAAGGTCTAGCCAAATATCATAACATATGTTTTAAGTTAGCCTCTAGATATTCCCATGATTGCATCTAAGCGTTACTAGGGAAATACTCTCATCAAACTTAATATCCCTAACCCTGTACTACATATATATGTTTATATACATATATTTTATTATACATTGCACTTGCTATTTTTACGAAGTTTACTCTCTTTTTTAATTATATATCTCAACGATGTTAACATTTACCTGATATTATTCTGAATTGTTATTAACATCCAAAATAAGGCTTTTAAGATATACGTGCCTCAGACCTCTCCTCTTGGGACCTGATTGCTTAACAATGGTATATGGTCCCTCATACGTATTACTAAACTTATGATACTTGCCTTCCTGCAGTTTACTAGGATGTGGAGTTTTTATTAGCACTCTGTCTCTAATTCTGAATTCATGTTTAGACCTTCTTACATTCTTATTTCTACAATTTGCTTTCATATTTAGTAGCTCTTGAGCTTGCAATATATCCTTTATTAATCTTTGATTTAGTAACTATGGAATTGTCTGCACACTATCTATGATTATTTGATGCATTCCACATTAGAATATACTAAATAAATTTATATATCAGCTTCAGACTTATCTTAGCTTACAACTTATGTTCAGTTAAGAGACTCAGTAGGTTAACATTCTACATTTAGGGGAATAATAACAAAAAACTATGATTTAATACAATAAATGAGTGTCTTCATTTATGACATATCTTGGGGCAGGTCTTTTTCTTTTGTCAATATCTGTATCATTGTCCAAATTTCTCTATGTACATATAAATCTATTATCTTTTTATAAAATCATATTGGATTAAATTGCTATCTATAGTCCTTTTATGTGTTCCAATGGTCAAAAATCTTTGAAGGTCCTTCCCTAACAAGTGCTTTTCCTTGTAAGCATTGTTATTCACATGCCTAATGTATGTGAATGGGCCTTCATATGTATTGCACAACTTGCGATACCAGAAACTTTTCTGTTTAATCGATTGTAATGGGTTATTTTCCATCATTATCCAATAATTTTTCATATTTTGGTTATCCGCTTCATCAGATGAAAAATTAATATATCATGATACACATTTAAGATGATCAAATATATTGATTGCATTTTTATCTTTATACACAATCATCCTATGAGAACAATCTCTTATGACAGCCATTACGATTGGTGATGCTTCATTTCAATGATTGTCACTTAGTCCTCCAGTGTCATGCTTATGGGTTTGATTGCACATATGAATGTGGCACAACGATTTCAAGTATATATCCAATCTACCTGCCTTTGTACTTTCTTCCATGTATTCATCCATAATGCTTCCAACACATGACATATTTATGTGTGGGTTAAGTATAAGGTTTTCAGAATTGACTTGTGAAAAATTTTGGATTATTTCTTCCAATTCGGCAATTATGAATTGTTTTCCCATTACAGGTATGTTGTATGACTTGTGGCCCATCAGAAAATTATGAGAGTTCAATTTCCCTTGATATTGTAAAATATCATCAGAATGTCTTTTTCTAAATTAAATTCCATATTATTTATATGTGGATTTGTCAATTGGTATGATTTCTTTACCTGACCTTGTATATTGCACATAACTTCTGTGGATATTGCCAATGTTTTTGTGTTATGAAGAATCTCTGCTTTACTTTTATCCATCCTTCTTTCCAAGTTTTGCAGATCAATTTCCATCATTTCAATAGTGTTGTAATGATTCTTTATGTCGTCACTCTGCTGTGTGATAACATGGTGGATGTGGCAGTTTTCTTGTGTGACAGCTTTCTGAACTACTAGTGATTTGTTCTGGATGTCATCATTATGTTCACAGACCTTGTGCTCAGGATAAGGTTTTGGTTTGTGGCATTGGTTGCTAGCACTAATTTGCATTATATCATTATTTAGGTTTATTTCGATGGAGTTTGTTGGTGGGTTTGGTAATGGAGTACTTAGATTATTCTGATCTAAGTTCAATACAATCTCTCCCAAACTAAGACTTATAGGATCTTCTATTTCATCTTTGGAGACCTGAGATATCCAACCAACAGAAAATTCGGGGTCAAGTAAAGCTTTAACAATAAAAGAATGTTTAGTGCCATTATTACATTCAAAAATAAAACCAGGCACATTCTTTTGTAACATAATGGCTTGTTGAGGTTTATTTGAGTGGTGGTTAATCATCTCATCTTTTTTACATTTAAAAAACCAATCTCCAAAGAGTGAACATGTTGAATCAGATGAAGATAGAATAGGTTGACTAGGAGTATGAGGTTTAACTTGACTATGTGCACTATGCATTTCTCCTAAACATTGTTCATAATTTCCTACATCATTTTACCAGTAGAGTAAATAGTGGTAAATTTTCCATCCATAATGAATGGGAATCATCCCATACTAAAATAGGACAGCTTTAAAATTATAGCATTATTCCAAATGTACAGATAACATTGATCACGAATAATGCACCAGTCATGCCAATGATAAGGTTTACCATGTAAAATTTCATTTCCAACTTTGACTATAGTGTCTTCACCTTCTTCATAGATAGATACTGTGGCAATTCCTTCAATGTTGTCTCTCTCATTGATCATTTATGTGGAGTTTTTTTAAATCACTCACAACTTTTCATCATGTTTCAATTAATAACCTCCTTGATACTGTTCATATGGGCCTACATTTTTTGAAACATTTGTTGCAAAATGGTCATATTCTCAGTATTCTGCAGAAGTCCCCACTGATAAGTGGGGACTTCTTGCATACAAAAAGCTATTTGGCTTTCCTCTTTTCTCTGTAGAGATTAATTCTCCTCCATCATAGACCCCCCAGGTGTTTGGATTGATAAAGACCCCTCCCCATTACTATTATTAATATCACTTTCTCCTTCAACAACACTAGTATCTAATGTACCTTCCATAGTCTCTATAATTGTGCTTCCAAATATTACTCTACTTCTAAGTAACATCTATTTAAGTAAATATTCAAAAAAAACTTTATACTTATAAATGTCAAAATACAATACCGTAGAGCTCCTAACCACTTCATGCCACTATTTATTTATTTATTGTCTTTTTTTAAACTGATGTTTTAGCTTGCCTAATTCCTCTATTTTTAATTTCACTTATTGGTTATTGATTTAAAAGTTGATCTCTATTTGTTCTCTCCACCACACGTTGCATTCACCACTTTTTATGTTATTTACTTTTAATGTGAACTTTTTATGTTATTTACTTTTAATGTGAATTTTAAATTCCCAAACAAAAAATTGACATATGTGTCCACTATCATTCCTATTGAATATATTTTGGACTTGTATAAAAGAGTATGTCCAATATGGATTTAAGATTTAAACCTTAAGGGTAAAATAAGAAAAAATATATAATAAAAAAATTTTTTTTTAATTCCAGTCCAATGGCTGGACCTCCCTTGAATCTAAACTATGTTCAGTCCAAAACATTGGGAGCCAGATATAACAGGACTGCAGGGTACACCATAGACGATGTGAATATGACTCAGTATTTGAATAATTTGAATACAATGTGTCCACCAATCTACAACAAGTCATATCCTAAATCCATGATTAGACATCCCATTTAGGTGCACCAGATATTACAGAATCAGGAATGGCATATAACAAAGAAAGCACATCTCACTACTGTCAGACCTAGGTCTTCAAATAAAATGCTAAAGATGTCACAATGAAATGCCTAGTTCCAAGTCATATCTACTTTCAATATACTAACTTATAATTTACATACAACATTTTAATGTAACCTAGACTAGTACATGTTCATTACATTTCCCTTTTTGGGCCCCATTACACCACAGAATTCAAACTCAGGGAGTTCTTGCAATCAGCTCTCTTCAGGGATGAACCTACTTAATTATTGACCAAATATGTCTATATACAAGCATAGATAAAAAAAATGATGATGGCCAATCAATTAGGAGAGCAACATATAATGATGATCATCATTAAACCTTTAATGTTGTAACTTCTTAATGATAGTGATGATGAAAGTCTTAATAGTGTGAATGTATAATGATGATGGTGATGATCAAACATCTAGTGGTGCAAATGCATAATGATGATGGTGATGATCAAACAGAGATCATATTGGTTTAAACAACTAAATACCTTTATTAATTACATATAATAATAAATATTTACAAACAAAAATAAAATAAATAAATATTCAGTTAACAAGAATGGTCTTCTATCATTGGATGGCTTAACACAACAGAAACAAAATAATTCACAGTACAGTATATACAAAATGATATTAGATAATTCACTAAATATATACATAAAACAAAAAAAAGAAAAGCAAAATGAGAGTTCAGTAATTCTAAAACTAAACCATTAATATAATTATTTGAATGATATTTATAGGTTGGGGTAAATATATTTATAACTATTTTTTTATTAAATGTATATATAGTCCCCTTCCCATCCATGTGTGTGTAAGTCATAATAAAAATTAATAAAAGATAAGTAAAAGACCATTTATTCAAGTTAATTAATTATGCACTCAGAAATAACATAATTACAATTAGATATTATTAAAAACTTTTTAGTAATCAATATAGTTTTGTTTGTTCTAAAGTTTTCTCCCAATGTTAAATACATAAAAACCTTACTTGAAGTTGCCTTGATGGATCAATGTTGAATTTCCAGAGGAATCTGTAAATTTACTTTTATTAAAAATTATACATATTAATTGACTATGATTCTTTTTTAAAATACATCAACATAAGATACATATTCATTCACTGCTACCACTTTTAAATTGCAGGTGTTCGAATTTGAAAATGAATCTTGAAAACACAATAAAAAATTTACAATACATGAACTTTCAAATAGAAATAATAAAAGCAAAAAATAAATAAAAATCATGTGAATCAAAATATATATATACATCCTGAGGAAAGCAAGCATTTTGTCTACAGTTAAGAGTTTATAAACTTAAATGTCAATCTCCATGCATAACGTTCCTGTTCACCAACTCTGTTGTTATCTATATATTTCATGCTGCTTGGTTAAAACAAACACATACAAATTATCTCTCCTGAACACATAAATTCCATTGAAGATTGATGTTCACCAGCATTTTGTAAAATAGACATTTTGATGGAAACTTTTAAAATGACATCGAAGCTAGCTTTGGAAACACCTACAGTATTGTTTTTTTTTACCCCACACACCTTGTAATGACCATTTTACTAATCACTATTAATTATGTTGTGGCTTCACTAAATATAAGAAAATGACTTAAAGAAACAATTAATTTTTAGTATTTTCACATTTCTTTTTTCTTATTTCCAAAACAACAAATTCACACTTGCAGAATAAATTAAGTCATTAATTCATTCCTGCTAATTATATATTGAAGTTTAAATTTCCAGTTTTCTTCTATCCAAATTATAAAGATTTTAATATTAATTTTAGAATATTGACATTAAATTTTAAAATACATATTCTTACTGTTTTCTTTCCTTTTTAAATGCTGAACTTTTTTTTTAAAACAATAAAATAAAAGACTTTTTTTATGTGCTGATAGTTTTACTATTAGACCACAAGTGAATAAAATGCTAGATTGTTTTTCTCATGCTAGCTAAAACTTATTGTTACAACTTAATCAAGAAAAAATAAATAAATTATAAAACATTATTAGTATTTTTGTTTAGTCTTCATTATTGAAATTCGATCACTTAACAACAATTTTGACCTCATCTAAATTTTGGCCTTTGATTATGTCTGTCCTATAAATCAATTAATTATTATTTTAGTTAATGAGATTAAATGAAGAAAAAAAAATTTCTACAAATAGATAAACATATTAGTTTATATGTATGTTTATATACATATATACTTCATGTATATAAGCAGGTATGTAGGATAAATTATTTGCCTACCACTTGATTTGAATTTAAACTTTGAGAAAGAACTGGGACAGGTGTGAAAGTTGGTTGTAAGCCATCTCTTACAGTATATTTCATTTAAGAAAGAAAATGATCTAATGCATGGAAGAATTGGTAGCAAAAGGAAAGACTGACAAGAAATGAAATAGATAAACTTCATCATCACAATGCTAATGTATCTTTGAGCTGATAAAGGACCAAATAGATGATAGATCACTCTAGAAAAATGCCATATAATTATATGACAAGTCAAAGTTACCATCAATTTTATGGTATTTAGAAACTAAATATTATGTCTGTCTCACTTAATATCCAGATTATATATATCCAGATACAGGTATACTTTAAATCCATGGAGTTTAGATGTAATTATAGAGGATTTAAACCCAGATATTCAAGTCCCCTTCAGCTATCGAACAATCAATACACATAATTACACACATGCAAAAAAAAGATAAATGATATCCAATATATGTATTTCATGCTAAAGCAGCTCTCATCACTTGGTCCAGATCATCATCTTCCACACACACATATATATATAATAAGTGCTCAATCTATATAAGGATAGCAAATCTTCAAACTTTAATGAACAGGCTTCAGTCTACTTCACCTTCCAACTCTTCAGCCTTCCATACCATTGAAAATCTGATGATGGAATACCAAAATGATGCCAATATTATTGTCATGTCCATGTCATGTTGACTTTAAGTCATTCTGATCCATCATGTATAGGATTGTCCATTTAAATACCTAGAAGAGGGATGGGTAGAATACACGTTGAATCTGTAATATACAAATACAGGTATACTTTATATCCCTGAAGTTTAGATGTCATTATAAGGGATTTGAACCCAGATTTTCAAGCTCCCTTCAATGATGCAATCTATCTTAAACAAGCAATACACCTGATGACACACACATAAAAAAGATAAATGATCTCCAATATACATATTTATCTAGAACTCATGAATCAGTTGGTCTAGATCATCATCTTCTACACACACAATATATATAATAAGTGCTCAGTTTATATAAAGGTAGCAAATCTTTGAACTTTAATGGACATGTTTCAATCTACTCTACCATCCAACTCTTTAGCCTTCCATACCATGGAAATTTGATGATGGAATGCCCAACTTCCTTGATGATTCTAATATTATTATATCCATGTTTACTGGAAATCATTTATCTTTTCCATATATGTGTGGTCAGATGTATCAGTTGTATAAGATAGAATTTATAGTTGAAGGAAGCTTGAAAATCTGGATTCAAATCCCCTATAATTACATCTAAAATTCAGAGATATAAAGTATATATGTATTTGTATAATTATAGATTTCCTTTTCTATGAATTTAAATGGGTAAATTTCTATACATGAGGGATCAGAATGACTTAAAGTCAACATGAGCATGATAATAATTTGGTATCGAGGAATTTGAGCATTCCATCGTCAGATTTTTAATGTCATTGAAGGCTAAAGAGTTCCCTTGGCATAGTAAATAAAAGCCTTTTCATTAAAGTTTGAAGATTTGCTATCTTTATATAAACTGAGCACTTATTACATATATGTGTGGAAGATGATGATCTGGACTAACTAATGAATGCTGGTTCAGCAAGAAATACCTATACTGAAGAGCATTTACCTTTTTTAACATGTGCAGTCATGTATATCAGTTGATAGATTGGATAGCTGAAGGAAGCTTGAAAATCTGGCTTGAAATCCCCATTATATATATATATATTAAAAATAATAAATTTAATGGTAATAAACTATTATAAAGTCTTTCAATCTACAGTAGTACTTTCGATTAATTTCTTAAACCTGCCTCAACTGCCATTAAATTTTAAAAAAAGAAACAAAACATCAATTCAAATCCCATATTTTAATGTTAGCAGCTTGTCTATTTATTAAATGCATTTTACTCCTATTTATAAAAATTGACTCCTTATTTTTTCTTTTATTATGGTTTCTCTCTTCATGAAGATTTTTTACAATTTCAAAATCAAATTTAAATTCATATATTTTTTTATGATAAAAAAACTGAAGCAGTCATTAAATCACCATTATTGTTACTTTTTACATGCTTATATAACAATTCATGTTCTTTTAATCTTTTCTCAATACTGCACCTTGATTCACCTATATATGATAACACACAGTCACAAAAAATTTGATATATGATACTACTTTTCTGCTTGACAGATCAATGTAGGTGAATTGAGGTGCAGTATTGAAAAGAGATTAAAGGAGCATGAATTGTTATATAAGCATGGAAAAAGTAAGAATAATAGTGGTTTAATGACATCTGAAATCCACAAAGAATATTTTCTATTTTTATATTTAATTTAATATGACAAGTAGCCTTATCAATCAAAGAACAACAAATATTTTGGAATTCTAAAAAAGCTTTATCAACATTATCTAAATCAAAAGTACAATCCCAGTGATTTAATTTATTATGTGATAATTTATCAACATACCTGTAGCTATCGAATTATTATGAGTCATGGAGAATTTAAAAAAAATTGCCAGATGATCAGTAATATTTAATTCAGATACACCAGATTCAAAATTATAATCCTGATCAAGTCTAATAAAAATATGATCAAGCAGAGATTTAGAAGTTGGCATTAAGCATGTAGATGAAAAAATTAACTGATCAAAACCACAACTATATAACAAATCCAAATATCCACAGGTAGAATTATGCTCCCCACTCAATAAATCAATATTTATATCAATATTTATATGAAATTGATAGAAGATTTTTATTAAGAATTATATAGTAATAAAGAACAAGTACCTCCTATATCTATTACATCTTCCGAATTGCCCAGAATTTTAAATGAAGAAGTGAGACATGCAATTAAGTGTATGATGAAAGGAAAGGCTCCAGGAAATGATGGAATTATAATTGATATATTAAAAGAAGCAGGTGAAGAAATAAAAACAATTTTAGCAAAGTTATATACCAAATGTCTAAATGATAAAGATGTACCGGAAGATTGGAAGAATGCAGTAATAATATTAATACTTAAAAAAGGCGATAAAGAAGATATTAGAAATTACAGACCTATCAACCTTTTATCAGTTTTATATAAAAATTTCACCAAGATAATTACAACTTGTCTACAGAGAACTTTGGATTTCCACCAACCAAGAGAACAAGCTGGATTTAAAAGTGGTTTGAGTACAATAGATCATATCCAGGTATTGAGAGAAGTCATAGAAAGGACAAACGAATATGAGTTGTCATTATGTTTTGGATTTGTAGATTATGAAAAGGCATTCGATTCTATACACATTTCTTCAGTGATTAAATATTGGATCATCAAGGTATAGATCCAGGATATTGTCATATTTTAAAGAATATTTATAAAAATGCAACAGCAACAATTAGATTACATAATGATACTGGAAAAATCAACATTGAGAAAGGTGTAAGACAAGGTGACTCCATATCTCCAAAACTCTTTACAGCAGTGCTGCAAGAAGTATTTTGTGGATTAAAATGGGAAACTAAAGGAGTGAAAGTAAATGGAGAGTATTTAAGTCATTTAGATTTCGCAGATGATGTAGTTGTTTTTGCAAATAATGCTTCAGAGCTGCAGGAAATGTTGCAGGAGTTAGCAGATGAAAGTAGAAAAGTAGGACTAAAGATAAATGTTAAAAAGACTAAAGTAATGTTTAATCGATTTGCTCAAAATATGAAAATAAAGATACAGATGGAAACATAATGGAGGAAATTAATCATAGAATTAAACTTGGTTGGAGTGCTTTTGGTAGAAATAACTTGATACTAAAAGGAAATATGCCTATGTGTTTGAAAAGGATAGTTTTTAACAAATGTGTTTTACCAGTTCTTACTTATGGATCTGAGACTTGGACACTTAATAGAAGAGCAATACAGAGACTTCAGACCACTCAAAGGAGTATGGAGAGATGTATGTTGGGAGTAGCAAGAAGAGTTATTGACCTTATTGAAAAAATTAAAAGATTGAAATGGAGTTGGGCTGGACATATTGCTAGAAGAGATGATAATAGATGGACAATTGAAATTTTAAACTGGATTCCAAGAGATTGTAAAAGACCCAGAAAGAGACCACATGTGAGATGGATGGATGAAATAAGAAAATGTGCAGGGGTGTTGTGGCGAAGAGAAGCTAAAGATCGGAGAAGATGGATTAAACTTGGAGAGACCTTCATCCTGCAGTGGATTGATAATGGTTGATGATGATGATATCATCAATCATTACAACAAAAGATGAACACAAATAAGATAACAAATTATCAAGTTCATAAATAAAAGTTATAATAGAACCAAGATCTATATAGTGCAAGTAATGAAATAATAATTATTAATAATAAATTTATTTCACCAGTTCTTCATAATTAATACAATACATTTCAACATATAAGGGGGAAACTATAAAATTATAAATTTTTAATATTGGTTAAGCGCTTTCAGAGCCTGTTTACTCCATATTTATAGCCTTAAAATGTATTCAATTTATTGTATGCAAATTTATGCAAACAACTCAGACCATCCACTTTTTTGAAATCACAAAGACCGTGCCTTTTCTATTTATAGCATTTATGTGACTAGCGATGAAGTAAGCCTCCTTAATCTTTCTTTTGGTATCGTTTCTCTCAGTACACACTATCTCAACCTGGAAAGTTCAAATACATAATGGACTGCCTTTTAATAATAATAATTTTAAAAATCATTAAACAAATTAACTAACTAGAGGAGATGTATAAAATTTATAATCTACAGTTATTAAACAAATGCCCAAAATTTTTTTATCCAAGTGCATTTTTAATCCCAATTATGTCAAAATAAAAATATTATTTATCATCTGTATAAAGTGATAAAATCCACAAATATGCATTCAACACAATTAATCAGATAAGACTATAATTAATTGCAAATGATGAAATTTTATAGCAGAAATTCATTAATATTGAGTCTCCAAAACATTTAACAAATCAACAATTATTTATTTGTGTGTCTGCCTATATTGACATAGCAATTAATCCATTTAAAGAAGTAGCTTTCAAAAAATTATAAGGACTCTAGATGTATTTATGAAGGTATAATACTAATGAATGTAAATCCATTATCTTATGAATTCCTGTGGTCATTGAAGTATTATACAAATATTAATTCATTTGTTAAATTAGTTTACCAGAATATCCTAGGTTTAAAGTAGCTTTCCACCAATAGAATATGTGGCAATTTATTGATCCATCATTTTAAGTCAATTTTATAATGTTCAGCTAGAGTTAAGGTTGGTTCACAAAAGATATGATCAAGCAATTGAATAATCCATTGACTCCGATTCATTTATCTTATCTACTGTTTTTAGATAGTTTTCACAAAGGTAAAACTAACTATATGTGGATCGATAAATTCTTATGAATTTTGAACTATTCATTAAAAACTTTAGGTTGATGTAGCCAATATAACTTAAAAACAAGCAATTTTAATCTTTTAGAGACAATGATGAATAATTATTGCAGTGTAATAATAAGCTATATCATTTGATAGTAATTAAAAAAATTCACAACTGAATCTAAATATTGAATTTCATTCTCTTAAATGCATTATTGAATAATAACTATTGTTAATAATTTAATTTCGTCATTTAGGATGACAACATGCTTTTAAATGACAAATGTCCAGACAGTTACTCAGACATACTATTTGTGAAGGAAAACAAAATGGCTAATTCCATGTTTAAATCCAATGTGGTCCTTCAACATACTGTAATGAAAGACTAAACAAATTTTGACAAGTAGGTGTATTTATGTTTCTGCTATCTGATCAATGATTTTATAATTTTGTACCCACAATACTTCGCATTTTGGATTTGTACAGGAAATTTAAAAAGTAGGAAACGATTGGAAGCAGATGATTTTTTGAAAGTTTCAAGTATCAAATTTACAGATAGAAATATTTAAATGAGACTTAAATATTGTGTTTTTCTGAAGGTTTGTGAAGGTTTGTGATGATGGTGTTCTAGCTGTATTTTTATATTGGACTATTTCCATCATCTAATATGTGTGTTGAATGTCTTTAGAAAAGTTTTAATTTTTAGTTAAATATTCCAAATGCATTCAACTGTTAATAATATCACAGCAAACAGGTTACTATATGCACCAACTGTTAGTAATATCACAGCAAACAAATGTTAATAATATCACAGCAAACAGGTTAGTATATGCACTAACTGTTAGTAATATCACAGCAAACAGGTTAGTATATGCACAACGTTTCGAGAGGTATTTTTCTCCCCTCTTCTTCAGGTGTTGCTGGCCTGACCAGTGACAGTACTAGCATGGGATTCGAACCTGGGTCCTTAGATTCTTGATTATTGAATTTTAAGGTAACGCTCTAACCAACTGAGCCATCCTGCCAAAGGCAACAGTATGTAGTAATTTCATATACTTATCTATGAGGTTCCTCCTGATTTCTCCACTTTTTTCTCAGAGCAAAGTTGATTAGTGGTTTCCATACATTATGTATAGTCACACTAGGTTGGCTTATGGGATTTTTTGCCATTGTCATGTGAGCAGCTTCTTTAAATTTTCTTCTTTGTACCTTTTCTTCTTTATCCAATATTTTTGTATTTTCCCAATTGAACGTATGTTCATTGGTCCATACATGGTCTGCTACCTTAGACACATCTGTTTTCTCTCTTCTAATCATCAGTTTATGTTCTTGCAAGCACTTTTGAATGGGACGGCTGGTCTCACCAATATATGTTCTTCCACATTCACATGGTATTTCATAGATGCAGTTTTTTCTTTGCAGCATTTCAAGTTTAGGCTTTGTAGATGTTAGAATTCCTCATAGTGTGGTATGGCTCTGGAAAGCTGTTCTGATGTTATACTGATTGCAGATTTTCCTTAATTTGTCTGCTATTTTTGGAATGTATGGATACACTACAGTACCAATAATTGTCTTTTCTCTTGATGGTTCTTTTTGTTGTCTATTTAATGTTTTCTTAATAACAGCTGATGGATAACCATTTTTCTTAAGAGTTTGTTCTATATAGATCTTTTCTTTTTCCAAATCACCAGTTTCTGAACAAACTTCTTTTGCTCTGTTCCACAGTGATAGTATAACTCCATGTTTTGTGTTTCTGGTGTGATTAGATGTATAGGCTAGGTATTTTCCTGTATGTGTAGGTTTTCGGTAAACTGTAGTTTTGATTTTGCCATGAGGGAGTCTTGTCACAAGAACATCTAAGAATGCCAATTTTTGTTCTTGTTCTGGTTCTATTGTAAATTTAATTGAAGGGGATATGTTGTTGATGTGTGTCCAGAAAGTTTGTAGCAATGCTTCACCATGTGGCCATACAACAAATGTATCATCCACATAGTGAAGCCAAACTTTAGGTGGATAAGGAGTAGTTTTTATGGCTGTGGTTTCAAGTTCTTCCATGTAAATATTGCTAATCAGGGGAGACAATGGTGAGCCCATAGCCATTCCTTGATTTTGTTGGAAGAATTCTGTGTTATATTGAAAGTAGGTTGTTTTTATACAGAATGTTAATAGTTCCATTATGCTATCAATAGGAAGAGCTGTTCTGGTTTGTAAACTATTATCACCATTTAATTTTTTTCCTTACAATAGACAATGCTTCTTCACATGGTACATTTGTGAATAAACTTTCCACATCAAAGCTTACCAGTAAGTCAGTTCTTTCAATTTTCATGTTCTTGATTAATTCTACAAAGTGTCTAGAATCCCTGACAAATGATTGGGTCTTGTATGCCAAAGGACTTAGAACTTTGAGAAGAAATCTTGCCAAATTCTGGCAAGGTGAATCTCTAGAACTAACAATAGGTCATAATGGAACATGATCCTTATGGATTTTAGGTAGACCATAAAGATGAGGAATTTTGCTGAAATATGATGTTATTTTACTCTTTTCTGAATCAGTGAAGTACTTGCGATGCTTTCTGAGTAATGCTTGTAACTTTGTTTCCGTACTTGGTATCGGATCTTTTGCCACTTTTCTATATTGGCCTGCTGTGAGGAGTTCTTGTATTTTGTTGTCATAATCAGTTGTATCCATTACAACTGTTGCATTGCCTTTGTCAGCAGGGAGAATAATTATAGATTTATCTGCTTTGAGAGATTTAATTGCTTTCCTCTCCCCATAGGATATGTTTGACTGCAATTTTTGTTGCTTGTCAAGTGTTCTTTTTATTCTCCAGTGCAATTCTGCTGCTTCTTCTAAAGGCAATTTTTGAGTGCCTTCCTCAGTGGCTGCCATTATATCTAATAAGGGGATATTAGATGGTGTTACAGCAAAGTTTAATCCTCTTTCAAGAACAGAAATTTCAGTATCTGTTAGATGTTTAAGAACTGAAGACTTTCAATATCTTCCGATCTTACATTGTCCAACAAAATCAAGGAATGGCTATGGGCTCACCATTGTCTCCCCTGATTAGCAATATTTACATGGAAGAACTTGAAACCACAGCCATAAAAACTACTCCTTATCCACCTAAAGTTTGGCTTCACTATGTGGATGATACATTTGTTGTATGGCCACATGGTGAAGCATTGCTACAAACTTTCTGGACACACATCAACAACATATCCCCTTCAATTAAATTTACAATAGAACCAGAACAAGAACAAAAATTGGCATTCTTAGATGTTCTTGTGACAAGACTCCCTCATGGCAAAATCAAAACTACAGTTTACCGAAAACCTACACATACAGGAAAATACCTAGCCTATACATCTAATCACACCAGAAACACAAAACATGGAGTTATACTATCACTGTGGAACAGAGCAAAAGAAGTTTGTTCAGAAACTGGTGATTTGGAAAAAGAAAAGATCTATATAGAACAAACTCTTAAGAAAAATGGTTATCCATCAGCTGTTATTAAGAAAACATTAAACAGACAACAAAAAGAACCATCAAGAGAAAAGACAATTATTGGTACTGTAGTGTATCCATACATTCCAAAAATAGCAGACAAATTAAGGAAAATCTGCAATCAGTATAACATCAGAACAGCTTTTCAGAGCCATACCACACTACGAGGAATTCTAACATCTACAAAGCCTAAACTTGAAATGCTGCAAAGAAAAAACTGCATCTATGAAATACCATGTGAATGTGGAAGAACATATATTGGTGAGACCAGCCGTCCCATTCAAAAGTGCTTGCAAGAACATAAACTGATGATTAGAAGAGAGAAAACAGATGTGTCTAAGGTAGCAGACCATGTATGGACCAATGAACATACGTTCAATTGGGAAAATACAAAAATATTGGATAAAGAAGAAAAGGTACAAAGAAGAAAATTTAAAGAAGCTGCTCACATGACAATGGCAAAAAATCCCATAAGCCAACCTAGTGTGACTATACATAATGTATGGAAACCACTAATCAACTTTGCTCTGAGAAAAAAGTGGAGAAATCAGGAGGAACCTCATAGATAAGTATATGAAATTACTACATACTGTTGCCTTTGGCAGGATGGCTCAGTTGGTTAGAGCGTTACCTTAAATTTCAATAATCAAGAATCTAAGGACCCAGGTTCGAATCCCATGCTAGTACTGTCACTGGTCAGGCCAGCAACACCTGAAGAAGAGGGGAGAAAAATACCTCTCGAAACGTTGTGCATATACTAACCTGTTTGCTGTGATATTACTAACAGTTAGTGCATATACTAACCTGTTTGCTGTGATATTATTAACATTTGTTTGCTGTGATATTACTAACAGTTGGTGCATATACTAACCTGTTTGCTGTGATATTACTAACAGTTGAATGCATTTGGAATATTTAACTAAAAATTAAAACTTTTCTAAAGACATTCAACACACATATTAGATGATGGAAATAGTCCAATATAAAAATACAGCTAGAACACCATCATCACAAACCTTCAGAAAAACACTAAGTATTTGGTATGGACCCGATACTATATCAAACTTTAGACATTATGAAAAACTATGTCTAAAGCTGGCCAAAGTAGAAAATCATTTAACTTTCTTATGTAAATGTAAATCTGAAGGGATAATTCCTAAAGGTTTGCAACTAAAACCTCCAATTCACTCTCAGAGAGCTGAGAAAATTACTCAGAGAGCAAGTGAAGCTCTGTTAAGAGAAAGAAGAAATGCTCAAAGGTTTTCTAAGTATCAAACAATGCATTCCATTAATAATGTAGAATGTTTTCTAAAAAATAAACTTACTGATGAAGACTACATGAGAGTTTTTCAAGCAGTAAGAAAATCATATTCTACATTACATGGAAAAATAAAAGAATGCCAAAAGAAGAAACTTGCTAACCTACATGGGCATATCAAAAATCATAATGTACCAAGCAATGTAACAGCTTCATCTGTTAAAAATCTCAGTTCTAAACATCTAACAGATACTGAAATTTCTGTTCTTGAAAGAGGATTAAACTTTGCTATAACACCATCTAATATCCCTTTATTAGATATAATGGCAGCCACCGAGGAAGTCACTCAAAAATTGCCTTTAGAAGAAGCAGCAGAATTATGCTGGAGAATAAAAAGAACACTTGACAAGCAACAAAAATTGAAGTCAAACATATCCTATGGGGAGAGGAAAGCAATTAAATCTCTCAAAGTAGATAAATCTATAATTATTCTCCCTGCTGACAAAGGTAATGCAACAGTTGTAATGGATACAACTGATTATGACAACAAAATACAAGAACTCCTCACAGCAGGCCAATATAGAAAAGTGGCAAAAAATCTGATACCAAGTACGGAAACAAAGTTACAAGCATTACTCAGAAAGCATCGCAGGTACTTCACTGATTCAGAAAAAAGTAAAATAACATCATATTTCAGCAAAATTCCTCATCTTTATGGTCTACCTAAAATCCATAAGGATCATGTTCCATTAAGACCTATTGTTAGTTCTAGAGATTCACCTTGCCAAAATTTGGCAAGATTTCTTCTCAAAGTTCTAAGTCCTTTGGCATACAAGACCCAGTCCTTTGTCAGGGATTCTAGACACTTTGTAGAATTAATCAAGAACATGAAAATTGAAAGAACTGACTTACTGGTAAGCTTTGATGTGGAAAGTTTATTCACAAATGTACCATGTGAAGAAGCATTGTCTATTGTAAGAAAAAGATTAAATGGTGATAATAGTTTACAAACCAGAACAGCTCTTCCTATTGATAGATTAATGGAACTATTAACATTCTGTATAAAAACAACCTACTTTCAATATAACACAGAATTCTTCCAACAAAATCAAGGAATGGCTATGGGCTCACCATTGTCTCCCCTGATTAGCAATATTTACATGGAAGAACTTGAAACCACAGCCATAAAAACTACTCCATATCCACCTAAAGTTTGGCTTTGCTATGTGGATGATACATTTGTTGTATGGCCACATGGTGAAGCACTGCTACAAACTTTCTGGAAACACATCAACAATATATCCCCTTCAATTAAATTCACAATAGAATCAGAACAAGAACAAAAATTGGCATTCTTAGATGTTCTTGTGACAAGACTCCCTCATGGCAAAATCAAAACTACAGTTTACTGAAAACCTACACATACAGGAAAATACCTAGCCTATACATCCAATCACACCAGAAACACAAAACATGGAGTTATACTATCACTATGGAACAGAGCAAAAGAAGTTTGTTCAGAAACCAGCAATTTGGAAAAAGAAAAGATCTATATAGAACAAACTCTTACGAAAAATGGTTATCCATCAGCTGTTATTAAGAAAACATTAAATAGACAACAAAAAGAACCATCAAGAGAAAAGACAATTATTGGTACTGTAGTGTACCCATACATTCCAAAAATAGCAGACAAATTAAGGAAAATCTGCAATCAGTATAACATCAGAACAGCTAGATCCAGAGCTATACCACACTATGAGGAATTCTAACATCTACAAAGCCTAAACTTGAAATGCTGAAAAGAAAAAACTGCATCTATGAAATACCATGTGAATGTGGAAGAACATATATTGGTGAGACCAGTCATCCCATTGAAAAGTGCTTGCAAGAACACAAACTGATGATTAGAAGAGAGAAAACAGATGTGTCTAAGGTAGCAGACCATGTATGTGCCAATGAACATATGTTCAATTGGGAAAATACAAAAATATTGGATAGAGAAGAAAAGGTACAAAGAAGAAAATTTAAAGAAGCTGCTCACATGACAATGGCAAAAAATCCCATAAGCCAACCTAGTGTGACTATACATAATGTATGGAAACCACTAATCAACTTTGCTCTTAGGAAAAAGTGGAGAAATCAGGAGGAACCTCATAGATAAGTATATGAAATTTCTACAGACTGTTGCCTTTGGCAGGATGGCTCAGTTGGTTAGAGCGTTACCTTAAATTTCAATAATCAAGAATCTAAGGACCCAGGTTCGAATCCCATGCTAGTACTGTCACTGGTCAGGCCAGCAACACCTGAAGAAGAGGGGAGAAAAATACCTCTCGAAACGTTGTGCGTATACTAACCTGTTTGCTGTGATATTACTAACAGTTAGTGCATATACTAACCTGTTTGCTGTGATATTATTAATATTTGTTTGCTGTGATATTACTAACAGTTGGTGCATATACTAACCTGTTTGCTGTGATATTACTAACAGTTGAATGCATTTGGAATATTTAACTAAAAATTAAAACTTTTCTAAAGACATTCAACACACATATTAGATGATGGAAATAGTCCAATATAAAAATACAGCGAGACTTAAATATTGTTTTGAAAATTAAACTAACATACTACATTAATTAACAATAAAAATAAAACACACAATTATTTATTTCAAAAATAAATGATTTGCAATATTAAAATCTTAAACTAAATGATTTCTACTTTATTTATTTTAAAGTTCTCATTTTAAATAATAATACACCCATTTTATTTATTTTTAAGAATAAACTTATCTAAGCCTTTTACGATTATATCTTTTCAAATTTACTACATTTTAAAACACAAATAGTTATGCATTCCATACATGTGTTTAATTATAGTATTAAAGAGTTACCATCCTTATCATGTGTAATATTGGTGCTTTAGCTATCCAAATAAAAATTGCTATTGTATTAATATTTTTAAATCCTTTCGTTTATTGTAGATAGTATAGTATCGTTTTACCTTGTGAATTTTTTTTCTCTAACATTGTTTTTATGTGTGTGTGTTTATTTTTCATTCAATATTATCCGCACTTTAAAAAAAAAAAAGGTTGAGACATATTTTTGAGATGCTGTAGTTGATAAAAGTTGTATGGGAGACATCTTGAATAATTTTAATAATCTACCCTAATAAGTAGTAGTATACCAGAAATATGAATATCACTTCCAATTTTATCATTTACTACAATAATAGTAATAAGAATCAATATTTTCTCTATTTGATAAGCCAATAAACTTTTTTTTTTAGTTTATAGCTGTGATTATTGATTTAGACATTAAAATATAATGTTATAATATATAATTCTAGAATAAATTTTTTTACCCTGTTTTTCTGTAATGGTTCAAAAAATGTTAAAACATTTTTAACAACAAAATACATTTGAATTTGTAAGGAAGAAAATTTATTTAAAGCTAGGAGCTTTCAATACTGAGTATTATCATAATCATAGCATTACGTAACTAAAGAAAGTTGAGATTTAGACTTAAATTTAATTTTGAATATTAAATAATAGATTATCATAAAATTGAATTTTTAGAAATAGGTTTACATACTAATGATGAAAGTGGGCATTACAAGTGCCATTTTTTAGAAAAAGGGGTACTAAAATCCTTTTGGAGGCATGATCAATAGCTTAAGATTATCATATTATCAATAAATAGGACTCTAGCACCCCTCTTTCTAAAAAATGGCACTTGTAATGACCATTTTCATCATTAGTATGTAAATTTACTCCTAAAAATTCTATTTTATGATAATCTATTATTTAATATTCAAAAGTAACTTTAAATCTAGATCTCAATTTCCTTTAGTTACATAATGCTAAGATTATGATACCACTCATTATTGAAAGCACTCAGCTTTAAATAAATTTTCTTTATTTCTTTATTACAAATTGAAACCCTTTTGTTGTTAAAAATGTTTTAACATTTTTTGAACATATATTTTTCTTCTTCTAAGCAAAATGAACTATGCTAAGTCTATGCCAATTTATTTTTTTTTAAAAAAAAAACTAAAACTAGGTTCAAGAAGAAATTAAAATTTGAATTTAAAAAAATCAGTTTTTCTTCTCTTTTAATCAGAAGAGAATATTACTTCACTCAAATCCCAGGATTCAATAAAAAGGGAGAATGACATTAACAAACACTTAACTAGATCTAATCTGGAACATTTTTGAATCATATTTTGAAGAGCTCTGACTGAAATGTAAGAAATAGTGTTTATGTAAAAGACAGAGATTGGAAGGCTATACTATCACCCTAAATAGACCTTTAATATTTGTCAGAAAGAAGTAAATGACAATTATTTTGTTTTGAGTGATTCTTATATATATATATTTAAGTGTCATAGCATCGGCCGGGACGCGAACCCGCAACCCAAGCAACTGCCTGCAAAGCAGTCGCGCTGACCTCTCGACCACCAACGCAAAACGATTCTTATATTTAACGAGTGAATTGTACTTTATTTTAAACAATCTGAATTTGTAAATAAGATTTATTATCTGGGTGTTATTTTAAAAGAAACTGTCAATTAAAAAGTGAGAGAGAAATGAATTTGTAAAAACTTCTTTTTGTTTAAAATTATTTATATATATATCAGATATGTATACAAAGTTTATGAATTTTCTATAAGTCATTAATAAAAAAAAAGGTAAAGAAATAATGATAATCATGTAAATGCAATGGACAAATATAAGTTGCCTGTCTGAAATAACTGTAATTAGAAAAGTAATTATTTCCATTAGTCTCATTCCTTCATAGTTAAACTTATATTTGATTACTAAAAATTGGGTTTTATGTAGATGGATTTATATATGTTCAGTTATTTGTTCAATGTTTAATAGTTTACATATGTTTGCATCCATATAGAAGAATACATTCCTATCACTTTAATAACTTAGGGATCAATCTCAGAATGAGTCATCCCTGTATAAATTGTAGTTGTATTAAATTAGGTTTAGGACAAAAGGTCATTCCTTATAATAATTATATATAAAAGGTTTATTCAGTTAGAGTTCAGACCAAAAAGGCCATTCCTTTATAGTTATTATTACATAAACAGTGGAATATGATCTAAAAAGACCATCCCTTATAATTATTGTAATAAAGTTAGCATTATGACTATCCCATATAGAACATATGTAAGTGTAAGTACTAGGAGATATGCAAAACAAAGAAATGCTATATTTATGAATTTATATATGCATAGAATTAAATTTAAGTTTTTTGAGGATAGGATTAAAGGTACAGCAAATGTTGACATTACCTATAAATATATTGATACTATGATGTATAAAGATTAAAACATTTTATTAAATAAATAAATTTCATATCAGTTAATGATTGTACTTTGTAAATAAATTATTGTTATATGATTTGTTAATTTTATTAAAGAAAATAAGTTGTACATCTGTTAATAAGTACACTTAAAAGTAAATTATTATTGCATGACTTGTTACTTTATAAAAGATTGTTTGGTCTATTATCATTCATTGGGAGTAACTTATGTTCCCTCGAATTTAGCCCAGCATTACAAATGAGATTATGTAATGATTACATCATTATATTGAATAAAATATTGTTTGAAATATATATATGTTAGTTAATTTTCAGATGCTTAAAGCTAGGTGGCACTCATGTAATTTATGTAAAGAAAGAAAGAAAGAAAGAAAGAAAGAAAGAAAGAAAGAAAGAGAAAGAAAGAAAAATGTCTACTTCCTGTTGCCAGCTGGAGCAGTTGACTGTTCACTGGCACCAGAAAATTGAGACTCATTATGCTTTCAAGTTTGAGTTTATGGGGGAAAACGTTTGCCATGATGTAGGTGAGTACTTGTTTTATCATTTCATCACCTTTACAAGAAATTTGAAATCAGTTTTCACTCTAAAGTATTTGAAATTATCAATCATATCGTTCTATGCAAATGGCTGCCATTAAAAAAGGCAAAAGCCAGTACAAGGAAATCTTAGAATCATTTGAGCAAGAATAAAACTAATGAAACCAAATAAATAAATAAAAAAAAAGTTACTAGAAATCCTAAGCTTAATGATAGGATTAATTGAGATATAGTTGGCAGGTCAAATTTTATTGAAAACATTGGGGGAAAAAAAAAAAGCTTAATAAACATAGTCTCAAGAATTTCACAATAGCGTCAGATATAGCAAGAGTCTACGGCTGCAAACAAATCAGGAAAAACAAAAAATAGACCAAGAAACAAACTAGACACAAAAGTAATCATAAACCTATGGAAATTAAAAAAGAAATCCCAGTGTTAATTCGTTCATAAGAAAAAAGTTACGATATCATCGTGGCTGAATGCGGTAGAACAGTGCAGGAGGGGAAAATTATTTTAAATATGAATTCGATCTCAATTTTAGAATCAAACATTATAGATTATGTTTTAAGCCATCTCGCTGCACAAGAATTAATTTTTTCTGATGATTAGATCAAAGTTACTGGGTCACTTCCAGTGCGATTGGGGCACCACAAAAAGAATAGAAAACTTTCAAATTGACACAGAATTAGAACGAAGTGTTTCCTGAGCCAAAAAACAATGATTTAAAGATAAAAACAAGTTCAAATGATGGTATAGACCCAAACAAAGATATTGAAGCTGCAATTCACTCAACTCCTTTAATCCAACAATGATTAGGAATAATCCAAAGATTACAAACTTTTACACTACACAATTGAAACCTTGACTACTAATCAAGACCTAGATTTCAATTAACATAAGCAGAATTCAAATAGGATCAATACAAGAGTCCCAGTTGGGATCCTACTACAACCAAGTCCACAACATGGTTACAGAAACTAGTTACTATAACAGGTTGCTGCCATTCAGCTCTACTGTACAACCAAACAATAAGCAAGAATCCTACAATGCTAATTACTGTTCATAATTGGAATAAACAAATGGAAATATATAAGCTAGATCATAATCCCTGGAGAACCTTGCAGTCGGATGAGTTGAACTAGTATTTAGAATATATGACACATATCAAGAGTTAACAACAATGAAGCAGACTTTGGAGGCTGTTTCAACCCCCTGATGGCTTGTTTATTATGGCAGTGTTGATTTGAGCTAATAATTTTTTTCTTTGGTTAACTTTAAAATTAGAGAGTTTGTAAGGTGGTTGGTCTGATTTGGGCCACCTCCAAATTTTGTAACTTTGATGGAGGCTTTGCTGCAATAATTTTCCGGGCATGGGTCTGCACTCCTCTTTTTTTCCTCAGGGGTGGTGGCAGTCGTTAGGAGGCTGGTTCTTTGGTGCAGCCTGTTGACAATTATTGCCTCTACCTGGAAAACCTGCTCGGAAGGTACCTGGTCAAAGTATCAGCACCATTCCTGCTCTGGTTGGCTGCTGTGCCCCCTTGATATGTTGGTTTTAGGCAGTGCAGATCTGTGCTCACTATGTGTTTTTCTTAATTGGCTTTCCAATTCTGGACAGGTAGACCGAATGCAGTCCCTGCACATTTGGACTGTTGATTAGGAGACAGGGGCATCTGGAATGGTCTTGACATGGCTCGGCTGCAGGTCGAGAATTTATTATTCAATGGACTTGAGCCTTGGACCTCGCTGCCTGTTGTGGTGGTTGGCGCAATGCTGGACTTGTCCACCTATTCAGCTGAAACATTTGGGTCTTCGCTTCGGGATCCCAGAGATGGGATCATTGGGTGATGGATGGTTTCTCAGTAGCTGGGCCATGTAGATCCATGTATAGATACTCATGTTCATATACACATTAATATCAATATTATAGCAACTCTTTAATGGACATAATTGTTATCAAGCATATTTACTTTATATAATCAATAATTGTTTTATCTTGGTTGTCACATTGAACACTTTGTAATTCTCAAGGGGTAAGTGTACCCAAAATTTTTGTAATCCTTTTACTAATAAAGGTTACTTTTGAAAGGAAGAAAGAAAGAACAAAAAAAAAAAAGAAAGAAAGAAAGAAAGAAAAAGAAAGAAAATATGAAATTGTGAAATATGATAGTCTGGTTATTACATAGTAACAGCAGGTTTTGTAAATTTTGGTACCCAATGTGTTCATGTAAAGAATTCTGGTCATTTACAGGAGTAACTTGTAACTTATTGTAATTTTTGGTTCACTCAGGGTAAAGGTTTAGATTTTCAATTATTACAAACTCCCACTTGCCTGAGTTAGATGAGTGATATGACTGACCAGAGAATAAATTTTTTTCTCTATATATTGTAATTATTAAAATGGCAAAACTCTCCATATAGTAGGGTTACTCAGTGCAAGCCAGAGTAATCAATGGATGCCAGAAGGCTTGTGCATAAAATCCCTATTTAGTGCCTACTCATCCAATATCCACAGACTAGTTTCTAGCTTGTGGCTTTCATCAATGAAAAGCTTTGGATCTGAGAGTACTGCACTAAGATCTAGGTGCACTAGATAGGGATTTTATGCACAAGCCTTCTGGCATCCATTGATTACTCTGGCTTGCACTGAGTCCCACTACTGTATGAGGAATTTTGCCTGTTTTATTAACAGTTATGAACAAGCATAAGAAATGGTGATCATGTGATATTGTAATTATATTATAAAACAAAAAACAAGAAAGAACAAAGCACAAGAAGAAGACATACAAGTATAATATGATATTCTGCAGTGTTCCAGGGGTTGATCTAGTACTTTTGCTGATGTATCCAGTTATAATTGTATTGCACCTAAGCTTATTGCATTTAAAAATTTTAAGAATACTAAAGTGGAGAATGAAATGAAGTGGATGAAAAGCAGCAGGAATTATTGAAAGTAAATATTTCTGAAATTAGCTGTGGAGAAAATAGCTTAGAACACTCAGATATGGACAATCTTTAACCAAATAGTGATTCATGCAATCAAATAAAGCATAAAGGCATTAATAAAGAAATACAAAGGCATGAGAATACTGCAACATCATCACAATTACACATCATACAGATTATTAAAACATTATTTAGACAAATGGAATTGGCATTAATGAAGCATATTCAAAAACAAATCAAGCAATCAAATCAAATCATGGAAAATAATCAAAAGCAAATGAACCAAACTATAGAAATTAATCATAAGAACAATCAAAAGCAAATGGAGCAAGTAAATCAAACTATGGAAAATATTCAAAAACATTAAAAAAAAAAACAAATGAGCAAATATATCAAACTATGGAAAGTAATCAAAAAGATAATCAAATTCAAAGCATAATCAAAAAGAAATGGAACAAATGAATCATACTATGAAAAATAATCAAAAAGATAACCAAAAGAAAATGGAGCAAATAATTCAAATTATGAAAGATAATCAAAAACCTATGGGAGTTAACCAAAAGCAGATGGAATTGAGATTTGATGTTAATCCAAAATTGATGAACTGTGGTGAAAAGATTATTGAAAACATCTGAAATTGAAGAGCCAAAAATGGATAATTTTTTTAAATTATCCAAACCACAGCAAAAACTAGATGATTCAAAACAAATAGATTATGAGAAAAAACATGATCAAATACAAATCCAAGAGGAAACAATGGATCAAATCATGAACAATGAAAATACACAGTTGCTTTCAAAATCAGAAAATGAACGAAAAATATGTGATAAACTACTAATATGTGATAAACTACTAAATGAATCTGAACCAAAACTATTAGATAAAAATTTACAAAAGGAACTCAAACATCCAAATAAAAGAACAAATAGCAGAATATGAACCTGCTGAACTAACAGAATTAAGTGGTAATAAACTACAACTACTGAAAGAAATTGAAAGCAAACAGGAACTACTAAAACTGAACATTCCAATACATAAAGATAAGCCTGAAAGACATCCCTTTATAGTTATTAAATAAGTGGTTATGTTTAGGAATAGGATCTAAAAAAAACCATTCCTTATGATTCTTGTAATAAAGTTAGCGTTGGTGTCTATCCCATATAAAACATATGCATGTGTAAGTACTATAAGATATGACAGTCAAAGAAATATTATATATATGAATTCATGCATGTATAGAATTATATTTAAGTTTTCTAAATACAGGATTAAAGGTGCGGTGAATGTGACATTATCTACAAATATATTGATATTATGATGTATAAAAATTAAAGGATTTTGTTACATAAATAAATAAATTGCATATCAATTAATGGTAGCACTTTGTAAATAAATTATTGTTATATGATTTGTTAATTTTATTAAAGAAAATAAGTTGTACATCAATAAGTAAACTTGTAAGTAAATTATTATTGCATGATTTGTTGTTTTGTTTATATAAGATTGCTTGGTTTGCCATCATTCATTGGGAGTAATTTATGTTCTTCACAATTTACCCCAGTATTACAAATGGATTGTATAGTGATTACATCATTATATTGAATAAAATATTGTTTTAAATATATATGTGTTAGTTTCTTTCCTGGTGCTTAAAGTCAGGTGGCGCTCATGTAATTTATGTAAATAAATAAATAAAGTATAAAATTGCTAAATATGCCAGTCAGACCATTACAATATATATATGTATAGATATCTGGCTATAACATTTCTTGGAAGAACTTCCCAAATAGTAAAAGCAGATTGCATGATGTTATATTTCCTATAGTAATAATTCTTGGAATTTCTCAAAATATCAATAAAAGGTTAATAGTAATAAAATTTGGCTAGCACAATAGTATCTAAGCTCATTTTATTAGTGCATGTGCTCCAGTAATAGATTCAAAAAAAATTGTATCCTTTGCTGCACAACATATTTTCTTTTTACAAACTTTAAAACATTAGTTGGTTTAAGGAGTAGACTTTGGCTAAATCTGGCTGGAAATAGCAGTACTAGTACTGTAAATTAAAATGTTCTATTGTTATTGCATTTTTGCACAACACATGAATAGTGTATCACACTTTGTTTAGGAAGAAAATCAATATCAAAGATTTCTCTGTACTCAAAACAACATTTAATATTTTAAAAAGTTGTTAAGAATCATAATAAAAGGGATCATATTATATAAACCCTGCAGATTTTTGGACTTATCAAAGATTGTTTTGCTGATTGGGAAAAATATTAGTTACATTATAAAAGTATGTCTTATTCTAATGTTAATGACCAAAAACTTAATATTCATTTTTTAGAAACCAATTTTTATTTACACTAAATTTTAAAAGCAATCAAATATCAAACTTTCTTATTTGCACTTTTAGGATTGTCATGGTACTGAGATATGGAATTCCCTTAAGGAGTGTATTACAGATATAACAAAATCTATTCTTGAGTTTATTAAAAATAAGAATCACTATTGGTTTTACATTATTTTCTTTCTTGTCAGAATAACATAGTAAATATGGAATTTCATAATAAACATAGACATTCAAAAGCTGAAATCCAATGACCAACAAGACAGCTTGAAAATGAGTAATGGATTAAATCTGCAAACGAAATAGACCCTAACAAATTGGGATTCATTCAGATTTTTTTTTAGTACTGAAATCAAATATAAATATAAAAATCGTACCATAATGCTATAAAATGTATCAATAGCGCACATTTATATTATGACAATATTTTAAACAGATGGAGAGAATACGTTGACCATCTATTAAATAATAATAGAGGCAAAACTCTCTATACGTATTGCCACTCAGTGCAAGCCAGAGTAACCAATGGATGCCAGAAAGCTTGTGCATAAAATCCTCATCTAGTGCCTACTCATCCAATATCTCCAGACTAGTTTCTGGCTTGTGGCTTTCGTCAGTGAGGAGCCTTGGATCTGAGAGCACTGCACCTAGATCTTAGGATCTAATGCAACCCTCCAGTAGCCACCTTTTAAGCATCACATGATCACATTTGCTATACTAGCACATTAATTGTTGATAAACAGAGCAAAACTCTCCATACAGTATTGCCACCTGTGCTAAACAGAGTAATCAATGGATGCCAGAAGGCTTGTGCATAAAATCCCTATCTAATGCCTACTCATCCAATATCCCCAGACTAGTTTCTGGCTTGTGGCCTTCGTCAATGAGGAGCTTTGGATCTGAGAGCACTGCATCTAGATCTTAGGATCTAATGCAACCCTCTAGCAACCACCTTTTATCTCTACTTAACTACAAAACTATGAGAATGAAATTGAAAACACAAAAAATATTTTCAATCTAAGCTCAATAGCTTACATAGACATACATTTTGGTGTCTTTGGCTCTTTTACAACCATAGCCACCACTATCATTGACGAAGGCCACAAGCCAGAAACTAGTCTGGGGATATTGGATGATGAGGTATTAGATAGGGATTTTATGCACAAGCCTTCTGGCATCCATTGATTACTCTGTTTAGCACAGTGGCAATACTGTATGGAGAGTTTTGCTCTGTTTATCAACAATTAATGTGCTAGTATAGCAAATGTGATCATGTGATGCTTAATGGTTTAACACCAATCCTGCCTAATAGGATAGTGGTGGCTATGGTTGTAAAAGAGCCAAAGACACCAAAATGTATGGGTGCTGAACTGAGTTCAGACCCATATGACTATGTAAGCTATTGAGCTTAGATTGAAAATGAATTTCATTCTCATAGTTTTGTAGTTAAGTAGAGATAAAAGGTGGTTGCTAGAGGGTTGCATTAGATCCTAAGATCTAGATGCAGTGCTCTCAGATCCAAAGCTCCTCATTGACGAAGGCCACAAGCCAGAAACTAGTCTGGGGATATTGGATGAGTAGGCATTAGATAGGGATTTTATGCACAAGCCTTCTGGCATCCATTGATTACTCTGTTTAGCACAGGTGGCAATACTGTATGGAGAGTTTTGCTCTGTTTAGCCACCTTTTATTTCTATTTAAGTACAAAACTATTGAGTCTTAAATTGAAAACACTATAATATTTTTAATCCAAGCTCAGTAGCTTATAAAATCATATAGGTCTGAATTCAGCTCAGTACCTATACATTTTGGTGTCTTTGGTTCTTTAGTAATCATAGCCACCACTATCCTATTAGGCAGGATTGGTTTTAAGCCAATAAAAATCACATGATTACCATTTCTTATGCTTGCTCTTAACTGTTAAAACAGGCAAAACTCTCTATACATATTGCCACTCAGTGCAAGCCAGAGTAATCAATGGATGCCAGAAGGTTTGTACATAAAATCCTCATCTAGTGCCTACTCATCCAATATCCCCAGACTAGTTTCTGGCTTGTGGCCTTCATCAGTGAGGAGCCTTGGATCTGAGAGCCCTGAAACTAGATCTTAGGATCTAATGCAGCCCTCCAGCAGCCACCCTTTATCTCTACTTAACTACAAAACTATGAGTCTTAAATTGAAAACACTATGATATTTTCAATCCAAGCTCAGTAGCTTATATAGTCATATGGGTCTGAACTCAGTTCAGTACCTATAATTTTAGTGTCGTTGGTTCTGTAATAACCATAGCCACCACTATCCTATTAGGCAGGATTGGTTTTAAGCCAATAAAAATCACATGATTACCATTTCTTATGCTTGCTCTTAACTGTTAAAACAGGCAAAACTCTCTATACATATTCCACTCAGTGCAAGCCAGAGTAATCAATGGATGCCAGAAGGTTTGTACATAAAATCCTCATCTAGTGCCTACTCATCCAATATCCCCAGACTAGTTTCTGGCTTGTGGCCTTCATCAGTGAGGAGCCTTGGATCTGAGAGCCCTGAAACTACATCTTAGGATCTAATGCAGCCCTCCAGCAGCCACCCTTTATCTCTACTTAACTACAAAACTATGAGTCTTAAATTGAAAACACTATGATATTTTCAATCCAAGCTCAGTAGCTTATATAGTCATATAGGTCTGAACTCAGTTCAGTACCTATAATTTTAGTGTCATTGGTTCTGTAATAACCATAGCCACCACTATCCTATTAGGCAGGATTGGTTTTAAGCCAATAAGCATCACATGATCACCATTTCTTATGCTTTCTCTTAACTGTTAAAACAGGCAATACTCTCTATACATATTGCAATATGTATAGAGAGTTTTTCCTGTTTTAAGAGTTAAGAGCAAGCATAAGAATGTTTATTGGCTTAAAATAATAATACAATAATTCGACTTTTAATAATATATCTATTTTTCAACTCATTTAGATTTGGACAAAAACATCTAGCTTAATAAAATCAAAGCAGCTTTTTGTAATCTTAAAGGTGGGAAGGATTCAGGTTCTGGTAAGAAATCTAGAGATGATGTAAATATAGTAGTTATAGCTTCACAAATATTGGAATGTTTAAAGAAATACTTGAACTCATAAAGTTTTAATGTCTGATTAAGCTTAAGGATACTTTTATTGTTCTAACTTTTAAAATTAAATGGAATAGAGAAGATTGCAATAATAATTATTAAATACTATAATACCCTAATGATACAGTATTTTCAAAGATTTTATTGAGTAGGCTGCTTAACTGTCAAAGATAAGTGGCTTTAGAAAATCAAGAAAACCCATAAACATGTTTTTCATTATGAGGCAAATGCAAAAATTACCAGGGACAAAAATGTTTATACTTCGTTTTTATTGATTTAGTGAAGACACTTGATTCAATCAAACAGATCTATGACATTGTTTAAAATTGGTTGCTGTCTACCAAAGTTTACTTTTATTATACAACATTTATATACTGGAGAAAAATTAATATTACCATTGATGGAAAATCTGAAACATTTATAATAAAAGTTGATGGTAAATAAGAATTTGTAATAGTCACATTATTTTACATTTTGTTACAGTATCTTTAGAACTATTTATAGATATCTTCATGAAGTAGTCATCCAGATGTGATATAGGTTTAATGATAAAAAATTTTATTTGAACTTATTAAAAGCAAAAATAAAACTTTGATTCTTTTTTGATTTTTAATTTATAATATGCTGATAATTGTACTATCCTTGCCATTTTAAAGAATGATCTATATAATATATTTAATGTTTTGATTGTAACATAAAACTTTAATAAGGTAAAAAATAATGTATTTTATCACATAAATAAACACAGTTGTATGAAAGTGAGACATGGATCCTTTATTTACACAGCAGAGGTCATTTATGAAAATTCATTAAAGAATATTTTGTAAAACTCTAAATATACAATTGCAAAATCATAAAATTAATCAGTATATTTTTCATCTTGCTAGATTTAATATTATAAATTTCACTTTTATAAAATGATTTCCATTGCAAAAAAACATATGAAACAAATAATACAAGCCTTCTTAAGATATATTTTTGATGAACTAGGCATGGTTTTCATGGGAGAGATAACCCCTGTTTCTGTTATAAAAATTATATATCAAAGACACAATAACAAAACAGCAAAATACTGATTGTTTTCATTGACAAGTTATGGTTAAGGAAAAAATATAATGGAGAACTACGATTAGGCATAGAGTTAAAGAATTTAAAAAATAAAAGTTTGCTATAAAAAAATTTAAAATACAGCATTGTAAAATATCAAACAAACAGAATAAGGATCAGCATTGTTCTCCATATGGAGTTGTTTGTGATTCACAGACTTGGTTTGTATACTCATTTCTAGTGTACTTTTTGTTTTTTATATTTTATTCATTTGGAGCTGGATTACCTAAACTTGTTCTCAATTACAAAAATATGCCCTTTGACAAAAAACAGTATGTAAGTAAAAGCAACCATAAACAGTCTACTGCAGAGAAAATATTTTATAAATAGATCTCCAAAGGGAATCACTGAAGAAGGAGACAGAAATTAATAATCTAATGAATCTTGGTCCTTTGAGTTTTATTGTTTTTATTTTGGCCCTCTAACACATTTGAAATTCAGTTGATTTTCACTAACCCATGCATTTCATATTCAAAATTTAATATAAAATCATTCTCTTACTTTTTATAAGATTTATGTAGTGATTAAATGCAAGGTTTGAAATATATAATATGTTTTATGAACCTGAATATATAATGATTAGAATTGTGGTAAAAAAAAATAATTTTCTTCATTAAATATATTGTAACCTTAAGTTTTGTAACCAGAACTATGTTTGTGTATTATGTTAATATATCTAAAAAAATTATATAGTTTATTTCTTATCAAATAAGTCAGTTTGCATATTATATGTAGTATATTATTAAGTTATAAAACTGTTGTTATATTTCTTTATGATAAAGCTAAGTAAAAAGAGCTATTCAAAGTAGCTCTCAAGCTAGTTTTGTAATTATAAATATTTTAAAATCATAGATTTAACATTCCTATTATGTATAGCTTATTCTTAGCTTTAAGATGTCATTATACACTAAATGTAGTTTAGATAATGTTTATTAAATTAAGTTGCTTTAAAACAAATATTTTAAATGGTTTAATAATATTTTATAACCTTGTGTAATGCTAATAGTTATTTATAATTTATTTAAAAAGTTTTTATTAATGGATTAAATCTTTCCTGTGTGTGTGCATGTGTAATATTTGTTTTGACTTGAAGGATAGTTTTAAATAAATTGATTATAATTTAACTTCCTTGTTGAAAAGAATTAATATTTAAAACAATTCATTTTGTAATGATTTGTTTAAAAATATTTATTATCTTAAAAAATATTTATTGTTTTTTAAATAAGCACTATTTTAATTTTGAGAACTTTAAAAAAAAAGTTATAAATGAATTGCAATATTTAATTATTGTCAAAAAATCATTTGTAATTTATTATGTAATATTGTCTGAAAAATCAAGATTTTTTTTTAAATAAAAGTTATTTTTACAATATTTTCTTTCATAGCTAATTAGAGGTCAAATTAATATCAATTAATTAAAGCCCTAAATTTATCACTCGTTGACTTCTTTACATCATCTCTCCATATAAAAAGCAACTCATCATGTGTTCATTCATCATTTGGTTTGTTAATTTTAAATAATGATAGCTTAGAAAAATATCTGCTCAGTTTTCTTGCTTTAGCCTAGCCATCTCACTAAAGTATCTCCCAACAATTTATAACAAAAGGAAATTTTAAACAACTTGTTATCAATGAAATGAAATGATAAACTATTACATTGTTTTGTAACAAGAATTCTCATGAAAGTAGAAATAATTATAATTTATAAGTAGAAATAATTATATTGCTAGAACTATAACAAACTTTCAACTTATTGTCTATTCATGCTTGCATTTAAATGAAGACAAGTATGATAATCTCCTGAATACCAGAATTGTGTTTAATTTTATAAATAATTTACTCAGGTTATTCTATAGCTATTTAAACTGTGTGGAGCTTTTTTGCTATAATTATTTACAAGTATTCATGTTATGCTTATTTTATTTATAACAAAATTAGAACTTTTGCTAGCTCTAAGAATATTTTAAGAATAATAAAAGCAGCTGTAAAATGATGATTCTAAAATTTTAAATGCATTCACATTATTGTTGAAATGAATTATTTTAGTAATATTATGCTTCAAGTTATCATGATATCTTGTGAAAAAATAACACTGTGCTAATTTTAAAATAAACAAATGTTTATTTCAATGTCTCTATAGTTGAAAGATGGAAATATTGTATTCCCAGGAATTGTGTCTTACTTTTAAAATATGGCATGGAAAAATTATGTTTTTGTTTGTGCATTTTATTGCTAGATAAAATGTGTGCTAAAATATATTTAATTTTTGTGGAATCTTTTACTTGCTATGGCAATAAAAATAAATATTAGTGCTGAAATATATTTCAGTTCATCTAAATATTTTTTACTTGCTATAAAAAGTAAAATAATGTTGTGCACTCCACAATGTACATATTTTTTATTAACTTCATATTGTATGGAAGGAACTAATGTTGTGCTCTTTAAAAATTTCTTGTTGCTTTAAATTTTGCATTGCTTTAGAAGAAATAATGTTATTAAACTTCACATTGTTTTAAATAATATTATATTTTGAATAGCTTTAAATTGTATCAGTGCTTGTTCTACTATCTCAAATTTATTTTTCCAAATGTGTTATTTAAATAGTGACATTCAAATAAAATATTGTAAGTTTTAATGTAATCATTATTTGAACTATAGTGCTGTGAAGAATTACATTGGAATCAATTATTTCAGGAATAAAATACTGTTATAAGGGTAAAAAAGCAAAACATATTGTTTTAAATATCATTTAATTGTATGTCTTATTTATGCATATATTATTTGCGTATAATTAACTATACGAGTATTGGAATTCTCAGAACATTTTTTTTATTGTGACATAATTAAAGGTAATATGTACACTTAGTATTTAATTGTTTAGAGTGTGGTATAAATGAATGAATGAATTATTGCAGTTGATGTCTTATTTCTTAGTAAACTTGCTAAGCCATAATTCATATGCTTAGTTATTTTATATTAATTGTAATGTTTTATTAATATTTCCACATCATGCATTTAATGCTGTTATATGATAAATAGTAAGATTATCAAAGCTATTTTCATTTGTTTTAGTTATGCTTTGAAATATGGAATGTCTTAGGAGACATGCAATTGAAGATGCTGTTTTGACAAACTTTTGTGATGATTTATTCTTGTTATGCTTACTAAGATTAGGGATATAATCCTAATTCTTTATTTACATTTATGGATGTGTACGTTTAGAATATTCCACCATTTTGCCTATTTCTTGATATGTGTTTGAAAAAAAATGTTGAAGGCATGTGTAATATCAACCATGTCTTTATTTTAATCTTAAAAACAGGCAAAACTCACTATACGTGTTGCCACACACTGCAAGTTAGAGTAATCAATGGATGCCAAAAGGCTTGTGCATAAAATCCCCAACTAGTGCCTACTCATCCAATATCCCCAGACTAGTTTCTGGTTTGTGGCCTTTGTCAGTGAGGAGGAGCCTTGGATCTGAGAGCACTATACCTAGATCTTAAAATCTAATGCAACCCTCCAGCAGCCAGCTTTTATCTCTACTTAACTATAAACTATGAGTCTTAAACTGAAAAGACCTTAATATTTTCAATCCAAGCTCATTATCTTATATGGTCATATAGGTCTGAACTCAGTTCAGTACCTATACATTTTGGTGTCTTTGGTTCTTTATTAACCATAGCCACCACTATCCTAATAGGCAGGATTGGTTTTAAGCCAATAAACATCACATGATCATCATTTCTTATGCTTGCTTATAACTGTCATTAAAAACAGGCAAAACTCACCATAAGTATTGCCACACACTGCAAGACTAGAGTAATCAATGGCAATATGTATAGTGAATTTTGCCTGTTTTTATTATCAGTTATAAGCAAGCATAAGAAATGATGATCATGTGATGTTTATTGGCTTAAAAGCAATCCTGCCTAATAGAATAATGGTTGCTATGGTTATTAAAGAACCAAAGACACAAACGTATAGGTACTGAACTAAGTTCAGACCTATATGACTACATAAGCTAATGAGCTTGGATTACAAATATTATACAGTGTTTTCAGTTTAAGATTCATAGTTTTGTAGTTAAGTAGAGGTAAAAGTGGCTGCTGGAGGGTTGCATTGGATCCTTAGATTTAGGTGCAGTGCTCTCAGATTCAAGGCTCCTCACTGACGAAGTCCACAAATCAGGAACTAGTCTGGGGATATTGGATGAGTAGACACTAGATGGGGATTTTATGCACAAGCCTTCTGGCATCCACTGATTACTCTAGCTTGCAGTATGTGGCAATACGTATAGTGCATTTTGCCTGTTTTTAATAAGTTATAAACAAGCATAAGAAATGGTGATCATGTGGTGTTTATTATTTTAATATTGATGTTATAAAAATAATTTGAATATTTTGATGCTGTTGTTAAGCATAGCATGCATATATGATATGCAAAAACCATGATAAAAGTATTCTGTTTAAATTTATGTAATAATTTTATATTGGCTTAAGAAATTATGCATCTCCAAATTCAGTATTATTTTGTGTTGACAATATTTATTTGTCAATACATTGAATACTTTTCATACTCATGTCATATTGGGAAGAAAGCTAGATTAATAAAATAAAGGTGAGAGCTTTCTGTATTTATAGCTAATAATAAGTATTTCTTTATGTACTTAAATTTATTCTTAAAATATTGCGATAATTGTATTATTCTTAACCATATTAAAAATACAATAATTTATAATTATATTTTCTAATTTAATAAAATCTTCATTTGATTCTTAAATTTTGACTTTGTATATCTGTATCATCATCTGCATCATCGGATAATGTAAATCATCAAAATATTATAAAATTTGATATATTATAATAATACTTAAAACTCACTTTATTAAATTTTAAGTTGTTTGATGTTAAAGTATATTAAGATTATTTGATTTTATGGTATGGCGCTGTTTCATTTCAAAAACCTATTAATATCATGTTCTAGGCCTGCCTTTTTTTTTTACTCTTGAAAATTTATGTTATTGTTAGCATTCTAAATTAAAAAACGTTTGTGTGTGTGTGTGTTAAATTTTGTTAAAACGTTTAATTTTCTAGTACAAGAATAACATTATTATTATAATACTAAATTAAATGTTTAATAAAAAGGTACCCCCCCCCCCAAAAAAAAATGTCTTTTTATTTCAAAATGTATGTTATTATTCTAATAGTAAATTAAAGTTTCAACCAAAATTAAAAAAAAAAAAACTGAAACACTTCATTACAAAAGGAATCACACACCCCCCTCCAAAAAAAAAACAGTTTTCTTTTTATTTCAAATTTATGTTATTCTTCTAATAGTAAATTAAAACATTGAAACTAAACTAAAAAACAACCCAAAACACTTTCATGAAATAAGTAATCAAACCCAAAACAAAACAGTTTTCTTTTGGATGTTATTCTTGTTTCAAAAATATATTTATTAATTACTTTGTGTACAAATTAGAAAGGATATATACAAAGTTAAATGAGGTTATGCTAAGTTCTGAGAGTTCTTATGAGTGATTTAGTAGGCCAGCATGTTTGTTGTTATGTTGTTATTAGTAGGGAGGGTGAATAGGTTCCAGGTATCCTCAAAGGATTTTTTGGGAGAGATGAGCTCATCTCTCTTCCTGATTTTCTTTATTGTTTTGCAGAACAACAGATCTGGGTCTAGGCGGGGCAGTTCCATTATCAACTTGCAACGTACTATCCAGATTGCATAGAGAATGAAAATGGATAGTCTAATGATAGCAAATGTTCCAGTGTGGATCGCTTTTATGGGCAAGAGAATTAGGTCCGGTCTGATATTGGAGTTGGTGAAGAATATATCTCTGACTGTTTTAAGGTTTGGACAGCGATATATGAAGTGTTCAATGGTTTCCTCTTCATGAGAACATAAACTGCAGGTTGGATCAATGTTGGAGTTACCTCTTCAGTAAAATAGGAACCAATTTGTGGGAAGCACGCTAAAGTTAATTTTGATGATGAAGTCCAGATACTTGGGCTCCAGACACCAACTTTTAAAGTGGGTAATTAATTTTTGGTTTGTGAGGTTGAGGCTACTTTTGGGAGGTTGTGGATGTGGGTTGATTAGGTGGTATGCATCCCACAAGGTGATTTTAACATTGAGATTGGTGTCCATGATTGGTTTGTATTGACTTAGAAGATTGATAAGGGATTATATCCATGGCATTTTCCCTGGTGAGGTCAATCTGTTGAAGAAATCTTTTTGGTGATGTTGTTATAGCCAAAGGAATGTATAAAATTATGTAGCATATTGTGTTTTTTGGAGGATGGCTGCTTGAATAGAGTGGAAAGACAAGCCATTGAACCTCCGAGGCAGCTGGATTGTCAGAGGCTGATGGCCATAATCTTCCCTCTCCAGAAGAGTTTGGTGCATAGGTGATTAATTTTGTCCTGAAACTGTTTGGTTAGTTTGATGAAGGGCAGGTAATATGCAATTTTTGGTAATATTGTCATATTCAGGAGGCCTACTTTTCCATATAGTGAGAGATAGACTCTAGAGAGAGATGTGGTGATGTGCTCTGTTGTTTGGAGGATACTGTCCTGTATTTCTCTGGCCATTGCCATTGATGATTTGAAGATGGGAAACCCCAAGAATCTTTGTGGTTTGGCAGTATAGGTAGATGGTATTTGTTTTCCTGATTTTATCTGCCAGATAGCTGATTTGTTGTGATTTATTTGTAAATGATATTTTGCAGAATATCGATTTAAAATGGATTGTAGTTGGGGAAGGTATTTTATGGTAGGTAGAACAATCATGATGTCATCTATGTAGGCAAATAAATTGAGGTGTTTATTGATGGATGGAACGAATATGCCCAGTAGATTTTTTTCAATATCCATCAGTAGAGGATTTATGCATGCTGTGAAACATAGAGTACTGAGGGGGGAACCTTGAGGGAGAGATTTAAAAGGTTTGAAGCCTGGTGTGAGCTTGCCATCCAGTGAGACAAGGATTTCTCAACCAGATTTATTGACTGCAGCAGGAAAGCTATGACCAAGTGATAGTAGTGATTTTGGTGCCCAATATGGTTCACAATTGGTTAGAGTGCTGCCATTTTGTATTTCACTGCAACCAGAGCTTCAATTTGTATAAGTTGTGGCATAATCATAAGTAAATTTTGGTGTCACCACTGAAGCCATGATTTGTTGGAGTTGTTTGTTTGTAATTGATTGTTACATGCCAATAATATTAAGTGGCTTGTACTCTATAAACATAACTTATAAAATATTTTCTTTTGATATATTTGTTTAAAAAATTTTTTTTGTGTGTGATTTTTTGATGATGATACTTTTCTAATGAAAACATTTTTCTTTGCATTGTTTATTTTTGTGAAATTTTGAGGAATACCTAACACATAAGTCAATCAATGTAAGAGTTATATATTAATAAATATTTTATAAAGAGGTTTGAAAGAGATTGTTATGGATTCTGTGGTATACAGTACATAAAATATGTTTTGGAGATTTCTTGGAGTATGTACTGAAGATTCTGAGGTATGATGCCTAAGTAGATTGTAATTATAGTATCTTTAAAATTTTATTTAATTTTATTATCATGATTATTATAATAATATCAGTAGCTTAAATCACCACACATGCGCTTTACAGATAGAATGTTGTTTATAATGAATACTCTACTCTCTCTTCCAAACACAAGATAAGGTCTTTTTAAAAGAAAGAATGGACCACTCTATCTTTTTGACTCAAGCTATATGTACGGGCAAATCTGAAGATTTAAATAATCACTCTAAATTACTTATAATATGATTTTTATTGTAATTATAATTTTAGTAATCATGAATGATTTGAGAGTTATGATTTGAGAGGCATCTAAAGTGTAACATTCTCCAGTCCTCAAGATCAACTATTTTAAATATTTAAAAATTTCTCTGATCAGATGCTAAAATCTCTAGAGCAAATTAATAGAATTTGAAGAAGTATTTAAATAATTTTAAAAAAATCCCAAGAGAGTAAATTATTTGAATTTTAAAAGAATTCCAAGAGGGCAAATATCAAAAGAGCACATTGAACACTTCCGCTTTTGGCAGCCATCTTCGTAACTAGTCTTAAAAAGTGTCCCTTAGTGTTTTACAGTTTTAGGAAGACGGGACGACTGTCCCTTTACCTTTACATCTGTTATTCAAGGTAAGTCAACTTTTTAATCATTTTATATGATGGAAAGTGATAATATAACCGATAAAACTAAAAATAAAGTAAGCCCCGATCTCAGCATTCAACCCAACAATGCGGTCATCGGCCATAAATTGTATAGCCTTAGATCTAATCTAAATGCATCTAAACCACCCGTTACAACAAATAAAAACCCACAAATGAGTAAATCAAAAGAAAATTCCATTGCAAATATCAACAAAAGTTTAGAAAATATTCAACTTACCCCTAATACAAACAATAGAATAAATATCTCGTCAAGCAAAACTATTGATATAAGCGAAAACCAATCATTACCTCTCCGAAGCCTTTACTCAACCACAGAAGATTATAATGAGCAATTTCCTTTGCCCAACAATTCAATTAAAACTATATCTGGAAATAAACAAAATTACCAACAAAATGATACCGACGAAATTTTTAAAGTAAAACATTTTCCACCAGAGGTCGACAAAACCAGTACTGTGTCAGTACCGTTTGTCAACAGTAAATTTAAAAATAAAAAAGAAGAAATAAATTATAAAACTGATAAATTTCATTCTAAAACAATCAAAGATTTTAGCTCAGAACAATCCATTGCTACATCAGCTAACGTGCAAGCTAAACCAATTACCTCAATATCAATATTGGAAAATCCCACTACGTATGCAAATATCGTAAGGTCAAAAAATTCTGAGAGCATCTCTGAAAATATTAAGGCCGATAATCTCAACGAATTATATTTGAATCTCACAGAATTAGACATAGAAAAAGAATCAAACATGCAGGAAAATGTCTCTTTTAATATAAACAATATTAACGATGATATGTTCCTAGAAATAAACAATGAGTTCAACAAAACGATACCCAACTCTCTATATAAATCGTTTGCAAACTATTACAGCGATAAGTCTTTAATCTTAGCCATAACAAATCATCAATGTGCTTTATATAAATTCCCTGTAGAACAACTCTACAGTCTAATCAATCAAAAGCAATTAGGCAGAGGCATTCACATGATCCTTAATCATCCCAATGACCGCTATGTGATCGTAGAGTTTAAAACGTGGGCAGACCGAATGAATTTTAAAAATAACTACAAATCTTTAGGAAATTATATACTATGCTCCATAGATATGAACCGTCCAGTTACACTATCTGGCAGAATTCAAAACTGCCTTGCCCACTTAAATGAACAAGAAATACAAGACATCCTTATTAATTATGGTTCAGTTAGCAAATTTAAACACCTATTAAATCCTCACTTCGAAGATCAAATCCTGTCCAATACAGTTACCTTCACACTTACATTAAAGAAAAACATTATACCCACTGACATACCCACTATTATTACAGCAAGAGGCTCTCCTATGGTTTTGACATTCAGAGGAGTACAACCACAATGTTTCTTCTGCCTTCAAAGAACACACCTCATTAAAGACTGTGCAGCAAGAATATGCACACACTGTGGTATTAAAATGAATAAATTTCACAAATGTCCTGGTAGACCTATTAACAAGTCCTTAAATAGACAATCATCACATAGGACTAATTCAAACAGCAACCTCACAAACCCAGATATTCAGATTCAAATAAATCCTCCAACAAAACCTTCCACATCCAAAACTATATTTCAAAATGAAAATATTCAAGAAAGAACAAACGTCAACCTTTACACTAATAGTAGTAAATCAGAGAACCAAACAACAACAAATACTGCTCCTAAACCAATCACGCAAACTAATAATACTCAAGATCAAACATTCGAAACAACTTATACTAATCCCCAAGAAATAATATTAGGTCAAACTCTTTCTACAAAAGAAGATAATATGACCAAACCATCTAAAGAGAACAAGATAAACCCAGGCGATGAAGAAAATACACTCAAAAAATGTCAAAACAATTCTTCCAATATAACTCCTAACCAGCTTAAAACAACTGATAACAACCCTAAACAGAGTGAACCACAAACTATCTGCAATTCTTCAACTCCTGCAAGAATTAACCTACCAGACGAAAAGATCCATCAAACACCCAACCCGAAAGTCAGCATGATCGAAGATTCACAACTGTTACAGCAAACAGAGAATGTCTCAAGTCTAAAATTCGAACAAAAATCTTATGACAATAAAATAACACTACTATCAAAAGAACAGGAAAAGGAAAACAACACTAATCAACTTCAAAATCCTCAAAAAATTGACACAACAAATACCCAAAATACAATTAAGAAAATTAAAAGAAAATCAATTCGCTCAGATAAATCAAGCTTTGATGATGACAGCTCCCACCCGGTACTTTACTCACCACCCCCCTCTAGCAAACATCTCCGATAAATCCAACTCAAAGCTTCACAAATCCATAGAAAAAAAGAGGAAAACCATGGATCTTACAACCTTAGATACCATTGATTCTCCCGATGAATCTCAGACAGATTACTCTACTCCATCAGACACCGAAGACTTCATGGATGCGATTCCTCAACCAACAAATATATCACCAAGCCATCTACAAGTTCAATCACAAGTCTCTGACTGCCTAACAACATCAGACCTCATTAATATAAGAGATGTCCCACATTCACTTGGATCACTTTGCTGAGGACGGTTTGGAGTAATCTATCATGTTCTGCAAAATAGCTGGCATAAACATTCGCGGCATCAACTCAATCGATAGAGTTCTTGCTATTAAAAACTGGCTCTCACTCTGCTCCCCACATATACTTCTTATGGGCGAAACCAAACATCACTATAAGACTGACCATAAAATAATATCTCTTCTCTCCTCTCTCGGATTTACTAGATTTTCCATCGGCCATTCAGCTTCAGGTGGAGTCGGTATTCTTCTTAGCAAATCAGCACCACCAAAAAGTTTCAACATTCTATTCCTAGATGCCAATATTATTATTATAGAAATAGATTATTGGGGTTATCCGATCATCATAGCTTATATTTATACAGCCAAAGACACCTCTCAATATCTAAAAATAGTTCATATCCTAAATGCCATCAACGCTAGCAGAGCCTCCCCTACTATTCTTCTCGGAGACTTTAACACCACCTACAATGACTTCAACAAGAGATTTTTGCATCTAATAAATCGCAGATTAATGTGTGGAGAGGGCTTCTTCCCACCCAAGCCTACTCTTTCTATACTAAAACTAAAAAGTCCCTAATTGATCTGGTTTACTACACCCCAGACCTCCATTTCAACCTTGATGCAGCCTTAACCCCTGTTGCTTTCTCCGATCATATGGCTCTGATCTTACAACTCACGCCTATCTCAATCCCTACACCTATAGATGGACCTGGAAAAACCATGCGCATGATCACCCAATCAAACATGACCGAAGCGATAGTGTCTGAGTCATACATCTATTTCCAGAAAATAAACATCCTTTCCCTCCTCAGCAGGGAGGGAAAGGATGTTTATTTCATCGGAATTCTTCAGTCCATATTAAATCACCACACCAGGAAAATCAAAGGACCAAATGGTCTTCTAAATGACCTAACAGACATTAATATACAACTTCAAGCATCACAGCAAAATTTCACAAATACAGAAAAAATTATCTTCCTTAAAAACCTCTACAAAATCAAGCAAAAATCCCTTGCAGAATATATTTCCATCAGAAGAGCCAAATGCTTCTTAGCACAACAACACTGCTGGACGAGATACTACCTCAGATGGGCACTGGGTTACAATAAAAAACAAATCACTCCCACATCCATTTATACTAATGGTACCAATCTCATTGGCTATCCAATGATGCAGCACATCAGCAAACAATTCTGCCAATTAATGCAAAAAGATGGAGCCCCTCCAGTAAACAGCTGGTTGGATGCTGGAGACCCCAGTGAACATGGCATCACAGAAATCCAAATTAAAAAGAAGATATCATCACTCCCTGACAGCATTCATCCTGGCCTTCACGGCATCCCAAATTTCCTTCTCAAACACCTCAGTCAATTCACTGTTCCAATTATTAAAAAAATGATAGATCACCTAGCTTCCGGCTACAGAAACATAGCAGATCTTTACCCTGTGGCACTTGTGCCTTTTATTAAAAAAGCAAAACCACTAAACGACATTAACAGTATCCGACCAATATCCATGACCCAACTGCTTATCAAGATTATAGAGTCAGTCATTAAGGACCAAATCCAACCTCAAATTCTTAGCAATATCTCGCCAAACCAATACGGAAAAAGGGATCATCAACCTCGCATGCTATGTCCAATATAACTGCACTGTTCAATCATATCAGAGTACATCGTAAATCCAAACCTATTGCCGTCCAACTGGATGTTGCAGCAGCACTCGATTCAGTACAGATAAACACCCTTCTGGATATTCTGATGGAATACGACATTCCAGCTGCAATTGTTCAGATTATCAGCAATCTGCTCAACAACAGAGAGATTTTTCTCTCTCTTGATGGCAAGATCACTCCAGGTTTCAAGCCATACAAGTCGATCCCTCAAGGATCTCCGCTCAGTGCCCTTTTCTTCACAGCATACATCAACCCTCTCCTGGTGGATATAGAAAAAAACCTCCCTGGAATATTCCTTCCTTCTCTCAATAAAGATTTCAATGTATTCGCATACATAGATGACATCATGGTTGTGCTTCCCACCATTAAATACCTTCCCCATCTCATGAACATCTTAAACAGAAATACAGTGAAACTTGGCCTACAAATAAATTTTAACAAATCTTCCATCTGGAAGATAATGTCTGGTAAACAAATCAACTCTTCCTTTTCTGCTAAACCACAAAGATACCTTGGCTTCCCAATCTTCAAACCTCCAACTGCAATGGCAAGAATGATTCAAGATGCAATCCTCCAATCAACTGAAGCCATCACCACTTCACTCTCTAGAGTATACCTTTCATTATATGGAAAGGTTAGCCTCCTCAACATGATCATAATGCCAAAAATCTCATATTATCTTCCATTCATTAAAATCACTAAACAGTTTCAAAATAAAATTAACCGATTATGCACCAAACTTCTGTGGAGAGGAAGGACTGTTGCCATTAGCTTGCGAGGTATCCAACAACCACGCAGGTTCAATGGACTGTCATTCCACTCAATACAGGCAATCATTTTACAAAAAACTCACAATATTCTACATAATCTGATCCTCTCCTATGGATACTCCAACATTATGAAAAAAATTACACCAACTGATCATCCCCCGCCCTTTTCCAGTTCATGGATATCATTGCTAATAGATCATCTACAACTTTATAACCCGACGATTTCCTCTAACCTTAACCAAAAAATCACTTTGTGGGAAGCATACAATCTAATCAACTATAATCAACAACCCATTAAAACCAGCCTAAAAATAACCAACCAAAGACTCATTACACACTTCAAAAGATGGAGCCTTGAACCCAAATTCCTGGACTTCATCATTAAAATTAATCTTGATGCGCTTCCCACAAATTGGTTTCTTTATCACCGAAGAGGTTTTACTAGCATTGACCCTATATGTGGTTTATGTGCTCGTGAAGATGAAACCACAGACCATATTATACACCGCTGTCCAAGACTTAAAATACTGAAAGATATAATCATAATCAATTCTTACATAAGATCTGAAATGATTTTCTCACTTGAAAATGCCATTAATAGTGGAACTTTTTCAATAATAAGGCTCTCTATCTTTGTCCTTTATTCCTTATGGATAGTAAGATGCAAAACTCTCATGGAATTACCCCCGCCACAAATCATACCATTGTTTTACCAGACTCTCAAAAAAATCAAGAAACGTGATCAGCTCCTTGCCTCCAGTAAAGTCTTTGATTAAACCTGGTCTCTAACCGCTCTATCCTTTTCCTGATTGTCAACTCCCACCTACCCAGAATTCTAGAATAGACAATATTAAAAAGAAAATAGTCGTGTTATTAAAAAAAAAAAAAAAGCTAATAACATTCATCAAGTTCTCAGTTTCTCATATTCTACACAAACCCTCATTATACCTAACCACATAAGTGTATAACAACTACTAACTAACATATTCTAGCCATATGTTAATCAGAACTTTTTATAATATTATTGTACAATTTATTCATTAACTTATCCATTATCAAAATGTAATCACTATTTATTACTAATAAAATTTTTTGTTGAAATGAAGAGCACATTGATAAGATTAAAAGAATTTCAAAAATCCTAAGAGAATAAATTAGTTGAGTTAAAAGAATCCCAAGAGAGTTAAAATCTTACAGAAAATCTTAAAAAAGATTTTGAAAATAAAATTGAAAGTGCTTAGGATAAAACTGTGAAAGAGTTTAACTATCAATTTGAGCTAATAAAAATCATTGCAAAAATGCTAAAAAGGATTCTGATCAAAAATTGGAAGATTGAATTATCTCAGACTTCTCAGTATAAATCTGAATTTGATAATAGGTTTGATCATTTAGAAAATAAAGTGGAAGAGTCTATTGCTAGATTAAAAAGCAAATGGTTGTGTCAATACTAAAATTCAGAGTGTAGAGACACAATATAATCAACTTATAGATAATTTTTAAAATGAATTGGAGAACCATTTTAGCAAAATAAATAAGAAATGAGGTAAAAAATGAATTCATACAATCTCAAGAAAATATTTAAATTAAAATTCAAAAAGAAGTCAGAATGTGTAAGTACAGAATAAGTTGGAATTAGAAGAGATTAAAAAAGAATTACTTAGCATAGTAAGTGATTTGAAGACTAAAATCAAAGAGAAACTTTCAAATTTAATGTAAAACTAGGTAATGATATGAAAAAAGTTCAGAAAAGGTTAGCATTTTAAAAGAATTAGATAATTTTAAACAAAAACACAAAGGTTTTATAAAAAGTTTGTTTGAACAAGGACAGATAGAGGATACACTACAATGAGTACAGAGAATGATTGAAAAATTGGAAATAGTGAATTTGCAAAATATAAATATAGTTAAGTATAGTCATAAGTTGAGTCTTGAAAAGGAAATAGAAACATGAATGAAAGAAAGATTTAACATGGCTTAGTAAACCCTAGTCTAGAAAATGTTTCTTATAAATTGTAAATGAAAATATTTCACCAATGCAAGGCATAGATGGTGAAGGTAATATCATGGGAAATTCCATGGTTCTTAAGTTCATGAAGATTAAAGTATTTAAGGCAGAATATCTAGAAAACCTCTCTGAAAACTTGCAAGGCTAAGATGTGTTATTTGCTTTATGTACATAAACAGAGAAAAAGAAGTTATCTATATTGAGCAATCATTTGTATGCTGCATCTAAAGACTAGTGGCAATCCCTGTTTGATAAACCTCAAACATATCAGGATTTTAAATATTCTTGGGTGAAGACTGTCAAAATAGTTTTTTCTTTATCAGAATATCAGATAGTGAGGATAGTTAGACATAACCTTCCTAAGCATATAGAACAAACTCTAATTGCTGCAGATAGATACACTATTGAGAAGATTGCTGAAATGAATGATATTCTTGAGACAAGTAAACATAATCTCAATACTAAACATAAAGCTATAAAGAAAACCCAATTTTTATCATATAGCTAATATTAAGCTTCCATCCATGCAAAGCCCTAATGTAAATAAATAAAATGACTCAAAATAGAAATCATAGTAAAAGGCTAGCTTTTTTATTACAAAACTAGTTTTCACAAGAATAAAATAGAGTGAAGTGAGAATGATAATTTATATAAAGCATCTACTGGTGATATTCAAACTGCACCATAAATGAGTGATAAAACAAAAGGTAAAATTTGTGCATTAATTTAACAAGAGCCGCAAAAAAAAGTTTTCCATTGCAAGGCCCTTATGCTAATTTGAAGAGGGACAATGTGATGTGGCTAAAGAACACAATAAATTTAGATATTGATTACATGGAACCATATGGAATAGTAGGACCCCCTAATCTGTATAGTTGTTCATTATAAAATTATCTGTTGAGAGAATTTTCATAGATGCTTTGCTAGACTCTGGAAGTCAGGCAGCTATATTGTCTGAGAGTACCTACAGCAAAATTACTCAGTTAAATTAGACAATACCTTCTCTGTCTATAAAACAAATTCATGTTATACTGGCAAATGAAAAAAGAATGAAGCTATCAAATAAGGAAAAAAAGATGAAGCTATCAAATAAGCAAGTTTTTTATCAATGTGAAAATTAATAAATCTTAATTTGGGCATGTCTTTTTAATCATGCCTGGTCTAATTCACAAAGCCATAATTGAATCCAACTTTATGAATTTAAACAATTGTAATGTCAAACATAAAACTAAAAATTTTATGTGTCAAAAGGAAACTTGTCTTTTTAGTTATAATATGAATAGACAGACCAGTCAATTGCTATACTACAATTGATGTAAATATTAAATTTAAGCTAGAAAGTTCACATATGTTAGATTATAATTATCAAAAATAATTTAACAATTGCTGTTTCTATATAGGAATATATTCTCAAAAATTCCAGGCATATTGAAAGGATGTGTTCATCAGATTAAATTAAAAGGTGATGAACCCTACCAACAGTGCATGTATCTTATACCATACTAAAATCAGGCAGAAGTTCAATAACAGAAAGATAAGGTGCTAGAATAGTATATAATTAGAAAAAAGCCCTTCATCCTATGTCAATCCCTTACTAATTATAAGAAAAACGGATGGGTTTTCTTAGATGCTTGCATGTTGAATCATCTCAGTATTCTGGAGTGTGGCATACTTCTACCAGTCCATAAGTTATTATTTAAATTTAAAAATAAAAGCATATTTACCACATTTGATTTAACAGCCAACTATTGGCTGATACCACTTCATATTAATGAAGAAAAATATACAGCATTTTGTTATAAGGGTCTTATGTATTTGAAAGGATGGTCTTTGGTTTAGATAACAGTAGTGGTGGTTTAATCAGATGTTTAAATATGATCTTTTCTATGAAATTAAAAGAAAAAATAATTATATATGTCGTTAATATTGTCAACACTTTTGGTAATATAGCTGAGCATTTAGAACAGTTATTTTTACATTAGTGTTCCATTAATAATATTAAAATTAACATTAAAAAGTGTACTATAACTGCAAAATAAATTACTTTCTTGGTCATTTGATCAATGAGTAGGGAATTAAACATCACCTTGAAAAAATTGCAGTAATTTAGAAATTTTCTTTACCCAAAACTAAAACACAACATCGTTCTTAGTACTGTGTAATTATTATCACAAATATTATCAAAATTTTTCCAGTGATACTATTAATATGTCTGAGTTATTGAAAAGGAGTGAAAATTGAAAATGGACCAATGAGCATACATTTGCATTTAAAAAGATTAAAGTTATCTTTTTAAAAATAATAAGTTTAGTTTACCTGGATTTGTCAAGCGTTGTTAGCCTAGAGGTCATTGCAACCATCTTGCAAGCAAGTAGTTGGTTGCAGACGGTTGTGGGTTCACATCCTGGCAGATGCTATGACATATGAAAAAAAAATTATCTTCAAACTGATAGTAGTATATATTGTCTTGGAATAGTTTTCTATCAGGTAAATGTGTTTCCGGAATCTCAGGTTTTATATTTCTTAAGTAGGTACTTGGGAATAGTTTTTTTATCAGTTAAATGAGTTACAGGAGCCTCAGGTTTTATATTTCTTAAGTGGGCATTTGAAGGAAGCTGAGTTTAACTATTCCATCACAGAAATGGAAGTATTAATAGTGGTATGAGCCTTCCAGAAGTAATGACAGTTTTTATTAGGATGTGAAGTTATAATTAAGTCAGATCATAGAAGTTTGGAGTACCTAAACAAAAGTTACTTAAACAATGAACATTTAATTAGGTAAAGTCTTTATCTCAAACAATGTAATTATAGCATTCAGTACTATGAAGGAAAAATATTGTGGCAGATGTACTTAGCACATCCTGTGGAAATAATTTATTGGTATCCTAATACAAAAAATATCAATATTTAATGTTAATTTGTTCTTAGATGAATCAATAGAAAATGATTATAAAAATTTCACAATAGTGGAGTCTCAAGATATTTGATTAAATAGAATTATTATCTTGTTGGATCTCTCTAAGTTAGTGAGTCAAGATAGATATGCTATATGTAAAATCCATATATACATTAAAATTAGTATATTTTAATGTATAAGACTGATATAAATAGTGAGAATTTGTGGAGAATAATAATTCCATAATTTATGAACAACAAATTAATCTACAACACTTGTTGTAAATATGACAACTATGATGCACAGAAAATTGAGTATAAATATTTTTACTGGTCAAAGATGTGTTTCATTTGTAAATAACTTGTGAAAAGTCTTGTGAAATTTGCTTAAAATCTAAAAATAGTCATAAATTGTATGATAGGATATTTCACCAATACTCCTGATAGATCAAATGAGTTATTGTCTTTAGACTTTTATGGGCCTCCTTTAGGTTTAAATCAGCAAAAATTTATTTTAGTTATGTATGATGTGTTTACCAAATATATTTCTGCATATCAAGTTCCTAAGACTGACACTAAAAATGTAATAAAAATCCTCATTAACTTCCAATTTCTCTTACTAGGCAAGCCTTTATCTATTTTGACTGATCATGCTACTGTTTTTTATCAGGCATCTGGAGAAGCTGGATTCCAAAAACAAAATATTAGACATATTATATGTTCTGTTAGAAATCACAGTTGAACCATGTGAACATATAAAGAGTTAGAGAGACTTTTCAAGATATATGTGAAACAAACCACAGGCAAAGAGTCAATAAGCTTCCAAAAAGCATTAAATACATTAATACCACAATAAATGGATCCATCAAACATACACATATCAGATTACATTTCAGTAGATATGAGCCTTTACTAATTAATACTCCCTTAACCATAACAACTGAAAACATTGATAGCAGTAATGATATAGAAAAGGCCAGAAATAATCTAAAAAGAATAAGAAATAAATATATTATGCAGTCAAAATATAAGCTACATCCAAGTCAATGATTATGCTCTTGTTTGAACACCACATGTTAGAAACCCCCAGAAACCCAAGTTAAAAAATTTTAAGCTTGTACAATGGGACATTTCAAATTATAAGTCAGGTTGGAAAGAATACATTCATGCTCACCAGCCCCTGAAGAAAGTGAAGGAACTTTTAATGCATGCAGCCTAAGACCTTTACCCTCTATAGATCAAATGCATATAAAAACTTTAGATTAAAGTAACTTTAGCAATGTAATGATTCATAATTAAATGTAAATAATAAAGTTGATAATGTAGTTGCAGTTGTTTTGGGAATTGTATATCTGTAGAACATTTTATTTTTTCCCCATGATTGGGTGTAAATGTAACCTCTAGTTGTGCAACCAGAATTATGTGTATTAAGTTGACATATCTAAAAAAATTATAGTTTATTTCTTGTCAAATAAATCAAGTTGCATATTAAACATAGAGGGTCATTTAATACATTATGTTATTAAGTCATAAAGTTGGTAATTATAAAATATTTCTTTATGATAAGTTTAAGTAAAGAAAGCTAAATTATTTTAAAGTAGCAGTGAAGCAAGTTCTGTAATTATAAATATTTTAAAACTATAGATTTAATATTCTTATTGATGTATAACTTATTCTGAACATAAAAATGCAATTATAGACTAAATGTAGTTAAGACAATGATTATTAAATTAAGTTACTTTAAAACAAAAATGTTAAATGGTTTAATATTTTATAACTTTCTGTTATGCTAATAGTTACAATTTATTTTAAAAAGTTTTAATTAATAGTTTAAATCTTTCAAGTGTGTGTGCATGTGTAATATTTGTTTTGACTTAAAAGACCAAATTTTAAAGAAATTGATTATAATTTAAGTTTCTTATTTAAAAGAAATGAATATTTAAAGCAATTCATTTCATAATGTTTTGTTTAAAGGTATTTATTATCTTTAAAAATATTCATTATTTTTAAAAAAAAATTACTTTAATTTTGAAACCAAAATTTTTAAAAAAAGTTAAATACATATACACCTGGGTCTTGTTATATGTGATAGATAGGTTCCTCAGAAAACACATGCAAATAAAATCGTGCAAAAATAGACGTAACTTACATTGAAAAAGGGGGGATGCGGTCTGTGATTTTTCAAAATTCGCGTAAAAGCAAAACACCTATGTAAAATTACTTTAAAATTCACGCAAAAAAAAAATAAGGAAATAAAATATGACTAATAAAAAATTTCAAATTTGAAAAAAATTGATACAAGACAAACTTTTTTTAACTATAATATTTAATTTTATTCAAAATAATATATTTTTATGCATAATTTACAGTACAGTAATTTACATTTTTATACACATTTTAATTATAATGATTTTCTGTTGACAACGTAATTAGTAATTATTCTTTGAGACGATGATTTTATTAATTGTTTACGAAGCTCGCGATATCCAGACATATAAACATTTAGCTCTCATTGGAATTTAAGAGCACATTAATGATTAGTGTCATTAATAAGAAAATAATAATTGATTATGTTCTTTTTTAAAAAACAAAAACAGAATGTGATTTAAAATGCAAAATTAACATGCACAATGTTTGAACAAATTTACATTATAATCTTGTAAAATTTAATATGTGTTTACATAAAATGTGGAAATCATGATTTTAATTTCGTTATTGCATAAAATCTTATTATTATAAAGCACTGAAAATATTGGAATTACTAAGATGAAAGTCGAATTCCAATAATGTGCTATTACTTTCAATATAATGTAAGTGTGTGAAATTTATTATTTAAAGTAATAGCGCATTATCGGAAATCGATTTCCGGTGAAACACGAATCGCGTAACTTCAAAATCGTGTTAAATGTGTCCACGTAAAAAGAGACCCAGGTGTATTGCAATATATTATTATTAAATTATCATTTGTAATTTATTATGTAATATTGATTATGTCTGAAAAATTCAGAGTTTAAAAATATTTTCCTTCACATTTTAATTAGAGGTCAAATTAATATTAATTACTTAAAGCCTTAAATTTATCAAGCATTGATTTCTTTATATTACCTGATTTATCATATAAAAACAACTGATCATGTGTCTTAACTTACTTACTTCTTCATTTACATTTTAACATGTTAATTCATTTATCATCTAGTTTTGTTCATTTTAAATAATGAATGGTTAGAGAAATATCTCCTCAGGTTTTCTGCTTTAGCCTAGTTATCTCATTAAAATAATTCCCAACAATGTCAAAAGGAAATTTTAAACAACTTGTTATCAATGGAAAGAAATGATAAGCAGTTACATTGCTTTGTAACAAGAATTCTCATGAAGATAGAAATAATTATATTGCTAGAACTATAATAAACTTTCAATTTATTGTTTATTCATGTTTCCATTAAATGAAGACAAGTATGATAATCTTCTGAATACCAGAATTGTTTTTAATTTTATAAGTAATTTACTCAGTTTATTTTTCAGTTAATTATGAACTGTGTGGAGATTTTTGGCTATAATTATTTAGAAGGATTTATTGTTATGCTTAATTTTGTTTATAACAAAATTAGAACTTTTGCTAACTTGAAAAATATTTTAAAAATAAAAGTGGCTGTAAAATAATAATTCTAAAAATTTTAAATGCATTCATCTTGTTGTTGAAATAAATTATTTTAGTAATATTATACTTTCAAGTTATCATGATGACCTGTGAAAACAAAACATTTTCCTAGTTTTAAAATAAAGAAAATATTTATTTCACAGTTTCTATAATTGAAAAGTTGAAATATTGTTTTCCTAGAATTGTGGTTCTTTTTTTTTTAAGTGTCATGGCATCAGCCGGGACACGAACCGCAACTCGGGCAACTGCCTACAAGTGCAAGGCAGTCGCGCTGACCTCTCGACCACCAATGCAAGACTTGTTGCTCATTTTTTAAAATATTTTTTGTAGAAAAATTAACTTTTTGTTTGTGCATTTTATGTGCTAAAATATACTTCATGTTTGTAGAGTACTCTCTACAATCTACATATTGTTTTATTAACTTCATATTGCTTCAAAGAAACTAAGGTTGGGTCCTCTAAAAATTTCATATTGCATTAAATTCAGTATTGCTTTGGAAGAAATAATGTTATTAAACTTCATATTGCTTTAAATAATATTGTGCAATCTTCATCTTGAGTGGTTTTAAATTGTCTGTGCTTATTCAAGTATCTCTGATTTTGATAAATTTGTTATTCCAAATGTGATATTTAAACATTGAAAATATTTTAATAAAATATTCTAAATTTTAAATTGAATCATTATTCAAACGATAGTGCTGTGAAAAATTGCATTGGAATCAATGATTACAGGACTAAGAAATTGTTACAATGGTAAAAAGGACAAAATATAATATTTTAGATATAATTTGATTTGTATGTTTTATTTATGTATATAATATTATTTGCTTAAGCAAACCTATTATGTGAGGTCATATATCTTTGATCCAGTATCTTAGTTTGTTAATTTTGGAGATCAAATTTAAAACTAACATTGATTGCTGCAATCTTAATTTTCATTAAGGCTGATTATTTTTTATATGATCACCCTCAGAAATCAGACTTGCTATTGGTAGTTGCTCTCATGCATCCTCATATTGTGCCTCAAATTCTTCATCTGTTGGTTTCATTGTTTCGGATGTGTGGCTGATGTAACAGTGGCTGGGTCTCTAGTGTTTTTGCTTTTTTGGGCCCTCAGATACTTTTTGGTGACCAGCCTGGCTTTCTTTTCTGGTCTATATTGGCCTGAAAAATTTATGGCAAGTTTGGGGTAATGGCTTACATGATCCCTGTTGTTGTTTTATATTTTGTTCTTGTTGTCTGTGTTGATATGAATATATTTGCTTTCTTCATTATTACTGTTCAATGAGGTTGCTTGCTCTTTTAGTGATTGTCTCTTATCAGTGTTTTTATTGATTTAAATTATATTTGGGGTTGTTGTTTCTGATGTGTCCTGAGTCTTTTGCTTTATTGTTTCTTTGTTGGCTGGGGTTTGAATTTACTTGTTATTTTAATTGAAATATCTGGAACATTAGCTGTTTTTGGTGTATGTTCGGTTCTTTTGTTACTGAGTTGTGTGTGTGTGTTGAGAATGGACTATTGTTTTCTTCCTTCTTGTCTGACAAAAATTTATGCTGGATCTCAGACTGATCCTGCTAAACAACTGTCTAGAGAAGGGTTCTGTGCATGCTCAAGGGACCCTTCATCTCCCTTAGCTGGCACTGGTCTCCTAATCGCCAGAAACTCACCCTTCATAGCATTGAAAATTATTCATATAGATATGAACTTATTAATCGCAACTTTCAATCGTAAAAGCATAATTAATATAATTTTTTGTTTACATGCCCTTCCAAAACAACAAGATAGACACCATAATAGCAAACATTAATTTAAGGCTAGCTACAACAGCAAATCCATCTGTGCTAATTGGAGATTTTAATACAACATACCAAGACTTCATACAACCCTGGTTTCATAGAATAGCCATGCCATTAATAAGTGACCAAGGTTTTTTACCACATGTTGCCATCCTTTTCCACAATGGTCACTTCTTTTCACTAATCAATCTTAGCTTTTAGTCCCCTAGAGGGAGCCAAGGACTCCAGATTACTCTGTTTCTGGTTCCCAGTTTTGATTCCTATTGCCCTAGTTTAGGGAACAGGATTAGTTTAAAAGTATATCAAGTTAAAAGGTGAATACATGTTTTATTGTTTTATCACCTTTAAAAGAAAGTTTAAGTTGGTTTTCATTCAAGTATAACTGATTTTTTCTGGTGTTCCGTTTTTCACAAATGGCTGCTATTGGAAAAGGCAAAAGCCAGAATATGTAATTCCAAAAAAGCTGTGGCATAACAAGACTTTGAAAAATATTTTAAATGAATCCAATCGATCAAACAATAAAAAGAGCTACTAAAAATCCTAAATTTTTAGTAGCAGAACAAGTTGAGAAGTGATTTGGAAATTAAACTCAATTGAAAACGTTAAAGAAATATACAAAAAAATGCTTTGCAAAGATAGCTTTAAGAATTTCATTGTAACATCTGATATTTGTAGAGTAGAACAAGTTTCTAAGGCTGCAAATCAGCTAGGGAAGACAGAAAATGGCCCAGGAAACATACTAGAGATAAAAAATAATCATAGAACAATATGTAAATAAATAAATAAATAATACTTCTGTATATAATATAAAAATAATATAAATAACAATTCGTGTCAATTGTTAATACAGAGTTTAATATAAATAAATAAAAACAAATAATATTTCCAAGCGATTTCAACTCTTACGAGTCCTTATCAAGGCAGTGTAAACAATTCTATTTTCTCCTAGGTGATGAATCTAACATTTCATTGTATTGGCCAGGAACAACTAATCGGAAAGCTGGTTAATTTTGAATTCATAGCACAAGATGAATTTTGTATAATATATGATTCTTTAATCTTGCGTTTTTTATCATATTAATGAATGAAACATATGATAAAAAACGCAAGATTAAAGAATCATATATTATACAAAATTCATCTTGTGCTATGAATTAAAAATTAACCAGCTTTCCGATTAGTTGTTCCTGGCCAATACAATGAAATGTTAGATTCATCACCTAGGAGAAAATAGAATTGTTTACACTGCCTTGATAAGGACTCGTAAGAGTTGAAAGCGCTTGGAAATATTATTTGTTTTTATTTATTTATATTAAACTCTGTTTTAACAATTGACACGAATTGTTATTTATATTATTTTTAGAACAATACTATCAGTAAATCTGTCATGAGAAAAAAAATTATGATACCGTGGTGTCGAACTGAGGTGGCCGAATGCAGCAAAACAGTGCAGGGAGAAAATAAAAATTATTTTGAATGTTAATTTGATCTCAATTTTAGAATCAAACAATATAGAATATGATTTAAACTACCTCCTTGCACAAAAATTAAATTTTTCTGATGATCTGATCAAAAGTTATTGGGCCACTTCTGGAGAAATTGGGTGCCACAAAAGATTAAAAATTTTCAAATCAACACACAATTACAACTAAGAGAATCCTGAGCCAAAAAACGATGATTGAAACATTAAAATAAGTATAAATGATGTTATAGATATAAATAGAAATGCTGAGGTTGCAAATTAGTTAACATTGTTAATTCAACAATTATTTAGAATACTATGAAGATTGATTGCAAACTATTGGATTGCACAACTGATGCATTGATTACTGGTCAACACATTGGATTGCACAACTGAAGCATTGATTACTGTTCAACACATTAAATTCAATCTAGACAAGCAGAATTGAAATATTATAAATAGGAAAGAGTCATTGTTGAAATCTTACTACGATAGACCTACTTCTCTGAGAGGCTGCTGCACCCCTTTGATGGATTGTTTATTAGGACAGTGTTGATTGGAGTTCATTATTTTTTTCCTTACTTAACTATAAAATTAGAGCATTTGTAAGGCGGTTGGTCTGATTTGGGCCACCACCAATTTTTGTAACTTTGATAAAGTCTTTGCTGCAATAATTTTGTGGGCATGGGTCTGCACTTCTCTTTTCTTCCTCAGGGGTGGTGGCAGTCATTAGGGGGCTGGTTTATTGGTGCAGGCTGTTGACAATTATTGCCACTACCTGGAAAGCCTGCCAGGAGGGTACCTGGTCAAAGTCTTGGCACCATTCCTACTCTGGTCGGCTGCTGCACCCCCTTGATAGGTTGGTTTTGGGCAGTGCAGATTTGTGCTTGCTACATGTTAGTTTTTCATAGATGGCTTTCCAATTCTGGGCAGGTAAATGAAATGTGATCCCTGCACATTTGGACTGTTAATTGGGAGACAGAGGTATCTGGAATGGGCTTGACATGGTTCAGCTGTGGGTCAAAAATTTATTGTTTAATGGACTTGAGCCTTGGATCTCGCTGCCTGTTGTGGTGGTTGGCGCAATGCTGGACTTGTCCACCTATTCAGCTGAAGCATTCGGGTCTTAACTTCAGGGCCCCAGGGATGGGATTATTGGGTGAAGGATAGTTTCTCAGCAGCTGGGCCATGTAGATCCATGTATAGATAGATACTCATGTTCAGATACACATTAATCAACATTATAGCAACCCTTTTATGGATATAATTGTTATCAAGCATATGTACTTTATATAATCAATCATTGTTGTACTTTGTTTGTTACATTGAACACTTTGTAATTCTCAATGGGTAAGTGTACCCAAAATTATTGTAATCCTTTTACTAATAAAGGTTACTTTTGAAAGTAATCGATCTTAGCTTTTATTCCCCAATACTCCAACTCCCCAATCACAATAAAACTAACACCCACAGTCTTCTCAGATCATTCAGTTCAAATAATTACAATCATGATCAGATCCAAACATCAACACATCTGCTCACAAGAACAATAAAAGTTCTACTCCCAATAGCAACCAGTGAATTCATTTTGTCTGAGATACATATAATGCTAAATAAAATCAAAGATATGAACCTTGACCCAGTACAACAATATCTTGCATTTATCGGTATAATGTCTTTTAACAACATCAACCATATAGTCATGAAGCAACCTACACCATTGAAACTTTTATCTTTAGCAGGCCAGTTACAAAGGAGAATAATCAGGATCAACCCATCATACTACACACAACAGTACATTTTTAAACTTACGCATGCATTCAATAATGCTTGTGATGCACCCAAAAGCTATTTAAAAATAAAAAAAGGAAAACATGTCTTCTCAAACTTTATACTTGTACCAGAGATTACATAAGGTGGGTGCATAGAAACAAGCTGAATATAAAAGTGCCAATGGTGATACATACAGATAATGCAACATATGCAGGCCAAAATATGATCATGCCAATATTTGAATTTTTCAGAAAAAAATTACAAGCACAAGAATCATCTACAATAAAACATGATATGTTTGGCCTGCCTGAGACTGAAACCCCATTCACTGCAGATCTTTTCATAGCAAAACTCAACAATATTCCAGATGCTTGTCACCCAGGAAGTCCTGGAATTCCACTATTTATATTAAAACATCTAAGCAAATTTATAGTAAAATATTTAAGTTTTTTAACTATTTGGCATAGCACTCTATCCACTACTGATCTTAGACCAATATCTATGGGACCGTTGCTGATCAAGATCATTCAAAAAATCATTAAAGATGTAAATTGAACAATACATATTGCCATTCATCTCTGAAGCACAGTATGCAGCCTTGTTATTCAAAGCAATTCTGACAACAGACAAACAGTGGAAAAAAAGCTCCCATATTAGTACAGCTTGATATTGAGGCTGCCTTTGATTTAGTAAACATACCTACACTCCTAGAAATGCTTAAAAACACTCAAATCCCTAGAACACACTTATACATAATATCCAACCTACTTTTAAATAGAGAGATTCATGTAACACTAAATAGAAAAAAACTCCCCATCATTCACCCCAACTCAAGTCAATATCTCAAGGATCCCCTCTTAGCTCATTGTTGTTTATATTATACATCAACCCCCCCCCCCATTACCAGAATACATCACATTTTTGGTGGAATTGCTTACCTTGCATATATGGATGACATTACCATCTTCCTGACATCCAAAAAACAAACCCCACAGCTGTAAAAGATACTGCAAGAGTATTTGCAGAAACAAATTAAGGTTTAATCCAGAAAAAACCACAGCTTGGACACTATTCACTGGCAAGTGTTGAGCATCAAACTACACCGCAAAGCCCACCCCTTTCCTTGGGTTCCCATTTCATATGGGAAACACGAGAATATGTCATATTCAAAATAAGCTTAAAGAAGTCAAAAGAAAAATAGACACTTTATCCAAGACATATCTGTCACTATATGCAAAACTACAGCTAATTAATCAACTCATTATAACAAAAATAGTTTATTACTGTACCAGTCAAAATCATGTGTTCATTCAACAAGACCTAGAATCCAAGAAAACTATAGAAATCTAGCATGTGGAGATACACAGGTCTGGAACAATACTAAATGCTAAGTTATTTGCCTGTACTCCAGGGTCTCTGACTATATGGACAACACTTTTGAGAATACTAGCAAGCTTTCATTCACTCCAGACCTGGCAATGAAAACAGGGTGAGCAAAGAGACTTGATAATCAATAATATTCAAATAATTAGCCAATAATGATTACACACTATAATATTTAAAAAGCGGTACAAACTATTGCTTAATATATTAATAATCAGATCCATAATGTTGTTCAAGGCAATATTAAACAAAGGGAGTTTAATTAATAATACTACATTCAATTTGAAATAACTTAACATAATCAAACAGTTAATACTAGAGACTTGGGCAATGAATGACAAATGTGAGAATACAGAGAAATGATATAATATAAATTTATTAAATAATTAAATATGGTAATAAATAAAATAGGTGGATAGAATGTCTGTACAATGGGAGTTACAAATTTGATTATGGTTTAATTTGCAGTCAAGCACTTTATGGATTAAATCAATAAATCATTGGATTTACATAAATACATAAAATCGTTTTGTTATTACATAAAGTTAGTTAGTGCAATTACTCCATATATAAAACAAAAGTAGTTTTGTGCAGTTGCTCATATATGGTGGTGCGGTTAATATGTCATGGTAATATGAATTAATTAGGGAATCAACAATACATGGTAGCTTAAACCTCATTCAATATATTCCAGATTCACACTAATGAGTTTCATTAATCACACACACACACATATATATATATATATTGTAACCACTTCAATTCAATCTACACCTATATCGCCTTATACACATATAAATGCCCAGGCACCAATTCTATACAAGATAGAATAAAATTTATAATTTAGGTTGCGTCTCTAATTATGAATAAAACTCTTATTATTGTATTAATCTATAGCTTAGCTCAGTTGGGGGTTATAGGGTCTCGTTGTCATCTAGAATGCAAATGGGGTGAGTGAAGCATTTATAAACAATAATTATATAATGTTTATTTAGTTATATTATAAGTATTTACTTAACTTATCAAAAGAAAGCAATTCGTGTATTAAATCAACAATCATAATATGTTCAATTCTCCCACCATCCAAGTATATGCCAGACCAATCATGCCACTCATCTAATATGTTTGGGGATCACTGTAACAATAATTAATCTACAAAGATTTGATTTAGATTGCACAGCTATACCAATGTTTATTTAAATGATGAAATAATCTCAGGGCTCTATTATATGAACAATAAGTCAATCCTATTATAAAATGATAATTAAGTAATGAACTATTGTGAAACTGACAATTCTTACAATGAAATAGACAATGATAGAGATCGGGTGCATTTTTATCACATCATTGTCTATTTTAAACAAAGTAAAATCTATATCTTGGCATTATACAATGTTTGTATCAATTAATTCAGTGTTATCTAGATAGGTTGCATATAATATTAAACTGACAAGTATTATAATTATATTTGTTGAACATATGTGTGTGGAAATGGTCAACCGAGTGTACATGGCAAAATAATTCAGAGGGAATCTTATTTCAACAAACATTTATTACAAGACACATTCTTTTATAAACACATCGATGATGATTTAACATTAATTTCATATTGGCTACAATCTTGACTAAATAACATTTAAATTACCTAAATCCTATACAATTAATATTTGGAGGCTCTTCCTCTTATCTGTTATTTCAATATTATTTATAACTCTATTTATTAAATTATTAACAATACAAAATAATTATATATTTACGTACCAATGTTTATATCATCTATTTTCATTCTGTGCTCTCAATGAACTAAGAAAAAATGTTATCAAATAATCAACTAATGCCATTGGAATTATTTCCGTATGTCTATAAATTTATATTTACTATATTAAATTAAGTAATAATTTTATTAAAATTAGCATTAAATAAAATAAAATTTTGTAATCTAATATTACATTCATACTGGGAGGGTTAATTGCCAATAATAATAATAAATGAAATAATGATAATGTGGGTGATATGATTTGACAAGCTACTTAAAACTTACAATTCCAGCGATGGTCTCCCTCCATGTCTTTAGGTTTATCATATCCCGAGTGTATGCACATTTAAAAATTCACAATCACAACACATTTATTGATTATATTTTCCATCAGTTTACTTGCAGAATAAATAAACTTCACGATACGGATGGTACAATGGGCCAATCATTAAATTATTAATCCAACTTCAAGTATATAATAAAAACACTAAAACATCTATCTGAAATAACTAACATATATTACATGACGATAATTACGTGGAATGAAGAGGGAGAGCAAAATACTAACAAATGAACATTGACATATGGATGCGTGAGGGTTAACAAGACACAAACATCAACTTAATTCATTAATATAATAGCTACCTACTTTTCTGACACGTTTGGTGCAGAACTCAGCCAATTAATCATAAATAAACAGAACATCTATCACTTTACTTTAAGGAATATAATTATCACATCATATACTATCAAATAAGAAAATATACCACCACCCATAGCTCAATAGGTAAGTAATTAAAGGGAGCATTACTCAATCCGAATAGCATGATTATCCCTTCAATCGCCTCTTCACTCAAAAGGTATTTAACGCATTTCATATAGGGCAAATCCATAAGTAGATAAACTCTCAAATTTTCACTTTCTTTAACACATAGGATCAGTGGAAACCAATGGAAAAACAAATAAGCATAAATCTAACTCTTATAAAATAGCTTATGATAGCAAACACACACACGAACATATGATCATATATAGAATATTTTAGAAATCACATCTGGCAATAAAATGTTATATTAGCATTAATTAAATTCAAAATGAATCTAATACCTATGAAAAATTATGAACATCAAATTTCAAATTAACATAAATACTATCAAGTAAGTCTGCCCATTTGGCAATATTGGCATAAATATTTCCATGTATCTATTTATCATTACCAACTAATGAATAATGATAAAGCATTCAATTTGCACCAATAATATGAGCACAGGAATATAACATTTTTACATGATACAACAAAAGAAAATATTACCGATTTGGTATAATTTATACCAAAATCTCCGAGACATTCTAGAGGAGATTAGGCACATAAATATATAATAATAAATCAAGTTAATATCAAACTAAACATAAAAGAAAATCTACCTATCTATCATATGCAATGGAAAGAAATGCATGTCAAGCTTTCTATCATTAAAATAAAAGTTCCCCTTTTCTTTTTTTAGTTCACACTCAAAATTTTAAGAGTAGAAACATACACGTAGCTTACCTACGATGGTAATGATGGATAAACAAACATTAAAACATATAAACATTACACCTGCAGAATAAACATGAATTTGGCAAAACAGCAATAATCTCCAATGTTGTTAGGGTTTCCTAATGGACATTACAAGCAGCTTTTGCACATATTTGAATCAATTTATTTGTCATAAAATCTCCAAAGCTCAGCAAGACCATCCAAATAAATGTTTATGATTCACTCTATTTTCAACTTTGTTCCGTCTAAAATTTCCAGCATTTAATAAAATTTAATAACAATTAAGCTCAGGGATATTTGGTCATCCATGCTTATACACATTTCTGATAAATAATTATCAAATATCATTAAGTCACACATTCTATCACTCATTTATAGGTGTAAATGGTAAGGTAATTTGGAATACACAGCTATTCTAATAATGTAATAATGCATTGGTGGTCAAGAGGTCAGCGCGACTGCCTTGCACTTGCAGGCAATTGCCCGGGTTGCGGGTTCGCGTCCCGGCCGATGCTATGACACTTAAAAAAAATAATAATAATGTAAAGTATTATAATAAAAAATTTATCTGTTTATACATAGCTATTCTAATAATGTAAAGTATTATAATAAATAATTTATCTGTTTCAGCCTTATTTTACACAATAAAAATAGAAAACTTATTAAATGAGAGTCAATAAAATATATTCATTAAACAGTTCAGCATAACTTTTCCAATTATTATCAGTATTGTTAATTTACGTACTTCCAGTATCACACTAGTCATTATAAGTAGGTTATAGCAAAATTGTATTAGCAATTTTTTTTATATAATGTCCATGCATTTTGAATAAAAGTAAATTCAAACTGTTAGTTGATAGAAGCTAGAGCTGGGGTACCTTTAAAAGTTTAGCCTTACATATTGAACAATCCTATCATGTGTCCTTCACAATTACACATTGGCATTTATGATTAAGTAGTATGAAAGAAGTTTACTTAGTAAAAGGAATAGTAGAGAATTTAATGAAAATATTAGGATCACTTGTTTTATTACATAGATTATCTCTACTTTATTTTTACTATTTTTTTCTTTTTCTTTTAGGAAGAAAAAAATTTCACCTTTTCTAAAACTTTTTCTGAAGTCCTCAGTCTACTTAGCCACGTCTCTTTTTTTACAGTTATAATGAGACCAACAATATGCAAGAATTTATTATTTGTAAAAAAAAATGTTAGGAATAGAGTATTGAAAAAAAGAAAATATTAAATTACAAATACTTCCTAATAATAAATGAAATAAATAACTTTTACGTTTTCAAATGAAAGATTTTATGCAATAAATAACTAATAAAAAAGTCATATTAGCTGATGCTGTGTGTGTGTTCATCTGTCTGTCCATTAATCCAAAGGTCTACTAATGACTGAGTTATTAGCAATATCTATGGCAAAATAAATAATGTTATTGCAAGATGGATATTCTGATAATTAGAAATATGAATGAAGTGTAAAATGATGTGACTGGACCTGCACCCACATATACAAGTTAGATCTTGGAATGGCAATAAACAATAGATTAGAAAATTAATGAATAAGCACTCATCAGGGCTTTACAGACAAACAATACTCATTCCCACTAGTTTAGATTTCATACCAATAACTCCTGATACAATCCATTCCCCTCTCCAACTATTAAGCATACATAAAAAAATTTAATGATTGGTTCACTCCAGCTAACATCCTAAGAACTTTTCAACCAAATTATACATTAAGTTATGTCACAACTCTTTTTTTTATTAGTATCCCTGACCACTATTGGCATAATGTGAACTTCCCACATTCCTTCATGGTGCCAATATGGAAGGTCACAATATACATTGAAACAGATATATTGTTCCACATCTATATTCAGAAGACACCCCCCCCCCCAATTAAATAGACTAGCATGATTTGATCAAATTAAAAAGAAAAAAAAAGAAAACAAATACGTTTAAATCTTCAAAAAAAAAAAGTATAAATCTTTCTTTATTAAAATTCATCAATCCAAAAATAAAATCAATAAAGTAAAAAAGAAAAAAATATATTTAAACATTAGAAAAAGATAAGCTTATTTTGTATTTCAGAAAAATAATTTGTAAGGCAAAATAACTTAGGTGTTAAGTCAATGCTCCAGGCAATGAAATTTAAAATTAATTTGAATTCGAAAACACCTAGCCAGATAATTGAAAACGGACTTCTACTGCCAAAAAGAATAGCCAATGAACTGGGGGAAATGGCACGAACATGGACGAAAACACACACCAACACCAATTGAAGCAAGGGTCATAAAGAGTGAATCCATTCTGAGGGGCAGAGACTATAAATAGACTGGAAAATTCGTATTATAAGAGAATAGTTTTTTTACCACTTGTATTAGATAAAAAAAGTGAGAAAATCAAGCAGAGAAAGTATAAATAGGCTGGAAAATTCAGATTATCAGAGAGTGTTTGTTTTTTATCAGTTTTATTAAGTAAAGCAAGAGAGAAAAATCAAACTTATCCATGAAGAAACAATTTAACATGGGCGGTTAGCCTGCTTTTTCTCTCTATCCACAATCTTGAAGTAAGCTCCAGTATCAGTCTACAATGCCGTTCATCAAGCCCCATCGTTATTGAAAAAAAAACAACAGTAAATGAAAACCTGAGTTTTTAAAAAGTAAGCATTAAAAATAATAATAATTCAATTATTAATTCTATAATAAAGTTTATAATAAAAATGAAAACATTAATTGTGTTCTATATTCCAAATCATAAGTTCTCTACCAACACGGAAATGCTGATTTCAAACTTATATGTCTATGTTGACTGAAAAATAAATATCTGAACTATATATCAGAATAATTAAATTAAGATTATAAATGAAACTGCTGATAAACCTATATGTAAAAATATATGTCTGTGGCAGACAAAATTACAAATATTTATGCTAGAATAATTAAATGAATTATAAATGCTTACATGCATATTGATTGTGTCTGAGTAAAATAATGAAACTTATGTGTATAAATGCACATCTATACTTGACTGGATTATAAATAGTCCACAAATTCGATATTGCTTATATTACCTATTTACCTACCTATGATATATTGAAAAATATTGAAATGCTATATGAATTATAAATGCTTACATGCATATTGATTGTTGTCTGAGTAAAATAATGAAACTTATGTGTATAAACAATACTTGACTGGATTATAAATAGTCCACAAATCCAATATTGCTTATATTACCTGTTTACCTAACGTGTGATGGATATTGAAATATTGAAATGCTATATGAATTATAAATGCTTACATGCATATTGATTGTGTCTGAGTAAAATAATGAAACTTATGTGTATAAATGCACATCTATACTTGACTGGATTATAAATAGTCCACAAATTCGATAATGCTTATATTACCTATTTACCTACCTATGATAAATTGAAAAATATTGAAATGCTATATGAATTATAAATGCTTACATGCATATTGATTGTTGTCTGAGTAAAATAATGAAACTTATGTGTATAAATGCACATCTATACTTGACGGGATTATAAATACTTCACAAATCTGGAATTTCTTATATTACCTGTTTACGTACCTGTGATAAATTTAAAAATATTGAAATGCTATATGAACTATAAATGCTTACATGCATATTGATTGTTGTCTGAGTAAAATAATGAAACTTATGTGTATAAACAATACTTGACTGGATTATAAATAGTCCACAAATCCAATATTGCTTATATTACCTGTTTACCTAACGTGTGATGGATATTGAAATATTGAAATGCTATATGAATTATAAATGCTTACATGCATATTGATTGTGTCTGAGTAAAATAATGAAACTTATGTGTATAAATGCACATCTATACTTGACTGGATTATAAATAGTCCACAAATTCGATATTGCTTATATTACCTATTTACCTACCTATGATAAATTGAAAAATATTGAAATGCTATATGAATTATAAATGCTTACATGCATATTGATTGTTGTCTGAGTAAAATAATGAAACTTATGTGTATAAATGCACATCTATACTTGACGGGATTATAAATACTTCACAGATCTGGAATTTCTTATATTCCCTGTTTACGTACCTGTGATAAATTTAAAAATATTGAAATGCTATATGAACTATAAATGCTTACATGCATATTGATTGTTGTCTGAGTAAAATAATGAAACTTATGTGTATAAACAATACTTGACTGAATTATAAATAGTCCACAAATCCAATATTGCTTATATTACCTGTTTACCTAACGTGTGATGGATATTGAAATATTGAAATGCTATATGAATTATAAATGCTTACATGCATATTGATTGTGTCTGAGTAAAATAATGAAACTTATGTGTATAAATGCACATCTATACTTGACTGGATTATAAATAGTCCACAAATTCAATATTGCTTATATTACCTATTTACCTACCTATGATAAATTGAAAAATATTGAAATGCTATATGAATTATAAATGCTTACATGCATATTGATTGTTGTCTGAGTAAAATAATGAAACTTATGTGTATAAATGCACATCTATACTTGACGGGATTATAAATACTTCACAAATCTGGAATTTCTTATATTACCTGTTTACGTACCTGTGATAAATTTAAAAATATTGAAATGCTATATGAACTATAAATGCTTACATACATATTGATTGGGTCTGAGTAAAATAATGAAACTTATGTGTATAAACTATACTTGACTGGATTATAAATAGTCCACAAATCTGGTATTGCTTATATTACCTGTTTACCTACCTGTGATAAATTTACAAATAATGAAATGCTATATGAATCACAAATGCTTACATGCATATTGGTTGTATCTCAATAAAACAATGAAACTTATATATATAAATACACATCTATACTTGACTGAATTATAAAAGCTTCACAAATCTGGAATTGCTCATCTTACCTGTTTACCTACATAAAAAGGATATACAGATATGGAACAAATAGTTAAAAATATTCATACAGTAATGGTAGACATCTACTTGATAAAAGACCTTTTGACTTCTTCACATAAGAGAAATTGAAATGAGCTTTCATTTGAAATAAATGATGAACTTTATTGGAAGGACTTATCAATATCATTGTTAAAAAAACGATTGTTACTTAAAATTAATTTTAGTTGTTCAGTTGCATTTTTTGCATCATTTATAATTCAATGCACTCGTTCATGAGAATTTCATACCTCCTGAGCTATATCTGGCATAACTAGATCTAGGTAAGTCAGGTTGTAGTGATATGGAACTATAGTGGTGCTGTTTGGGAAACCAAACACAGAAATTTCTAGGTGTTTCCAGTCTCTATGGTGCTACATCCTCTGATGAGCAGGAAATATTGTTATAGGTGGGGAAAGCCAATTGATGGTTTCTCCCTACAATATGCTCATCAGGAAATTGTTACAACTGAGTTAGTAAAAGGGTTGTATGGTCGTCCGGTTACACTTGTCACCATACTGTGAGGCCAGATCTAGCTAGCCTATCCATAGGCATAAAAGAGCTAAAAATAAGTAATAAACAAAAGAAGAAATGGAAAAGGCATAAGCAAATCACGATTCTGTGATGTGAACAGTGCATATGATGGAGTGATGTGAAATGAACAAAAATGGTGGTAAATTAAAATTTTAAAAGAACAGCATAAATGATGAATAGGGATAACAAAGACTTGGAGCCAAATCATGGTTTGGATGAAGAAAGAAGCTTATCAAAATTGAAATAAAGTACAAATTAAAAAAATTAAAATATTGATGATAACCAGATCAAAAACAAAAAAAAGATGATGGATACAGAAAGTATAGAGAATCTTCCTGAGGAAAAAGATAAACAAGAAGTCAAAGCAGATGATCAAAAGCAATCACAGAAAACAGGGGAGAAATCTATGTTAGCCCAGTTAATGGAAATGATAAAAGAAAATAACAAATAACAGAGAGAACAGAGAGAAGACAGCAAGAAAAGAGAGGAAGATAAAAAAACAGAGAGAAGAAGACAATAAGGAAAGAGAGGAAGATAAACAAAACATACAGAACAGAGAGAAAAAGACAACAAGAAAAGAGAGGGAGATAAAAAAGAATATAGATTACAGAAAGAAGACAACAAGAAAAGAGAGGAACAGAGAGAAAACAGGAAAAAAGAGGAAGATAAAAAATATCAGAGAACAAAAAGAAGAAGACAACAAGAAAAGAGAGGAAGATAAAAAAGAACATAGAGAAGACAACAAGAAAAGAGAGGAAGATAAAAAAGAATATAAAGAACAGAGAAAAGAAGACAACAAGAAAAAAGAGGAACAGAAGACAACAAGAAAAGAGAGGAAGATAAAAAAGAACATAGAGAACAAAGAGAAGAAGACAAAAGAGAATTGAAAGAACAAACCAGAGAAATAACCAAAAGCCAAAATGAAAAGTTCAACCAGTTAATAAAAGAAATGACTAACAAAATATTAAAAATTAAGAAAAAAGTGATGGAGGAAGTAAAAGGCTCAAAATGATCCAGATATGTGAGGCCATGGATACAAAAATAATAAGAATCCAAGAATCCATGCAGGAGAAGGTGGATATATTGACCACCAAGATGAAAGAAATAGAAATAAAAAATAGCAATATATTGCCTAAACAAGGAAGGCAGAAACAATCCCAAAAGAAAGTCAAAAAGAGAATCATCAAGTTATTCACAAAGTCCCTATAACCAACCAGATATCTGAAATTGTAAATCAATTTTTAAAAATCAGAATTTTTTCAGGGAGCTGTAATGAAGCACCTATAGAATATGTAAAAAGTTAGGAGAGGTACTTTAGTATTAATGCCTAGACACAAGAGGTAAAACTGGCAATAGCATGTAGTCATCACCAAGGTGCAATGCAAGCATGGTGGGATTCCCTGTTCACCCAACCTACAAATTTTGAGGATTTTAAAAAAGCACTAATAAGCTGTTACTGGAGTGACAATTATCAAGAGGGGATTAAATACAAGGTGTCCCAGGAGAAATGTCCATCTGGAGAGCCTTATACAACCTTCTTTAGAAGACAGGTGGCCAGCTTAAGAGCCTTGACATCTGAGCCCCTATCTGAACTTCAGTGAACTTCAGATTATTAGATTGATATGACACAGCTTCTTGAGTTATGTAGAAAGAATGCTAATTGGGGCCGATTGTCAATCTATTGAGCAGGTTGCTAAACTATTAACAGCATATGGTAGCTGCGGTGCATCAGCAACCAAGGAAGGAGGAGCAAAGCAACCACAAAACAAACCTCCCTATAGAAGAAATGATGGACCTAGAATAGGAGCCATCAGGTACAAAAGGAAAATGCCTCCTCATAAATATAGCAAATATAACCCACCACCATGGTATCATCACCAAAGAAATGGGATACCACCATGGAAAAGGCAAAGAAGATTTTCAACAGGCAATATGCATAGACCATACCAAACCCGTGTTATAAAAAGATCAAATAGTGATTATAACTTGCAGAAAAGCATAGCTAGAAACCCAAGCCACCATGATGATGTATGGCCTAAAAATGCATGGAAATAGGACAAAATAGAAGTCCATCACCTCAAAACAAAGAAAGATGTTGTGGGAGAACAGATCATGACCATCAGTCTCCCAAGTCAAGTTGTAGTTACAATACAGAACAATAATATAAAGATAGCTGATGGAAGAAGTTTGTGAGTGGGATGTAGTGATGCATGATTTGTGTTTTTTATGTTGAAGTGGGTGGATGATTAAGCAGAGCTGCTTGGATTCATTGTGTTCATGATGGTCTGAAATATATGCTTGGCACTATCTAGATCTGGATGTTGAGATCCCAGATTAGACCAGCAGTGAATATATATAGGCCTCATGAATAGGCCTTGGTCTCATGAATAGACCAAAGGAATAAGCCCCTAAGACTCACAGAAACTTAGCAGGGTGGGCTCAGTGCCAAATATTTTTTTCTGGCTCCTACTCTTATTTGGATGATTCCCCTAGGTACAAGAGAGGTAGTGCTTACAAATGAGATATTTTCTCATGACTTTATGGAGCAGTGTGTACTGGTAGTTTGTGTTTGGCCATCTGCTATTCTAGCATTGGGGGCTACAGTTTATGTATTTACTCTTTCCAACACATCTTACCCATTTCATCAGCAAATCTAAAATCAGTAGAGACACAATAATGAGAAATGAAATGTATATTGTGTGGAATAAAATCGTACTTCCAGGTGATTTCATCCCAAAATTTGGTGGATGGTAATGAAACAGATATACTGTTCCATGTATATCTTCATAAGATCCCTCCCCCAATTAAAAAGACTAGCATGATTTGGTCAAATTAAAAAGACAAAAAACAAATACATTTAAATCTGTAATAAAAAAAAAGTATAAATCTTTCTTTATTAAAATTCATCAATCCAAAAAAAAAATCAATAAAGTAAAAAATATATTTAAACAGTAGAAAAAGATAAGCTTACTTTGTATTTCAGAAAAATAATTCGTAAAGCAAAATAACTTACGTGTTAAGTCAATGCTCCAGGCAATAACATTTAAAATTAATTGGAATTCGAAAAACATGGCCAGATAATTGAAAACAGTCTTCTACCACCAAAAAGAATACCAATGATACCAATGAGCTAAGGAAAATGGCATGAACATGGGTGAAAACACACACCAACACCAATTGAAGCAAGGGTAATAAAAAGTGAATCTGTTCTGAGAGGCAGAAAGAGTATAAATAGACGAAAATTCAGATTATCAGAGAGAGAATAGTTTTTTTTATCAGTTGTATTGGATAAAACAAGAGAGAAAATCAAGCAGAGAAAATATAAATAGGCTGGAAAATTTGGATTATCAGAGAGTGTTTTTTTTATCAGTTTTATTAAGTAAAATAAGAGAGAAAAATCAAACTTATCCATGAAGAAACATTTAAACATGAGCGGTTCGCCTGCTTAAGCTCCAGTCTCAGTCTACAGTGCCGTTCATCAATCCCCATCATTATTGAAAGAAAACAACAGTAAATGAAGACCTGAGTTTTTAAAAAGCATTAAAAATAATAATAATAATTCAATTATTTCTATAACAAAGTTTATAATAAAAATGAAAACATTGTGTTCTATATTCCAAATCATAAGTGCTCTACCAACACGGAAATGCTGATAACAAACTTATAAGTCTATGTTAACTGAAAAATAAATATATGAGCTATATATCAGAATAATTAAATTAAGATTATAAATGAAACTGCTGATAAACCTATATGTAAAAATATATGTCTGTGGCAGACCAAATAACAATACTCATGCTAGAATAATTAAATGAAATTATAAATGCTTACATGCATATTGATTGTGTCTGAGTAAAATAATGAAACTTATGTGTATAAATGCACATCTATACTTGACTGGATTATAAATAGTCCACAAATCTGGTATTGCTTATATTACCTGTTTACCTACCTGTGATAAATTTAAAAATATTGAAATGCTATATGAATTATAAATGTTTACATGCATATTGACTGTGTCTGAGTAAAATACTGAAACTTATGTGTATAAATACACATCTATACTTGACCGGATTATAAATACTCGATAAATCTGGAATTGCTTATATTACCTGTTACTTACGTGTGATAAATTTAAAAATATTGAAATGCTATATGAATTATAAATGCTTACATGCATATTGATTGTGTCTGAGTAAAATAATGAAACTTATGTGTATAAACAATACTTGACTGGATTATAAATACTCCACAAATCCAATATTGCTTATATTACCTGTTTACCTAACGTGTGATGGATATTGAAATATTGAAATGCTATATGAATTATAAATGCTTACATGCATATTGATTGTGTCTGAGTAAAATAATGAAACTCATGTGTATAAATGCACATCTATACTTGACTGGATTATAAATAGTCCACAAATCTGGTATTGCTTATATTACCTGTTTACCTACCTGTGATAAATTTAAAAATAATTTAATGCTATATGGATCACAAATGCTTACATGCATATTGGTTGTGTCTGAATAAAACAATGAAGCTTATGTATATAAATACACATCTATACTTGACTGAATTATAAAAGCTTCACAAATCTGAAATTGCTCATCTTACCTGTTTACCTACCTAAAAAGGATATACAGATATGGAACAAATAGTTAAAAATATTCACACAGTAATGGTAGACATCTACTTGATAAAAGATCTTTTGACTTCTTCACACAAGAGAAATTGAAATGAGCCTTCATTTGAAATAAATGAAGAACTTTATTGGAAGGACTTATCAATATCATTGTTAATAAAACTATTGTTACTTAAAATTAATTTTAGTTGTTCAGTTCCATTTTTTGCATCACTTATCATTCATTGCACTTGTTCATGAGAATTCCATGCCTCCTGCACTATGCCTGGTGTAACTAGATCTAGATAAGTCAGGTTGTAGTGAGATGGAACTCTAGTGGTGCTGTTTGGGAAACCAAACACAGAAATTTCTAGGTGTTTCCAGTCTCTATGGTGCTTCATACTCTGATGAGCAGGAAATATTGTTGTAGGTGGGATGAAATCTGTATTGGGGAAAGCCCATCAATGGTTCCCCCCTACAATATGCTCATCAGGAAATTGTTACAACCGAGGTAATAAAAGGGTTGTACGGTAGTACGGTTATAATATATATAAGTAAGAATTTATAATGTAGGATTTGAAAATTGTGCAAGAGTTAGGAGATCATTCAGACGGTCAGAGTAAAACAACTCAGCTTAAAAGAAGCCATATCTCACAATCTGAACTACAGAAGTAAATTGAATGGATGGTGAACAACATGCAATTACAACTGACAGAGAGCATTTCAGATTGACAGATAACTCAATAATAAATAATAAAGGTGGTATCACATTATTGTTTACAATGCATACAGAAAGGTGGTCAATTAAGATGCTCTTGACTGGCTCTGTCATATTTGTACAAAAGGAGTATGCCTGCATGATGGCCAAGGTTATATCTCTGAAGAACAGTGGCACTAGTTGCATGTTGGGATGGTTCATCCATATGTTTCCCATACACTTATTCATTGGAGGTGCCTAAGAAAGATCCCGAGTAGGAAATTAATCTACTTTGAGAGGGATAATGAAGAGTAAGACTGGTCATTCCAAAGATCCCAAAAATACATGACAAAGCAAGAAAATCATAAATAATGATTGCAATGATACTCCATAATACCTAAAATATATAAAAAGTTTGTGTCATTAATGACCATGGTAAATTAATAAACACCTGATTATTATAAGATGCTCTCCTGCATAATGGAATGCTTAAACACAATGCACTTAAAGAGTCAGAGTTTAAAACTAAAAGGGAATAAATTGCTCTCTCCAACACCTCTGAAATATCTCCTTACATTTTTACAAGTGATCAGTGTACAGATAACTTATATTACTTACAAAATAAAACCATAGATTACATATTTAAATTCACTTCTGGTGAGATTTCATTAGATAAAATGATAAAACAACACCTCTGAAATATCTCCTTACATTTTTACAAGTGATCAGTGTACAGATAACTTATATTACTTACAAAATAAAACCATAGATTACATATTTAAATTCACTTCTGGTGAAATTTCATTAGATAAAATGATAAAACAACTTTAATGACTAGATAAGGATTAATTTTCAGTTAGAGATAACAATTAAACATAAACATTAAGACTTTCCGATCATTTAAAGAATAAAATTATTATAAAATAATTGGTAAAAAACCAAGTAAGTTTATAACAACAAACTTTAAAGGAAATTTACATCTCCATAATTTAATAGAAAACAATTGGTGATGGGTTTAAATTCACTTGCTAGATTGTATAACTCCTATCAAAATAAATTAGAATAACAAACTGAGAGAAAATAAAAATAATTCTAAGTTGCCCACCCAAACATAGTAATTTATATAGCATTAGAATAAATTGCACAGACATTATTCACATTTATATAACAGCTTTAAAAATTAAGTAAAAAGAAAGAAAGGTATACAATATAGTGTAGGATTAGAATACTTTATTAATTAAAGTTCATTAGTTGATGGTAATATAGATGTTACCTTGAGTTTGAGGACACAATGATGTTGGTAATCAGTGGATCATGATCATCAACTGGCTTGGGTTGGAAACAGGCTTTGGTAGAGTTCAGGATTCACTTTCAGGCAAACATATCACTGAACAGTCCACATATTCAGTCTAGATATTCCAGACTTTGGCATAGTGAACTAGATGAGCTTCCCAGAGATATGGGGAAGCAAACGATCTCCTTTACCCCTGGCATGATTTACTTCACAATGCAAACTTGTGACAAGAATCTCCCTCCTAAAAAAAAAACTAAAATAAAATTTAGCTATTTATACACAAGCAAATATTTTAAAAATGCTGGCCATTGTTTCAAACTCAGACACTTGGTTGAGATTCAAAGCTGATCTCCATTTCCATATATGGTAATGAAAAAGACAAGAATAATCAAATAAAATTTAATTAAAGAATCTCTGGCACTTATAACATTCCATACATCTTTTAGAATGACACAATGGCCCACAAAATTTTAAGATCAACCGACTGCATTGTTTCACTCTTAAATATCAGTTTACATTTATACAAACTATTAGTAATAAATTTCTAAAATACTATTGTTTGTCTCTTAAATGACAATTTTACTTTTATACAAATTACTAGCAACAAATTTATAAAATATTATTGTTTGTCTCCTAAATGACAATTTTACCTTTATACAAATTATTAATTCAAAATATAAATATTACAGAAAAATATATATTATACATTGGTTAAAAAGTTACAAAAATAAAATTACAAAATTTTATAACTTTCAAATGTTAATTTTCATACGCACATGCACGTGTGCAAGTTGAATGGGCAGACAAATTAAATGTTCATGTATTCATACATATCTCTATATATACTACTGTCTATTAAAATTATGTATAGTTTTGGTTCAAACCGGTTCTAGTGCTTATATAATCGGCACTAGGTGAGGCGCAAATCTGCAGAACAGATTTCCAGCTTCATTATGTGCCAGTTGTCTCTTTCTTCAAAGCATTTATCTCAAAAATTAAAGCCATATTTAGTAAGCTACTCTGGTCTAAAAAAACCATAGTGATCTCAACTAAAAACTCAATCCCTTATCAAAAACGATATTGGCTTGCATAGCATTAACATCTTCCACTTGCAAAAGCTGAGAAACTTAATAGTCACCAGGATTGCAAAATTCCCTAGACTCAAACAATTAGTTGAGGTCACTCCAACAGATAGGCTACCTCCAAAAGGCTCATTTTTTGCTACCATTATCTATCAATATAAGACCACAGTATACAATCCGGATCAGTTTCTACATAAATATTCATACTGGGAAATCTACAAATTTAGTCGACACTCAAACTGATGTGAGTGCTTCTCCTCCTATGTTAGAAATTAACAACAAAAAATTGCTCAAGGAATTTAAGAAATGGGCCCTTGACCCCAACTATTTTGACTTCATAATCAAAATAAATCTAGTTGCCATGCCAACAACACATTTTCTATATCATAAGAGACTACATCTATCCATTGATCCCTTCAGTGGATTGTGTCACTGAGCAGAGAAAACACTAAACTACCTCATATACCAATGTATGGTTCTAACCCACACACAACAAATTATGTGTAATGCCTACAGAAAGTCTGGTATAATGATCAATCAAATACTTGTTGCTTTTCAGGAAAGATCAATACCCAGCCTTAGAGTGGCCATGTTCATCTTATATGTGTACTGGTGCATCAGATGCACTTTCTTGATTGGAAAAAACACCAGACTCCACCCATCTACATTTAAAAACAAATTAGCACACATTCAAAATAAAGACAGACTAATAACCAGTCTGCATTTATATGCAGCAACTTGCTCTCTGGTAAAATAGCCATCAATATTGTAAGTCTTCCACCCACTAAGTCCATAAAATAAAATTTAAAAAAATCCAAAAATTAAGTCTGGCAAGCTTTCTAGGTGGGAGAATTGGCAAGTTCATGTTCTTTTTTCATTTTTATTTACATCTATTGATATATCACACCATAAAGTGTAAGCCCAAAGTTCAATTAAAACAACATCAGTGTGATACACAACTTTTTATCAATTATGAAAAAAATATTAAAATGAACTATATAATTTTAGCCACATACCCAGGAATTAATGAACAATCACTCCAAATTGGATCACACCCAACTGCAATGGTTTATAATTAGAAGAAATTCAAGAAATTGCACACTTACATAAAAACAATAGACTATATTCTCACTTAAACTAAAACTCTCACAACTGAAATTCCCTTAAAAATACATACACACACCCAACTGACACAAGTAACCTCATACATTAATGAATGAACTAATAAATAATGGGCAATGCTTTTTCAATTGAAACATCTATTTCTGGAACACCCATTAAATAGCCCCCAATAACATGTGTAACACCATAAATTAATATATATTATAATACCAAATAATGCAATGCAAAATTATGTAAAAACAAATGCAAACAATATAAAATTTCTTAATATTATTTACTTATAATTTATGCTATATGAGTATTGGAGTTTTTACAATATCTTTTCAATGTTATAGAATTAAAGGTAATATGTATATTTAGTATGGAATTATTTAGTGTGATGTAAATGAATGAATTATTGGAATCGATGTCTTATTTCTTATTAAATTTCCTAAGCTATAATTCAGATGTCAAGTTATTTTATATTAATTATAATAAGTTTAATTGGTTTCTCACACCATGCATTAAATGTTGTTATATGATAAATAGTAAGATTATTAAAAGTATTTTGATATATTGTTTTAGTTATGGTTTTGAAGTATGGAATGTCTTATGCAACATGTAGCTGAAGATGCAATTTTGGCAAATTATGAAGTTTTATTTTTATTAAATTTATTAAGAGGTCATTAGAAAAGATTCAAACATCGATTTTCAAGTTCTCTTCAACTATTCACTCCATCTTGTATGAGTGCTACACATTGACCACATTTATGTGAAAATGATCTCCAATTTATGTGTATTTCATACTGAACTATCATCAGATTTTGAATAATATGGTTGGCTGAAGAGTTAGAGGTAGAAGATCCAGGTCTGTCCATTAACATTTGAAGATTTACTATTGTAATATAAATTCAGCACTGATTTTATATATATGTATGTCCGTGTGTGTAATAGATGATGATTTGGACCAACCGATGAGTGCTGGTTCAACATGAAATATTTTTTCACATGTAGTAGTCATATGCATCAGCCACGTAAGATGAGTGAATAGCTAAAAAGAGCTTAAAAGTCTGTGTTCAAATTTCCTTTAATTACATCTAAAGTTCAGAATATATATATTATTTTTGTACTCACATGTAAGATTAGTGATATATAATCCTAATTATTTATTTGTACTTATGGACAAGTGTGTCCTTTTAGATTATTATATCATTTTATCTATTGCAATTCCTGATATTTTTTTTTAAGAAAATGTTAAGGCATGTGTAATGCCAAACATGTCTTTGTTTTAGTCTTGATGGTATAAGAGTAGTTTGAGTATATTGATGCTGTTGATATATATAGCATGCATATTTCACGATAAAATATTTTATGTTTAAACCTCCAAATTCAGTATTATTTTGTGTTGATAATATTTATTTATCAATACATTGGATACTTTTCATATTTATGTCATACTGGGAAAAAAGCTAGATTATTAAAATAAATGTGAGACCTTTCTATATTCATAGCTGATAATAGGTTTTTCTTTATATAATTAAATTTATTATTAAAATATTGTAATAATTGTATTATTCTTAATCATATTAAATTACAATAATTTATAATTGTTATGTTTTCTATTATTAATAAAATTTGTTTGATCCTTAAATTTTGACTTTGTGCCAGTATCATCATCTGCATCATCAGATAATCTAAATCCCCAAATACTATAATGTTTATACAATGATACTTAAAAGTCACTTTATTAAATTATATTTTGTTTGATGTTAAAATAACATCCAGAGATTATTTTATTTTATTATTTTAATGTGGATTTTAAGAAACAGTGTGATATATGAGTATGAGCAAAATCCCTTTCTTATTCATAGTATCATTACTATTATCCTAGATTGTTGAACAAAAATAATTTTAAATATAAGAATCTCATTATTAATTCAAATTAAAATTATTTGCTTATTGATTAAAATAGAATATTATTAGAAAAATGAATAATATTTTATTGGACATTAGGATATAGATATTTATATAATTCAAACCTGAGATAAAGAGTAATTAGATTTACTATGAAGTTTTAATGGTACCCTGGTTTTATGCACCCTTGCTTGGTCAGATTTATTGAGTGCAGCAGTAGAACAGTGACCCAAATGTTATGATTGTAGATTTTGATGATCAATATGATGACTCAATCATTTGGTTGCTAACTAACTGCTTAGTGGGATTACAATATATATATCTTCAATGGTAATTTGGCTTCAAATTCAGGTAAATGGATTTTTTACATTAAACCTTAATAAACTGAGATATCTAATATTGGTTGGAATGTGAATATTTAAATATTTTCAACTGGAGAATAAAATCCTAAGATAATTTGGTTTGGTTAATCAATGTACTGAAGACAAAGCAAAATATGAATGTGTTATATCATCTCCTTCACTTCTTGTAACAAAGATGCCAATAAGTTACAGTATTTAGGCAGATGCCTCAAGGGTGTGGAGGATTTGGTCTAACTTCTGGGTTGATGGATGGTTGATAGAATTGAACTAAGATGAATGATGCACTGAGATATGTATAACTAATTATATATATATCGTAACCATGTGATCTGCCACCTGTTTTTATTAAGACAACTTATCAGTGCAGTATATAATACTTAACCATAAAAAGAAAATAAAAGATGAAATAAGACTAATAACTAGACATAAAACTATATCATTTAATATGTAAATAAATGGTCTCACTTAATAAACAATATCTCATATATTTATAGTTAAATAGTTATCTAATAAAAGATATTTAAAAAGTATATAACTGCTATTCATATTTAATTAATAAAGTGCATGTTTATAATGTAACATTTTTATCAAAAGTTAAAAGAAAGAAAGAAAGAGAGCTAGCTTAATGAATATTTTAAGTTTTAGTGTTGAAAATTTGTTGGGTTATTTAAAGTTGAAGTGGATTATTAAAAGAAGCTTGCCTTAAATAAGATCAGTTTTACACTCTTAGATGTGTGTGCATGCACGGGTGTATAAGTTGATTTTTAGATCTTTAATTTTATTTATTAAAATATTCAATTTATTTATTAACTTTTAAAAGTAAAATAGATAATAAACTTAGCAAATAAAATATTTATTATTCTTAACTTCTGATAAAAACAGCAATCAAAATGTAAAAAAAAAATCAGTAAATTTATTACACATATTTTATGTTTATTATTTAAAAAAAAAAAAAAAACTATTCACGTTAAGTATTATTAAACTTGAAATTGAAACACAGAATGATGACATGTGATTTGTTTTTTGTTTTTTTTATATTGGAGAAAAGAGCGCGGAACTGGAGAGAATTGAGAGAGTTTCATCATGGAGATTGTCCTTTCAAGAAAAAAAAAAGGAAAACAGTATAACTTTTATTTTTTGCCTTTTGTTTTTTTAAAAACAAGTAAAAATTATATTTGTTCTTTAAAGTTGTCACATCAATGCATTGCTGAGAGAAATTAAGGTATCAAGTTTTATGCTTTCTTAACTAAACGAATCTAAATTTTACAATAATGTGCCAAGATAATACTTTTAACTCAACATATAACTTTAAAAATTTTCAACAAATAAAAATGGTAATCTTAATTGAAATCATAAGGAAAATTCTAAATAATTATTTAATGCTAATAAATCGTATTCTTTGTGGCAGTAAATTTAAGACCAAGTTAAAAATAATAATAGAAATGTTAAGACTGTTCAAAACTAAAGTAATTTAAATAAATGTTTGGTCTTAATTATTAACTTAAAAAAAAAAAAAATCCAACAAAGTCTAAATGAAAAAAAAAAAACAGAGAGAAATTGAATACTGTTTTCTGAAAATTAAAAATTTGTTAATGAAAACTGGCATATCATTTATTTATGGCGGAAATGTTGCTTTATTGTCTGCTTCTCCAGAAAGAGGGAAAACTGTTAATAAAATATTTTTCAATGAAACCGCGGATAACTAGAATTTAATAATAATTGTATAAAATTGTCATATTCAAACTAGCTAGTTAATATTAAATCGTGTCCTGTAATGGATCCATACCTGTTCATTTAAAGTAGTATATTGTATTCGTGTGCTTGTCTACTATCATAGTGAAGTTATAGATTGTTGTTTTCTTTTTATACAGAATAAATAAATAAGTAAACATATTGGTTTGAAAATATTAATGCGTCGATCTGGCTACTGTTGAGGAAACTTTACTAATGAACTGAATTTATCATCATCATTAGTATTGTAATATGTATTTTTTTTTTAAAAAAAGGTAATATAATAGTTATATATTTTATGCTTTATTTTACATGTCAATGTATCTTACTTTACCATCTGAAATTGTCTCAAGGAGTTTACAATAAATGTGTGTAGAGATTTTATTACACACACGTAATTTTAAATATATTGGCAAAGGATTTAAATTTAAAGTTGCCTATTCGTTATAACTTGGTACAAATAATCATTACAAGTGTGTTTATCAGAAGTTTTAATAATTTTCTTAATATCATTTGTAGCAAAAAATAGATTTTGAATTTGTCTGAGAACAAATTTATTTTATTAATCATTTAATTAACAATATCTATTGCATCAATCTGTCCACTTGATTTCATAAATATTTATTATGCTCATTGTTCGTGTGCGTATTCCTGATCTTATGCAAATATTTACCATGCTATTTTATGAGTTTATAGTCGTTTTGACTAATACTTTCCTGTGGGTTTCGGATATTATTTAATGTGTGGATTTTAAGGATCGTACAAGCTATTAATCTTTATCATTAGCGATAAATTTGTATCTTACCAATGTGAGAAATAGATATGCTTTATAGCTTTAGATTTATCAAATAGTATACTATTTATGATGTTTATGGGATGGAAATGATCTTCCAGTATTATATGTATTTTCCATGAGAAGACAGTGTTCCAAAATATTTTATATAGTTTATTTAGTTAGATTCTATGGGGAGAATCATTTGTCTTTGGTGTGTTTTCTCTTTTCTTAGGTTGTAAGACTGCATCTTTGCCTTCACTTATGCTTGATAAATAAGCATGGGAGCTACCATTATTATATGCAGGTGTCTTGCTCTAAGGAGCTTATTTAGTGATGTTGTCCCTCATGTGCTATTTAAAATACTAGATTGTCCACTATAGAAGGTGTAGACTATTGTATTTATAAATGTTATGGCAATGATAGCTAGTTATTGAGGTAGTAATTTTCAGTGCTTTGATTGGTCATAATAATATCCGTATTGTGTTACTGTGCTTTGCTAGTAGGATACAAGTAAATCCACAAGATTTAATAACTTAATTTAAAGCATAACATGATGGGAATATGCAGACACAATGCTATTTATAGACGTCATATGGAGAAATTCACTGAGGAATTTGTAAGTTCCATAAATTTTAAATTTAATATTAATATGTGGACTTTAAATAAGTTAACTAGTAATGTGTGTGTGACTTCTGATGAATGTTTTTATTTATCCTTAGTTTTAAAATTAATATAGTATGAGACAGTTGTAAGGTAATAATGACAGTTATCATAATCATATTAGCCAGCTAAATTATAAGTAGCAATAAATTATCTTGAAGTTAATCTTCATAATCTTATTATATGAGTTTATTAGTAATATATCATAAAAGTGCTAAGATGTAAAATCTATGGAAAATGTTAATTAGCTTATGGTGCAAGCTAGCCAACTATTATAACCTATTATTTTCAAGTTCATTAATGTTTGTTTAATGCCTTAGATGAGGTAGAATAAATTGTGATTTCAAATAAATATTTAGCCAGAAATCATAATAATTTATAATCATAAGTTTATTGTGTAATTTTGAACACCAAAAAAAAAGTAATAGTTTTGAAATAAAAATGAACTTAAATTATTAACTCCTCAGATTTAAAATGGAAAGGATCTAGTAACTATGATGTGTAAGATAAAATTGTAAGTTATTCGGCAAATGATACAGGTTTTCAAATACTCATAATTCATCAGAAACCAAAATAGTCTCAAAAATCAAAAGTGAAAAATTTGCAAAAAAATCTTTAAATAAAAATAATGAAATTATTTTGAAATCATTGATTCCAATATTCAATAATCATTTAACAGAAAATAAAAAGTTAGCAAAAGAAGTGATCTCATTGTAATGGCAAAAATAAATGGAAATTAAAATAATTAAAAAAAAAATGCTTACAACATACAAAGCATTGCACCTAAATCTTAGAATTGAATGCAAACCTCCAGCAGCCATATTTTACCTAAAACCATCTAAACATAACATGATCACCATTTTATATGCTTATGCAGGCTGTTAATAACAGTAGTGCTCCCAAATACAAGACTCCTAACTAATGAAAGCCACAAGCTAAAAACTAATCTGGCGATATTGGATGAGTAGGCAATAAATAAGGATTTTATGCACAAACCTTCTTGCATCCATTGCTTATTAAGGCTAACATTTGGTAGCACTACTATGGAGAATTTTCTACCATCAGTAACAGCTTGATAAGCATATAAAATGATAATTATGTGATGTTTCGATCATTTTATACCATCTAGCAATACTTCATTTCTGACTTTTACTTTTTTTGATATCAGTAAAACATCTGTTTGTTCTCTCACCCATGTATTTCATTTTTGAACATTTCCCTATTATCCTCAACACAGCATCTCTCAGTATTTGACTGACCTGAAATTTTAGAATTATACTTCTGATATGTGTCCAAGTTTCAAATTTATAACATTCCTTTTCAAATACATAGGCATATTTTCTTTTAAATCTATGTTATTTTTATCAAAAGGATGCTATCCACATTTCATTCTATGATCATTTTCATTCTTTGTTTTTATCTGTATTGATAATAATATGAACAAGATATTAGTTGCCAACTTCTTCTAATTCATGATTATCAATCTTTATTTTCTTCTGAGTAAATCCAATAAACATTATTATAGTCTTTTTTAACATTTATCTTTAAAGTCTACTTTCTTACTTTCAAAACTTTGCAATATTTCCTGCTCTGAAATATTATTTACAAAAATGAGCTTATCATCTGAAAAATCTAAATGACTTAAATAATCTCTATTTTTCTTTCTTTAAAGCAAAAAATATTGCATGTAAAATTGTGGGAAAAGGTTTGGAATTAAATATTTCTTCACACACTTTTTATTATGATAATGTAATATAATTATTATTTAGTCCACTAGAAAGAGCCTGGGATTCCAGTTTTTACTGTTCCAGGCTCCCTGTTTTATTCACCTAAGTCATAGTTCAATTTTGGATTCATAGAAGAAAAGTTTAGATGTAAGTGAATACCTGTTTTATCGTTTTTTCATCTTTATAAAAATTTTTTAGAACAGTTTTCACTCAACAATAATTGAGAGTATCTATCATTCCATTTATGCAAATGCTGCCATTAAAAATAGGCAAAAGCTAGGTTAAATAATTCTAAGAAGCATTAGAATAACAAAAACCTTGGAAAATAATTTTAAATTGGGCCAAATAATTCTAAAAAAAATTGAGACACTAGAAATCCAATTTTTTTTGCTAGAATAAACAGATAAATCATTTGGACATCAAAGCTCATAGAAAACATGGAAAATAAAATGTTAACAAAGATGGTTTTAAGAATTTCATTGTTGCATCAGATATTAGAAGTGTAAACAAGTTTCTATGATTGTAAACCAGTCAAGGAAGACAAAAAATGGCCAAGGGATTATTATAGATACAAAAATTAATCATAACACTAAGGAAAAAAAAGAAATCCCAGTGTTAAATTGTTCATAGTAAAAAAGTTACGATATCATGGTATCGAACCGGAAGTTGCCGAATGCGGTTAAACAGTGCAGATTAAAAAATTATTTTAAATTTTAATTCAATCTCAATTTTAGAATTGAATATTATAGATTATGACTTAAGCTATTTCCCTGCACAAAAATCAGGTTTCTCCAATGATCAGAACTGGGAGCCACAAAAAAAAAATTTTTTTTTTCAAATCAGCACAGAATTATAATGAAGTGATTTATGAGCAAAAAAAGTAATGATTTAAAGATAAATTAGTACAATTGATGTTTTAGACCTAAACAGAGACATTGTGGCTGCAAATTATTCATCCTCTTTCAAGCAATAATTATTGAGAACATTCCAAAGTTTAACAACAAACTTTCAGATTATACAACTGAATTCTTGATTACTAAGCCAAGACCTAAAATTATCTTAAAGGAAGCAGAATTCAATTAGTATCAACAAATAAAAATCACTGTGAACCCTGAAGGACTTTATAGTTGGTAAGTTAAACAGATATTGTGAACATTTGCAGACAGTGGAAGTTGATAATGATTAAAAGCAGATTTTCAACTCCATTGACCTCAGTGCAAGATGATATGAACAAATGATTTGTTCTCATGGTCTGCATGTAAATATGGCTTGATTTCAAGACCACAAGGAATCAAATGTTGTATTGGTGGGCATGAGTTTATACTCCCCTTTTTCATCAGATGTGGTGATGATGGTTATGAGGGGCTTGGTGTCTAGCCTGGGAATACCCGCCAGGCAAGTGAAAGTCACTACCTAAACTTGGATGTCACCTTGAGGGGCTACTACACCAATGGATGATCTCTTAGTCAGAGTTGATTTGTGCTCACTATTATTAGGTTTCATGAGTTAATTTTAGATTTAGAGAAATTTGTAAATCGGTTGGTCTGCTTTGACCCACTGCCAATTTTTTTAACATGGATGGAATTTTGTTGTAATATTTTGTGAGAAAGGGTCTGCACTCCTCATTTATACCTCTGGAGGTGGTCACTAGGGGTCTGGTATATAGTGTGGGCTGTTGATAATTGTTGCCGCTAACTGAAAACCTGCTGGGAGAGTACCTAGTCAAAGTTTCTGTGCCATTTTCCTTTCTGATAGGCTACTGCACCTCCTTAAAGGGTTGGTTTTGGGTGGTGCAGATCTGTGCTCATTATTCATTATGTTTTCCTGAGTTTTTCCAATTTTGCAAAGGTAGACTGAATTTGGGCCCTGTGCATTTGGACTGTTAAATTAAAAGACAGATGTATCCGAAATGGCTCATTTGTGGGTCAAGGGTTTGGTGTCCTGTGACCTCATTGCCTGTTATGGTGGTTGACACAATGCTGGACATGTCCACTTATTCAGAAGAAGCTTGAGTCTTCACCTTGGGGCCCTGGGGTGGGATCATTGGGCTACAGTTAACTTCTTGGCAGTAAGGCCATGTAGACCCATGTACAGATGCACATTGGGCAAGACTATAGCAATCCTTTTGTGGATGTAATTATTGTCTAGACTGTGTCCTTTTGTAAACAAGATTAATAATTGTTTTGTTCTTTTGTACATTGAATGCTTTGCAATCACATTGGGTAATTAGACCCAGAAAACTTCAATGTAATCTTTAACAATAAAGGCTGCTTTGAAAGATAATTATTATTATTCCATTTTGATAAATATTCTTCAGAACATTTTATGAACCTGAATATAGAAATGATTAGAATCATGATTAAAAAATCCTGACTAAAATTAATTTTCTGTATTATATATTATAATGGAACCCACTACCCTAAAGTTGATAGTACCAGATATACCAGAACCTCAGGGTACACCATACGATGATGTAAAATAAGGCTAAGTAGTTGGATGATTTGAATGAAATGTGTCAACCAACCTACAGCAAGTCATATCCTAAATTTATGATTCAACAGTACATTTAAGTGCATCAGATGTTACTGAATCAGGAATGGCATGTAACAAAAGAAGTGCATCTCACTACTGTCAGACCTAGGCCTTCGAATATAATGCTAAAGATGTCACAATGAAATGCAAAGTTCCAAATCACATCTACTTTCAATATACTAACTTATAATTTACTAACAATATTTCAATGTTCATTACATCTCCCTTTTTAGGCCCCATTATACCACAGAATTCAAACTTAGGGAGTTTTTGCAGTCAGCTCTCTTCAGGGATGGACTTACTCAATTATTAACCAAATATGCCTATATATAAGCATAAATATAGAAAAATACTGATGATTATCAATTATTTATAAGAGCAATACATAATGATCATGATGATCACCAAACCTTTAATGGGGTAAATTCATAACATGGTAATTAAACTTTTAATGATATAAATGCACAATGATAATGGTGATGATCAAACAGAGATCACATTGGTTTAAACAACTTAATTTATTAACAACAAAATAAATAAATATTTGGTTATCAAGAATGGTTTTTCTATCATCTTGATGGCTTCACACAGCAGAAACAAAATAATTTGAAGTATATTATATACAAAATTATATTATGTAATTCATTAAATATATACATAAAACCAAAAAACAAAACAAAATGACAGTTTACTAATTCTAAAACTACCCCATTAATGTAATTATTAGACTGATATTTTTAGGTTAGGGTAAATATATTTATAACTATTTTTTTTATTAAATATATATATATATATATCCCCACTCCCATCTATATATATATGTGTGTGACTAAGTCCTAGTAAAAATTAATGACATATAAAAAAGACCATTCACTCAGTGGGTTAATTGCACTCAGAAGTAAAACAAAATTACAAGTAAATATTAAAACTAATTAGTAAACAAAATAATTACGTTTGTCCTAAAGTTTGCCCTCAATGTTAAATATATAAAAATCTCACTTGACATCACCTTGATGGATCTATATTGAATTTACAGAGGAATCTGTAAATTTACTTTTATTAAAAAAAACTAATACATATTAATTGAAGATGATTCTTTTTTTAAAATACATCAACATATGACACATCTATTCAATGCTTCCACTTTTAAATTGCAGATGATCAAATTTGAAAATTGAATCTTGAATACCCAATACAAAGAAATTACAATACATAAAATTTCAAATAAAAAATGACAAAAACAAAAGATAATAATCATGTGAATCAAAATAAATTATATTTATCATGAGGAAAACAAGCATCTTGTCTACGATTTTATAAATTTAAATGTCAATCTCCATGTATAGCATTCCTGTTCACCAACTCTGTTAATATACATATATTTCATGTTGCTTGGTTAAAACAAACACATATGAAACATCTCTCCTGAATGTATATACATTCATGGAAGATTGATGTACATCAGCGCTCTCTAAATAAACATTTTGATTGTGAAATTTTATAACTTCATAATTTCACAAATTCCATAATTTCATAATGACATTGAAGCTAGCTTTGGAAAGTCCTACAGCATTGGCTTTTTTACCCCTGACACATTATAATGACCATTTTATCAATCACTATTAATTACATTGTATTCCAATAGATATATGAAAATGGCTTGAAGAGACAATTAATTTCCAATATTTTCACGTTTCTTTTTTATTATTTCTAAATAATAAATTCCAGTTTGCAGAATAAATTATATCATTAGTTCCTTCCTGCTAATTATAAATTGAAGTTTAAATTTCCATTTTCCTTTTATCCAAAATAAAGATTTTATATTAACTTGAAAATATAGATATTAAAATTACTGTTTTTAAATGCCAAATAGTTTTTTATCTTTTCTTTTTTTACAAAAGAAAGAAAAACTTTACTTCTCTGCTGTCAGTTCAATTGTCGATTTTCTAGTAAAGAGAAATGCTCTCTTGTCATGGGCTGGCTAAAACCTATTGTTACAGCTTAATAAAAAAAAAACAAATTATAAAATATTATTTTTATTTAATGTTCATTATTCCAAATTCATTCTACCTTCATTCTGAATGAATGTTTGTGTAAATGATATTTTCCCAATAGATATATACAATTATGACAGACAAAAATAAATCGTGGCCCTTATTCCCAGGAAGCTGTAAAGTCACCAACCAAGGCAGCAGTTGGTGGCCGAAGGTGTAGGGGGCTAAGAATCCCTTGATTGCAGACCCAGGCTGCCATTTGATTATGACTTTTTATTTAGGTACTTACAACTGCAGATCACTTTCAAGTGAAGAAAGATTGCAAGAATTAGAAGAACTGTCTTATATTAAATGGGACATTATTGGACTTTGTGAAGTTAGAAGAAAAGGTGAAGAGACAATTGATTTAAAAAGTGGACATGTACTCTATAAAGGCACAAATATTGGAAATACAAGTGGAGTAAGATTCATTATAAATAAAAAGTGGGAGAACAACATTGTGGAGATTGATGGTGTATCAGACAGAGTGGCAAGATTAGTTATACAACTTAATAGCAGATACCAAATGCAGATAATTCAGGTTTATGCCCCAAAAAGCGCTCATAGTGATGACATAGTAGAAGATTTTTATATGGATGTACAAAAGGCTTTTGATCAGTGTAAACAACATTTTAAAATTGTTTTGGGAAACTTTAATGCTAGAATTGGTAAACAAATGAAAGATGAAAGTGCTGTAGGTAATTTTGGTTAAGGTAATAGAAATGAGAGAGGACATAGACTAATGGAGTTTGCTGAAGAAAAAAAACTATATTATTAATTATTTTTTTGAGACAAATGTTAAAAGAAAATGGACCTGGAAGCATCCCAATGAAGGTTCAGCAGAATTGGATTATATTTTGACTAACAGAAAATACATATTTCAAGATTGTAATGTTCTTAATAAATTTAACACAGGAAGTAATTATCGATTAATAAGATATAAAATATGTGTTAATGCAAAACTAGAGAGACAAAAATTATTAAGGAAAACAATATTTAAAGTTGATATTCCTAATCTTCAGAAACATTCTAATGAATTTAAATTAGAACTTACAAATTGGCTTCCAGTATTAGTAGATTTGAACATGATTCAGATTTGAATGAAATTAATAAGAAAATAACTGATACACTTTTAAAAACTGCAACAAAGATAGCTGGTAGAAAAAAGCAGCAATTGACCAATAAAATTTCTACTGAGACTAGAGAATTTATGAAGAAAAGAAGGAATATGAAGATATACAAAAATGATGCATTAAAAAGGATTGAATATCTCGAATTTTGTAAAATGGTATGGAAAAAAGTTGAAAATGATATAAAAAAGTATAACTGTGAACTAGCAAGGAAAGCTGTAGAGGAAAATAAAAGTCTCAAGAATGTAAAACAACATTTTGGTATTGGTAGAAAATTTATATCTGCAATAAGAAAAAAAGATGGAATTATTACTAAAAAGAGAGATGACATTATGAAATGGGTAGAAGACTTTTATCAAGAATTATATAGTAATAAAGAACAAGTACCTCCTATTTCTATTACATCTTCTGAATTGCCCAGAATTTTAAATGAAGAAGTGAAACATGCAATTAAATGTATGAAGAAAGGAAAGGCTCCAGGTAATGATGGAATTATAATTGATATATTAAAAGAAGCAGGTGAAGAAATAGAAATTTTTTTAGCAAAGTTATATACCAAATGTCTAAATGATAAAGATGTACCAGATGATTGGAAGAATGCAGTAATAATATTAATATTTAAAAAAGGTGATAAAGAAGATATTAGAAATTACAGACCTATCAGCCTTTTATCAGTTTTATACAAAATTTTTACCAAGATAATTACAACTCGTCTACAAAGAACATTGGATTTCCACCAACCAAGGGAACAAGCTGGATTTAAAAGTGGTTTTAGTACAGTAGATCATATCCAGGTATTGAGAGAAGTTATAGAAAGGACAAATGAATATGAGTTGCCATTATGTTTTGGATTTGTAGATTATGAAAAGGCATTTGATTCTATAAACATTTCTTCAGTGATTAAAGCATTGGATCATCAAGGTATAGATCCAGGATATTGTCATATTTTAAAGAATATTTATAAAAATGCAACAGCAACAATTAGATTACATAATGATACTGGGAAAGTCAACATTGAGAAAGGTGTAAGACAAGGTGACTCCATATCTCCAAAACTTTTTACAGCAGTGTTGCAAGAAGTATTTTGTGGATTAAAATGGGAAACTAAAGGAGTGAAAGTAAATGGAGATTATTTAAGTCATTTAGATTTTGCAGATGATATAGTTGTTTTTGCAAATAATGCTTCAGAGCTGCAGGAAATGTTGCAGGAGTTATCAGATGAAAGTAGGACTAAAGATAAATGTTAAAAAGACTAAAGTAATGTTTAATCGATTTGCTCAAAATATGAAAATAAAGATTGATTATGATGAATTAGAAGAAGTTAACAGTTACAAATACCTTGGTCAGATTATTAATACAGATGGAAACATAATGGACGAAATTAATCATAGAATTAAACTTGGTTTGAATGCTTTTGGTAGAAATAACTTGATACTAAAAGGAAATATGCCTATGTGTTTGAAAAGGAAGGTTTTTAACAAATGTGTTTTACCAGTTCTTACTTATGGATCTGAGACTTGGACACTTAATAGAAGAGCAATACAGAGACTCCAGACCACTCAAAAAAGTATGGAGAGATGCATGTTGGGAGTAACAAGAAGAGATCGAAAATGCAATGTATGGGTAAGAGAACAAACAGGTGTTACTGACCTCATTGAAAAAATTAAAAGATTGAAGTGGAGTTGGGCTGGACATATTGTTAGAAGAGATGATAATAGATGGACAATTGAAATCTTAAACTGGATTCCAAGAGATTGTAAAAGACCCAGAAAGAGACCACATGTGAGGTGGATGGATGAAATAAGAAAGGGTGCAGGATATGTGTTGTGAAAAAGAAAAAAAACTAAAGATCGGAGATGTATTAAACTTGGAGAGACATTCATCCTGCAGTGGACTGATAATAGTTGATGATGATGATGATTCCAGATTCTATCATTTAACAACAATTTTGACATCATATAAATTTTAATCTTTGATTATGTCCATTCTATAAGTTAATCAATTAATATTTTTAGTTAATGATATTCATAATTAATTTCTACTAATAGACAAACATATTAGTTTATATGCATTTTTATATACACGCATACACTACATGTATATAATGAATTTGATTGCTTTTTCACAATAGATAAAAAAAATTAATTTCTCAAACATGACAGTCTATATGTATTTTTATATATGTACATACTACATGAGTATAAATAGGTATGTAGGATAAATTATTTGCCTACCACTTGGTCTGAATTCAAACATTGTGAAAGAAATTGGGATAGGTCTGTAGGTTGGTTGTAAGCCATCTCTTACAACATATATATCGTAACAGGAACGGAATGCAAACCCTGTTACAAGGGAGAGAGTAAATCAGGCTATGTATGTGTGTGTTTTGTTTCATGAGTTGTGTATTTGGAAAGGACCATGCAGCCTACACATATATAGTTACGAAAATAATAATAATAGCGGTGATGGTTTACTAATATTAATGTACACATTTCACTTTCTTTCTCTCATCTATTTTATTCTTATTTTGTGACATACATGTATATTGACGAAGATTGTGTTGAAGGGGGTAAGAAAAACGAATAAAATCAAGAGATTTTAAAATATTTTAAAATATGAAGGAAAAAAGAAAGGAATTTCATTTACCTTCCACAAATCAATAAGTCGAATGGACTGTATTGTTATTGAAACAGATATAGTTAATAGTTGGATGTTTCATTTAAATTAATATATTATCAAGTTTCAAAACTTTGTGGAAATGATTTTTGTGTTTAGCTAAAAGAACAGGCGGAATGTCCATTAAAAATTAAATTCTTGAGGATCCTATTGTCTAATTATCAAGGTAAACAACAAAGCGTAATTAGAGAGAGTTTCCAAAAATAGCAAAAGTTAAAACCAAGTTGCTAAGTGGTTTTTCTTTTGTTCGGGTATTGGGTTAAAAAGACTTTTGTGAGCGATAAGAAAAGAAACCCTGATTGAGAGCGAGGACTTTTTTTTGTTTTGTTGGCAGTTTTTTGCAGGCTGTTGAGATTATTGCAGAGAGAAGGCAGTAGGCAATATATGGCAAAAAGAAGAGATTTATAAAAATCATTTTTGATCAGAAAAAAGAAAAGATATAAAGGAAACTCCATGAAATGCATAGGGCAAAGTTCTCATCATGCTGGGGGGCTATGTTAGATGCCAGCTCCTGTACTTTGAGGCCATGCAATGATATTAAGACACAGATTGCCCTAAATATTATATAACAAAAGAAAGAATACATACAATGAATGAATCCTATGACTGACATTCACCACTCCACAGATCTGTCATGGAATGATGAACTTGCTCGCAATTTATCCACATTAACCCAAGGAATTGGAATGAAGATAAAAGAATTGATAAACACAAAGAGTGCACTCAGAAACATTTACTTTGAATTCAGAAGACTCGTCAAAACAGCGGTAAATATATTTGCTATTATTTCCAATCTTTAAATACACAAAAATCAAATAGTGTAATAACTTTATATGTATTATGCTTCATAGATTTTATTCTTTAACTATAACATCCTGTAAACAGAATATTATGTCATATACATGTGTGTGCCACTTTATAATGTCCTCAAATAAACATCAATAGATTTTAAATTTAACAAAACAAACTTTATATTTTTTTGTTTGTTTATTTGTCTCTTTTACATTTTATTATACTTTTTTTTTGTTTGGAATATGTATTGTATGTTTTGAAATAGATTCCATTATTACTTTCCTAAAAGTGTGTGTTGATATTGTAGCAGTCAATCTAGCTCAAGATCAAGCTCCACTGTTCTACCACTTAGCCCACTGTTTTTTTCATCACACGTATAAACTATAAGTATATTTCTGAGAAGCATCTATGAAAATTTATAGATATAAATCTCAAAAAATTTCTTTAATTTTAAATATTGACTTTTATGGATGCGACTCAGATATATACATATATTAAAGGAACTTTTATATATATAAAAGCACAAACAAATCTTGTAAATAATTTTGTATTTTCTTCTTAACTATATGTTATTTATTTTTTTAATATTTTTCTTTATAAAATTACAATAATATTTAAACAGCATTAAACTGTTGCACAATATTATTGTTTATAAAAAACATCACGCTATATAAAATAATTGACTTATTTACATACATTTAATTTCAAATAAAAATGACGTATCATAAATTCTAATAAATTTCACCAGCATCATTCATTCAAGCATGTAAAAGTAATTTAAAGTGATTATTTAATATCTTCATGCTTTCACTTTCAAACACTTAAGATTCGCCCATACAAAAGTGTTTGGGTTCGAAAAGATAGATGGCCATTCTATCTTTTCCAAAGACTTTATCATGTGGTTGAAGTGTTAGTATTCATTCATTTTATATTTAAAATCCAAAGCGCATGTGCAACAGTTTAATGCTGTTTAAATATTATTGTTTATAAAAAACATCGCACTATATAAAATAATTGACTTATTTATAAAACTACATAAAAATTCAAGATGGAAGATTCAATCATCGACTGTCCAAGAATAATTAAAGGGGCGGGAACATTACTTTGTTTCATGATTAAAAAGGAATTTTTAAATTAAATTAAAATTTAAAACAAAGCTAATTGATTTTAAGTTAGCTGTTAACATTCTTATCAAATCTATTTCTAATCTGGAATTTATTCTTGGACAATTATCTAACGATTCCATCTCCACTAACAATAGCTAAAATATTTCTGTAAATTAAAGATAAGAAGTTTAATTAAAAATATTTCTTGAACACCTCAAAGTTTTGTATAAATAGGGCCTGAAAATCTACTGTGCCAGAGTTGGGTCAATAGTCACTAACCAACTTCACATCTGTTGAGTTTTAAAAGAGGGGCTTAAGTCACTTTCCCCTCCATCTTCAGCTCCACTCTTCACCATGCAGAGATGTAGCTCCTACCGGTCAAGAGACGTCATCAAAGAATGCCACCTGCCACAGAAGATTCATCAGTATTCCATAAAATCCTGAAGTAACCAGCCCAGAGACATAATTGTATTACCTAAGTCTAGCTTATAACTATAAAATTAATGTTTTCTTTATGTTAAACCTCTTTTTAACTCGCTAATCAACGAAAATGTTAAATTCTTTTCTTTATATCGATTCTCTATAACATAAATTAATATTACTATAAAATATTTCATTCAACTCACGCTTCTTATTTTTTATAATTTAGTGCAGTTATAATTTATTTTAATGTTATTTTTTTATTTTCATTTAATATATGTGCATAAATGCCAGTTAAACCCAGTCCTACGAATTTAGAAGGAGGGGGGGGGATTAATGAGTTCTTATTTATTTATTTCTAACTAGTTCGTAAGAGTGAATTTTTCTTGTAAAATGAATATATGATTTTTTTCATATATTTTACCGTGAAATTATATAAAATGTATAAATATTTTTCAATCTGGGGTGGATTAAGTTCAAAGGTAAATAAACAATGGCAAAATGGTCATATTATCAAGGATATAATAAATAAGGTGAGACACACCTGACACCAGTTCATTCACATTCTCTCAAGGTTCTCGATCCATTTTAATTTTGTTTGTAGCAGCTGAATTGCAAACTCTACCAAAATTTTAAAAATATAATTTATTCAAAATTTTTGTTTTCACTAGTTCAGTATGATAGGCTAAACTTATATCTGGGAAGAATTGTCTGAACAGAAATGCTAAAGGAATTGAAGTCTCTGTAACTGCCAATGGAATTGTAATATAATTTCTTATTACAGTATTTAAAATAGTATTTTTTTAAAAAAATTGGCTATAATCAAAAGCTTCAAAAATTATTGTTGTGGTTATTGCCACGACTGGAAAATAATTGTTAATTTTAAAAATCAATTAAACAACTATGCTATAAGTAAAATTAGAATATGTAATTCTTGTATTGGCAAGAACATTATATAAAATATTAATAATTTCTTAGTAATTTCTTGTTTGAAGATTCATGCTTTCAAATCTAAATACTTTAGACTGCCTTGGATATATAGAAAGACAAGTAAAGAGGAGGGTGGCGCCCTCTTGTTGTTAAATTCTCTGCCTTGTATTTACGATTTGATCAATTGTCTAATAAGTGCGAGAGGTTTGCAGTCTCAGTTTAATTTCAAATACTGTTTGCACTTTATAAAAATTAAATATTATTTACATATGTTACTGCAAGTTATAACATCTAAAAAACTACTGTGTAGTAAATCATAGGATTACATGTTGTATGTTTGTAATTTAAACTCAGTGAGTTAAATGTGAATATGTTTAAAGATTCATGCTTTCAAATCTAAATACTTCAGACTGGCTTGGATATATAGAAAGACAAGTAAAGAAGAGGGTGGACACCCTCTTCTTGTTAAATTCTCTGTCTTGTATTTACGATTTGGTCACTATTAATAACACCTGATTGGCTAATAAGCGCGAGAGGTTTGCAGTCTCTCAGTTTAATTTCAAATACTGTTTGCGCTTTATAAATTAAATATTATTTACATACGTTACTGCAAGTTATAACATCTAAAAACTACTGCATAGTAAATCGTAGGATTTCACGCTGTATGTTTGTAATTTAAACTCAGTGAGTTAAATGTGAATATGTTTGAAGATTCATGCTTTCAAATCTAAATACTTCAGACTGGCTTGGATATATAGAAAGACAAGTAAAGAGGAGAGTGGATGCCCTCTTCTTGTTAAATTCTCTGTCTTGTATTTACGATTTGATCGCTATTAATAACACCTGATTGGCTAATAAGCGCGAGAGGTTTGCAGTCTCTCAATTTAATTTCAAATACTGTTTGCGCTTTATAAAAATTAAATATTATTTACATACGTTACTGCAAGTTATAACATCTAAAAACTACTGCATAGTAAATCGTAGGATTTCACGCTGTATGTTTGTAATTTAAACTCAGTGAGTTAAATGTGAATATGTTTGAAGATTCATGCTTTCAAATCTAAATACTTCAGACTGGCTTGGATATATAGAAAGACAAGTAAAGAGGAGAGTGGATGCCCTCTTCTTGTTAAATTCTCTGTCTTGTATTTATGATTTGATCGCTATTAATAACACCTGATTGGCTAATAAGCATGAGAGGTTTGCAGTCTCTCAGTTTAATTTCAAATATTTATTTAAGTTAATCTTATTTAGAATTTACCTGGAGTAAAGACTTTAATTCAAATAAGAACTATAAATTAATATTGCAAATATTTTCAGATATTCAATAATAATTTAATTCTGCAAAAGAAAAAAATGAACTAAAATAGTTTATACTTTAATAATAATAATAATAATCTATTTATACTGCATTATTATTATAAAATACACTCTTTTATTATTATTTGAAAAACAACACAAAGATTTTTATTGTAACTATTTCCATTTGCTCTTCCCCTGAAAGACAAAAAAAAATCAATTTTCTGCAAGTGGGATGATAAAAAAAAAAATCAACTTATAATAAAATATTTAATTAAAATATGTGAATTTTAAAATGTTCCCTTAATAAAATGACATCAATTTTACCTGCAATAACAACATTCCATTCAATTAATTTAAATAACTTTTTTATATTTTAATAATCTTATAAATCCTGCACAAATGTTTAAAACTTGTGAATGATTTCTACCCTCCTACTGAGGTCTCAAAGATAATAGTAAATCAAACACTTTCTCTTGCAAATGTTCAACAATGTTAATAAATAATATTTGTCAGAAGTGTTTTATTGTACTATATAATATTGCTAATACTGATTTAAAATATTTTGCACAATGGATTAATTCAAGTTAATAAACATAAATTTAAGGATTTGTGATATATTTACTGCAGTACCATGAATATTTATTAGACTTTAAATCTATGAATACATTGAATGAATGGTCATTAACTTATCATATACTTGATAGTAGAATGAATTGAATTTCTATATTTTCTAATTAAATTATAGATCATATTTTAATAATATCTTATATAATGGGTGTGTTTTGCTGACCACAAGCTGCTACTGCCAATAGTTTTCTTCACATTCAAATGAAATGGGAAATGAGTCAGGAAGAAAGCAGTACATTATTATTGAATATAATTTATTTTATGGTACAAATGTGGAATTTATTTGTATTATGATTTTATTCTATGTTTATGATATGCATATATTATTTTTCATGTTATATTTAAAATATTAAAGATTAAAGTTATCAGAATTACTTCATCATATGAACATATTTAGAAATAGTATGTCTCTCTTTAAAATATGAATAATTTATTTACGAAGATATATTGTTAGGCTGTAAGCTGATGTATATTTCTGATTTACTGCCTAATGTTAATAAAAGCATATTTGCTATTAGTTATTGATCTTTATCATATTTCACATTGATTAGCTATTGGAGTATTTTGTTAAAGATAGTAGAATTATTTTCTTTATATTTAAAAGTGTTTTTAATGTCATTGCATTTTATGAATGGTAGTTAATCTCTATCATTATTTTGCTAGCTTATTTTTTCAAGAGTTATAGCATTTGACTCTTATTTGTTGTCTTGCTAGCTTTTGTATGCTCATAGCATATACTTTAAAGCCTCTCTATTCTAAAGCAATTCCTACTTATTATTTGTTAATAATGTGCATTGTCATTATTTCCTCACTAGCAAAAGAGTCCTAGATCATTTATTAACCCTCAAAGTAGGTGCATTTTATGAGCTATGCCATCATATTTTTACTTTGCCTTACTTTGTTATTGTTGAAGGTTAATTTTGTTTGTAATTTTGGTATGTTTATGTGTAAGATTTTATCATGGCTTTATCTGGCATTATTTAATGGTATTATCAAGGTATTGATCATGCTTCTAGAGTATTCTTGGTCAGCTTAAAATGTGAATAGTAGATTGTAAAATGTGTAAGTCCTATATTTAAGCTTTGATAATTGTCAGAACTGCATATGATAATTAATTTTAAAAGTTTATTTTAAGCTTAAATAACCAATATATAACTATCTTATAACTCTTTCACCAATGGATTGGTAAGCTATTATTATTGGTGAATATGCAATATTCATATAAGGGACACTACTATATAATGGGTAATATCATTATATAAATGAGTTCATAAATGAGAATTTTTGATAATTAAATAATCCAAAAACTTACTTTTATATGCTGAATTATTTTGCTTAATCCAATGGAATTTTTTTAATAAAGCAATATTTACCATTTTTAATTTTTGATCCTTCTGATATAAATTTTTGCAGAAACAACATTGTGTAAACTTTTTTGATATATGTGGAGTCAAAGACGGATTAATTGTAAATTTCGTTATTTTGCTATAAATAAATATTTGTTATTATTTAACTAATTTCGTAGTCGTTTATTTCCATCATCCCACCTGTTAATCAGAAATCATTTCACATATTGTTTAAAATTTTAAATACATATAGTCTATTATAAAATTATTTTAAGTATTTGCTAAAAGAGTAATGACATTCAAACCAATGAATCACTTTAGTTATTTATGCATTAATAGAACATTTAAGATGTATTTGTTTAATAATGAATTATAATTTGTTTTGACAATTTGTATCACTTTAATTAATTTAATTTGTTATTTCAAATCACTGTGCATATTTATTTTAAGTTATTTTCATGTTGGAAAATCATAGTTATTATTTTATAATAAGATTTAATTTTATAAGAACCTAGTCACATTTAGGAAATGTTTAAATTGATTTATTCTAAGATGTTTGGATGGCTTCAAAATCCATTACCCACTCTTAATATCTGAATGTAATTCTAACTTATTCTTTATTTTATTCTAAATTTAACAGATCATGTTGTATTTTATCTAAGTAGTAATAATGTTGTTATTGTTATAATTATGATAAGACATTAGTTTAGGGAAAGTGTATATCGTATTTATTTTATTAACTAGGATTTCATTCAACATTGAATAAATGTCATCCAACAGTTTGTTTCATCTTTGAAATAACACTATTCTTAATCTCCCTCAACAGATTAAAAAAGCTTAAAATAATTTTGCTTCCAATCAATGATCTTATATCCATGTTCAGGATAAGATCAGATTCAGATGGTACACTCTTTTCTAATAGAATTTTAAACATTCATGGCATTAAACTACTAAACATTACATGATCACCATTTCTTATGCTTATTTATAACTGTTATTAAAACAGGCAAAACTCTCCATACAGTAGTGCCACTCAGTGCAATCCAGAATAATCAATGGATGCCAGAAGGCTTGTGCTTAAATTCCCTATCTCACTGACAAAAGTCACAAGTCAGAAACTAGTCTGGGAATATTGGATGAGTAGGCACAAGATAGGGATTTTATGCACAAGCCTTCTGGCATCCATTGATTACTCTGGTTTGCACCGAGTGGCACTACTGTATGGAGAATTTTGCCTGTTTTAATAAGTAATGAGCAAGCATAAGAAATGGTGATCATGTGATGTTTCATGGTTTAATAACAATCCTGCCTAGTAGTATAATGGTGGCTATGGTTATTAGAAGAACCAAAGACACCAAAATGTATGGGTACTGAACTGAGTTCAAACCTATATGACTATATAAGCTAATGAACTTAGATTGAAAATATTGTGTTTTCAATTTTATTCTCATAGTTTTGTAGTTAGAGATAAAAGGTGGCTTCTGGAGGGTTGCATTGGATCCTAATATCTAGGTGCAGTACTTTCAGATCCAAGACTCCTCACTGATGAAGGCCACAAGCCAGAAACTAGTCTGGGAATATTGGATGAGTAGACACTAATGTATGGAGAGTTTTTTCCTTTTTTAACATTCATGGTAATAAAAGATTTGCTTTGATGCTGTTAATTATTTAAATAGTAACATTCATAATATGTTCAAATAATGTTTTAATGCACACTGCTTCCTGGTTGATAACATAATGGTCAGATCTAAAGTTTGTAAAAGATTTAACTTTCTTACAATGAGAAATAAATCCAGTTACAATTCAATATTACTGGAACATCACTAGTAAGCATTGACATCTTGTGTATAGGTAAATCAATTTTTGTCATGTAATTTTTAAATATATTTAAATAACCATCCTTATCATCTTTTACGTTGGCAAAATTCTTAACAGCTTTTCTTTTTTATTAAATACTATTCTTGCAATAACTGCTAGATGTACTCCATCAGATTTGTTCACTTGACTCATCTAACTTCAAGGAGAACCAGTGACATATTTCCTGATCCTTTTTTAGTTGATTTCTCAAATAATTGGAAATCATTTAAAACCTCATAGTCATACATTAGACTATAGCGAGTTTTGTATAATGAAAATAAGTTGTAATGATTCAAAAATTCTTCAATCAATGAATAATCTACTATTAGAAATATGCCTCCTTAATTATTTCACTGTTAGAAAAGGCTTTTTTTTTTTTGCCAATAAATTAAAAACAAAAAAAAATAGTAGCATTTTTATTGGCACATTAAACAAAAATAGATTGCTGGATACTTAATCATGATTTTAATTCACCAATTCTAATTTTTTTAATCTCAGATTTAGATGGATGATTAATGCCAAAAAATTTTGGTTGCCCTAATGTTTGCAGTTATATTTTTTTGTAACTGATAGAGTAAAAAACACATACATTTTTCTTTATATCGAATAAAACAATTTTCTTCTTAACTATTGTAAAATTATCAATTAATTATTTGATTTGGATTCTTCAATTTGCGGCAAAACACTAAATGCTATCTGCATGTAAAGCTCTCAAGAGAATTTGTCAATGATAATCAATCTAAAAATATCAATAATTCATGCTCATGTAAAGACAAATCATATTCGAATTTTGTGGATAAGTATTTGTACCACAGACAATATATTTGTTTTATCTCTATTCTAAAATACACATACTTGATGATGATATTAGTCAAACAGTATGCATATGCTGATGACACTATATTTTATAAATGCACACTATCAAATTGTAATATTTTTCATTTTTACTTTTTTCTTTAATCTAATAAATTGTCATGGGGTATGCAAATATCTTTGTAAAAATGATTTGAGAATTCCTGCTTTAAGGTTTTAATGACTCATCCATATAAATAATATTTTATTGTTGTCAAGAATACAATTACCAGCTATCTTCAGGATAAGAGAGATTATTCAGAGACATTGCAGATATACATCAGTATAATGCTGATATGAACAAGCAAATACATATACAAATAACAAAAATATAGATTATTTTTTTACTAATGAAATCTCCACTTTAAAACATATATATATTGTACCAAGATCATAGTTGGTACATAATAATTTTATCAAAAAAATTATTAAAATAATAAATCAAAAAATCAATAAATAAGTTATAAAAAAAATCTAAAGAGTTTGTTTATTAAACAAAATACAGTTTGCTGTCAAAACGTAAGATTAAAAATCAAATAGTTATTATTATTAGTTAAAGTTGATTTTCAAGTTTAAAGAATATAAATCTCTTTTTATTTAAGTAAAAGAAAAAAGAGTCATCTTAAAATGAAATAGTAAATGAATCTTAAAATATATATGTGCATTTGTAAATAGAATAAATGTATGCAAAATAAATGTTAAAATGAAGTAAATGAATACAGAAGATTATCGTAAAATGAAATAAATGAATACAGAAGATTATCATATCTAAAACTCAGCAGTAGTTACTAATTAAAATATAAAACAACACATTTGCATGGCTACTAATTAAACGATCTCAAAAACACGTAGTTAAAGGATTAAGAAAGGAATTTCGACAACAGATATTGCTAGCGGACATGAAAACAAAAACATGCCTTACATATAAATAGTAAATTTTTTCATCGGACAATCAGATAACAGTTCAGTTCGGTTCAGTCACTTCAGTTCAGAGAGTTAAGAGTACAATTTTGATCGTGCAGTTGAAAATCAAATCAATCAAGAATGCAGTGTTAAACCCACGGAAAACATACGGCCATCTCTATGCTGAAGTCCAGTAAAACAGCAAAAACTGCCCATGAAAATAATGTCTGCATAACAGCTTAGAAATCCTCCATCAGTGTTTAATTGTCTCCAGAAATAATACCAACTAATAATCATCAAATCTCTGCAGGAAAACTTCAAATTTAACTGGTTAGAAATATTTCATCAAAAGCAGCAAACAGCAAGATGCATCCACATTCAAAATCCTAGGTAAAACATTTTCTTATTTTCATTTATATAGTAGCCATCGCATTCGTAAAAATTCATCAAGCCACAAGAGTCGAATTATATGAACTCTATAGCACATAAAAATGAACTATTAATTTGTGTGTTTGGAATATATGTGTTTTATATTATTTAATGCTTTATTATATATGTCAGTGTGTGAATTAATATGTGCATGATCATTAGATAAAATACCAGTGTTATGTCATTAAAATTTACAAGAGTGTTTAAAGTTTGAATATAAATGTTAATTAAATAAATTGTCTTTTAAACTTAAGCTTTATTTGTCGGTCAATTCTTTTCACCACTATTATGAAACAATAATTTGTTATTGATTAAAAATAGACTGAGCTAGTCATGGGTAGTTAGGCATTGAATTAGTGGCCATTGTTCAAAGTGCATTGTTTATTCTTCTGGATAAATAACTGGCACCCGTGTTTATACAAAACAAAAAAGTGCTTTGAACTTGGTGTTGAATTCAACAGTCGAGAAAAAGTTATGTCCTGGAAATGTAATGCTAGTTATATATTTTATAGCTAACATTTGGACATACATACTCTCCGAGTATGTTCTTCTCTGCCTAAGAGACCGGTGTTTCGAACCTCTCATATTCGAACCCGGTACAAGATATATATATACCATGAAACTATGATATCCACTATATTTTGCTCCAAATCCTCCTTACATAATCTTGTATTGCAGACAATAAGCGCATCTTTTGTTGATAAACTTTGATTGTTTACTAAATTGTAAAGTATACAATATTTTTCAACATGGAAATATTGTAACAGTCAAAATAAGTAGCCCAGCAAAGTTAATCTTATGGACTAAGACATGACCATCCAACTCGTGTGTGTGTGCTACATATGTAAAAGATTATAGCAAACAATATAAAGCCATTGATCATTATCTACAGAATAAGGGCAATCTTCACCTGGCTACCAAAATTGATGTTAACATCCTTTTTTCTCTTATAAGCCACTAGATCAGGGAGATACAAGCGACTCTAAATTAAACTACAAAAACTATAAATACATCATACTACAGTAAATAATACAAAATGCAGAGATGAGTATAATATGAATTTATTAATACAACAACAAAGAAACAAAATTTGAAACACTTTTCATCTATATAAGAGGGTGATGGATAACCCATGTTATGCAGGCAAAATGTATCAAAGTAATTTGCTTGGGGATTTCAATCCAGAATAATTATTTAAATAGTATTGAGTGAATAAAATCAATATATGTTTAACTGAATTTTTACACTTGGTCAGAGTTTAAAATATAAATTGCCGCTAATTTTCTTAGACTAATTTATTTTATAAAATTATCATGGCTGGAGACTGAGAAATATCATTATAATCATTAACTCAAGCATACATAGCAGTACTGTTTCATAATTATAATTATGCTTTATAAAATTATTACATTAACATTATTAGCATTACTATTTCATAATTATAAATATGCTTTATAAAATCATATTAAAATTATGTGGTGCACTACATGTGTGATACATGAACATTAAATTATCTTATTTCATGCATTACAATGATCCCCGAATGAATAATATGGCTCTACCAAGGAATATTTTATTACATATGCAATATAACTGCACAATGCAGCCATGCTGGGATTCAGCATATATATAAATTAATCACACTTACCAGTGAATACAATCACAAAAGGATCTACAAATTATGGCATTTTCATAGTTGTAACATTCATGATATAATACATCATGCAAAAGAGGGGGACTTTAAGTGTACTACTAAAATATATAAATAATTCATGGATACACTAGGCTGTGAGAGGATACCCAGTTACTAATTATCAAAATATAAAAGATATGCCAGTCTTTGTGTGGACATACAAGAGAGAAATGATATATCAGATATCCAGGTATAAACATACAGTATGAAAATTCACTGGCTTAAATAACTAATAAGGAAAGATAAGTATGGCCTAGCAAGAAAATATGAAGAAAAATTCCTTATTAAATCATAAATAATTGGTCTGGAAGTTGAAAATTTATGGCTCAAATATAGAACTGCATTCTCATATGTCATATAAGCAATCATGGTACCATATACAAATGTGAGCTTACCACACATCCTGAGAAATCCCTGTCAACTATAATTTAGAATTAACAATAAGTAAATTAATTAATCCCATGTAGATAAGCCCTGGGTCCATCCAAAGAATATTAACACAAATACATTCATTCTGTCTAAAGTGGTAGATTTGAAATTTGGTATTCATAGCCAGAATACAATTTATAAAAGTTAAACTAGTCAGTATTTGTTAAAGTTGATTAAATCTACTTTTTTAAAATTTTAAATTCTATCATTGCTACTATATTATATGCAAACATTTTATTTAAATAAATTGATCAAATATATTAGCAGTTTGCAATCCATGAGTTGTGATGTTGAGAGTCATGAAAATTTGTAGAAGTTCTCATGTTGGATAATAAATTTATAATTAAAAAAAAACAAAAATCTAAACACTATTAAAACATAAATGAAAACTGCTCAACTCATTACTGTGTGTCTGAACACTTTTGTTTTTAAACACTTCCTTCTTTATATTCCAATTCACTTTGTATAAACAGCACATCATAATGAACTTAGCTTATATTGTTCCCATTCCTCTTGTTCACTCTCAAAGTTTTGTTCTTTGTGATAGTATCCTCCTAATGTTGGTATGTGGTACTATATTCTTGAATGTACACATTTTCTAAAACAGCTAAAAAAGTTGTAATTGCTATAAATCAACAGATCTATTAAGAACTAATATTATACATTGTTGGGTAATATGCAATTTTTTTCAAATATTTTATATCAAATCGTATGTACTGAAATATAATATATATATATCTGAGTGTGGTAAAATGATTTATTATTATTATTTTTATACGATTATAATAGGTTGGGAATAACATATAGGGGTAGCAAGTGCATTTACTATAACTGCTTTTTCTCAAATTTACCTTGCCCCCCCCCCCGTTCATTTTGTTTATATTTTACTAATTAAATCTAAAATTTACCCCTAATTGCTTGATCTATCAAATGAATACATAATAATAAGCAAAAATACTAAAAAAAAAAAAAAATACAAGGAGCATGGGGAGAAGCAATATTTAAACAATTTATAATTTCTTTCAATACAATCTCACTAAATTATTATGGATTGCCAGGTTTATTATTACTAAAAAAACATCACACAAAGATTGTCCTACTACTCTATAATGCACACTCATATATATAAAAACACATTATCATATAAGCCACACTTAAAGAAGCATACATAATCATTAAAATATTAGTATAAATACAGGCATAAGTTACTGACATTTTTCCAAAGACAAGAGTCTGTGGTGATGGATTGATCGCTTATGTGCAGAAGTTGTGAATTTAAAACATAGCTGTTTCCGAGTAGATTGTGTCTTCTCAAGAGATTATCTATTGTATTTTCAGACAGAGCTTTACATTATGGCACATCTTTATTCCCAGAACATTTTTTAATTCACTCATCAGGATATTTTAAAATGCTTTGTTATGAGCAAAGCTTTTCAGTTTACAGAATATTTGATTATTAATTCAGTTCATAATCAGGAAAATTTACATTATAACAGAAATATTTCTTGAGCACCATATTCTTTTGAGCTCTTGGTAAAATTGCCATGAACAAATGACTTGTTTTTTTCCACATTGCTAAGTATTTTTTAAAATAACATGTAAATGACTGGTTTCTTAGTAATAACAGCACAGATGTACTTCAAGGTGGAACACTAACTGGTGAAACAATAGATGGAAGAGATTGGCCATTCTACCCCACTATTCTAAGCATTTTCATTTCTGAATTTTCTTGTAGAGTTTCTAGTAGTGACTGATTTGATGGCTTTAAAATGTGCTTTACTAAGTTTATATATTAAGTCTAAATTTCCAGAAAAGTTTTCTAAGAATTTCTCTGATTAAAATATTTTAACAAAAATTCTCCCAACCAATTCATATTTCTGAACACCTGTTGTTTACTTATCACTTCAATAATTATACCTAAGGAGTTTTGTAGATGTTTTTTTTTTTTTTATCAAATTAAAACTTTACTGTAAAGATAACAAAATTAATAAAATATATATATATTCTACTTGAAAAATTAAAAATATAAAACAAAAAAAGAATATTTTTTCTATTAATAAGATAGATATAAATCCATTTCTGCCTTTGGATTTATGTTTCAATAAATTGGAAAAAGAAATTGACAAATTAGTTATGTAAAATAAAATATAATTACTTTTTGAAAGAAAGTTTTTTTACAAAATACAATTTTAATTATTATCTGTTGCTTATTATATATATATTCAATGTTTAAACAATGTAGACTATACAATATGATGAAAATTAAAACTAAAGTGAATCAAATTTGTTATATTTAAATGCAGTTTATGCGGCTCTATTCACACAACAAAAGTTTTAGTTAAATCAATTGCTAAAAATGAAACAAATATATAGAAACATATTCCCATTGTCCCATTCAAAAAAAAATTTTTTTTTTCCATAATTATTATTACATGTGGTTGTTTTCTATTCCCTTGTTCCAGCTGTTTGATGCTAATCAAAAACACATACATATTACGATTCCGGGTCAGGCCTGAGATTCTATATAAATATCAGCTTTTTTAGTTTTAGTAATAGGAAATTAGAGGAACTAATAGTAAATAATATTACTATTTAAAAAAAAAAATTTAGAAATTCACATTAAATTTAAAAATGATACCCGAATAATTGATGTTTTTTAGACAGTAATTCTTAATCATAAATTGGTTGTTTTGTTTGTGTGTATCTGTCAAAAATTACGGTATTTTTTTAATCAAAAAAATAAGACGCAATTATACATTTTTCAATTTACACAAAATTGATACATTCATGCTAAATTTACAAATGATACCCGACTAATTTGCCTTTTTTTCATTTTGGACAGTAATTAATCAGAAAGTGGGTTCTTTTTGTTAGTGTGTATATATAAAAAAAGTATCGTTCTTTAAATACTACATTTCAAAATGATATCCGACTATGTTGCATTTTTTTTTTGGACAGTAATGAATCAGAAAGTGGATTGTTTTTGTTAGTGTGTAGATGTCAAAAGCTGTAATATTATTGAAATACTAAATTTAAAAATGATACCCGCGAATAACTTTTTTTTTTAGGTATTGATAGTAATTAATCAGAAAGTGTGTTTTATTTTCTTTGTGTGTGTGTGTGTGTATACATGTAAAAAGTTACGGTCTTTTTTTCAATCGAAAATAATATGCAATTCTATATGATTTAATTGACCCACAAATGATACCCAACTAATTTGCTTTTTTTTTTTTGGGACAGTAATTAATCAGAAAGTGGGTTCTTTTTGTTAGTGTGTATATCTAAAAAAGACTGTCATTGAAAGACTCAATTGAAAAATGATACCCAACTAACTTGTTTACATTTTTTTTTGTACAGTAATGAATCAGAAAGTAGGTTCTTTTTGTTAGACTGTCTATATAAAAAGGTACTGTTATTTAAATAATAAATTTAAAAATGATAGCCAACTAATTTGCGTTTCTTTTGGACAGTAATTAATTAGAAAGTGGGTTCTTTTTATAAACCTTGTGTAGATATAATCAAATCCCGCCTAATTTGCTTTCTTTTTTTTGGGACAGTAATTAATCAGAAAGTGAGTTGTTTTTGTTAATGTGTAAATATAAAAACTAATCTTATTTAAATAGTAAATGTAATAAAAAAAAGAATACCCGACTAATTTTCTTTTTTTTTTTTTTTTGGACAAGTAATTAATAATAATCATATACTGGGTTATTTCTGTTTGTGCGTATATATAAAAAGTAACTTGTTGCTGTGTACAGCCACTCACTCGGCTTAACAAACAGGTAAATAGACAGCAGAAACCAAATGATTAGACAAATAGTTTAATAGAATTATCAGTTGGATAAATAATATTACATATATAGTTATAAGACAATTAAGTTTAACTTACAAACGCTGGCCATGAAGGCATGAGAAAAACATAATTTAGACCGGTGTGGCCTGCAAAGTTCCTAGGTCCACTTTTTAACCTTCAGGGGTAGAGTTCACTGGGTTTGTTCTGTTGCTAAGTTAAAACTCTTGACTTTCGTGTGCATGCAATGAGTTCCCCGCTACAAGTGCTGCTTAGTTATTTTTGTTCTTTCTTTTTTCTTGTTAAGAAATGTTTTAGAAACCAATTAATTCTCAGCTATTGTCTACTTTTAGTAATCAGCACTTTTAATCTAGCGGCATAATTAGTTTCTAATCTGGAGCGCTTATCTTTAATAGTGTACCAAATTTAATTACAAAATTCCTGTCTATTTCAATTAATAAAACTTATTTTAATAAAACATTAATTATTATATATGTATAACTTATTTTAACAAAACTTAGTAATTATTATACCGTATATAGCACCTCCAGCACTTCAGAAATTATTCTTTCTGAAGTCTTACATAGTCTTTTAAGTAAGCGGGTTCTTTTCTTATTCTTAAAGATCTTTGCGGAGATGTTTTCTCTTCTACTGGCATTTTATTGGTCTCTTGATCATCATATTTCTCTTCTACAGGTGTTTTGTTGGTCTCTTGATCGTCGTATTTCTCTTCTACTGGTGTTTTGTTGGCTCCTTCAGTTTCTTGATCGTCGGATTTTTCTTCGATTTTGGAAATGTGCGGTGCTACAGTACTTCCGGTTTGCACTAATTCTTCTCAATGTCTCACATGATATATATGCTTGCGCGCTGTTTTTCCAGTTTCTGTCTCTACAAGTATTATTTGTTTTGACAGAATTTCTTTTATGAAGGCCTTCACCCAGTATTTCCTGATAACGTCTCTAACCCAGACTTTTTCTCCTTTAGAGTAAGTAGTATCTCCAGTGTTGCTTTTGTAATGTGTAAAGTTTTGTTCTGGGTGGAGTAACGATAGTTTTGTGCGGAGTTTCTGTCCGAAAATTAATTCTGCAGGAGATTTTCCTGTAGCACACGGAGTACTATGTTGATATAATAAGGCAGAATGTAAGCTGTCTTGTATATTTGCAGTGTCTTCCTTCCATAATGTTTGCTTCAAAGTTTGTACTGCCTTTTCTGCAATTCCATTGGACTCCGGGTGATATGGGGGCATGGCTAAGTGTTTAATTTCTCATTCTGTGAGAAATTCTTCAAATTTAGTGGATGTGAAACTGGTACCATTGTCAGACACAATTGTTTCAGGAATCCCACAAAAAGCAAAAATCTCCTTCAGTTTTGCGATTGTTTCTTCAGTACTGGTGTTTTTCACTACTCTATATTCTGTCCACTTTGAATAAGCGTCGATCACTACCAAAAATATAAAGCCGTGAAACGGTCCAGTGTGGTCAATGTGAATACGGCTCCACGCTCTTTCAGCTGCTGACCAGGCAGCATATTTTTTCTCATGCATATTTGCATTTATTTGGCAACTTTCACATGATTTCTCTATATCGATATTTATTGCAGGCCACCATATGTAACTACGAGCCAGAGCTTTGGCCTGCACTATCCCAGGATGACCTTGATGAATTAAGTGAAGAATCTTATTCCATCCACTGCTCAGTATCAACACTCTATCATCCATTAAAATACATCCCTTGTTTATGGACAGTCTTTGTCTTACGTCCCATAAAGTTTTATGTAGTCTCTCGGGCTGACTTTGTGGCCAGCCTTTGCTGATCCATTTACTTAAGTGTTTATATCCATGGTCAGCTTTAGTCCAATTAGCTACCTTTTCACTGGTTATTAATTCATTGTTCCAATTATCGATATAGTTAATAGTTTGGTCTCTTTTTGTAATTCAGCTTTAATGGGCATTCTTGACAGTGCGTTGGCGTGTTTAATGATCTTTCCTTTTTTGAAATTTAGATCAAAATCATAGCCTGATAACAGATTAATCCAATGTAACATTCTAGGGCTTAGATGATCAGGGGCAGTTTTATTTTTTGCTAATAATCCCAACAGCAGTTTATGATTGGTAAAGATTTTGAACTGTTGACCATACAAATATTGATGAAACTTTTTTATCACAAATATGATAGCCAGCGCCTCTTTATCTAGTTGACTATAATTTTGCTCAGCTTTTGTTAATGTTCTGGAAGCATAGACAATTGGTCGCTCACCGTCAGCTATTGTATGGCTTAAGACTGCTCCTACTCCAACTTCGGATGCATCTGTTGTCAATATCAATTCAAGGCTACTGTCATAGTGTACTAATAAGCTGTTTGATGTTAATAATTCTTTTGTGTCACAAAAAGCTTTTTCTTGGGGTTGATCCCAAATCCATTTTTGGCTCTTTTTAAATAAATTGTATAGCGGTTTTGCTATGTGAGCTTTCCCCTTAAGAAAAACTTCAAAATAATTAAAAAGTCCTAAGAAAGCTTGAAGTTATTTACCAGTTTTGGGTCTTCGTGCTTCCTTTATGGCTGCAATTTTTTGACGGTCGGGTCTCTTTCTTTTTTTTGAGATTATGTGTCCCAGGAATTTTAATTCAGTTGCCACCCAGATACATTTGTCTGAGTTTATTTTAGCTCCGAAACGACATAACTTGTCGCAAACTTTTAAAACTCGTTCACGTAATTCATCTTCTGAATTGGCCATGACCAAAATATCATCAAAATACGGTGTTACACCATCCATTTGATGGAACAGCATGTCCATTTTGGCCTGGAAAATATTTGGTGCAACCGTAATTCCATAAGGCAATCTATTATACTTAAACAATCCCTTATGTGTTGTAATAGTTAGCAATTCTGAGGTGCGTTCAGAAACTGGTATCTGGTGAAATGCGGCCTTTAAATCAATTTTAGTGTAGTGACTTGCCTTTTGCATATTTGCCAGTATTTCCCTGACATTTGGTACAGGATACTGACTTTTAGTGAGGTTTTTATTTATTGTAGTCCTATAATCTCCGCAAATGTGGATCTGCCCATTTGGTTTAGATAAAACCACGATTGGAGTGGCCCATTCCATTTTCTAGACTGGCATTAATACACCATTACTAACCAGATTTATCAACTCTTGTTCCACCTTAGTTTGTAGCACAAAAGGAACTTTTCTGGGTCTGCAGATAACGGGGGTCACACCACCTTGTTAGCTCTATGTTTATAGGCATCGTAATAATTTTTCCCTCATCACTTTTAAATAATTCACAATATTTATTTCTCATTTCTTGCTCAATAGCAACTTTATTTATCACACAGATCTCTATTTCCAAAGCATCGAACCATTCCCTACCTATAATAGGATTTAGACTGCCTTGTACTATATATAATGGTAGTGTTCGAACCTTACTGTTTAATTCAATCTGAGCCATCACCTTCCCTAATATTTTCATACTATTTCTGCTAGCGTCTTTTGCCCTTAACCCTTTAGAACCGAAACCGCTTTTTCTGCAAAAAAAAAGTTTGCAATTTCAACCATAATAGCGTGCAAACCATATAAGTCACAGTTATGACTCTTTTTTCTTTCTCTCCGCCATTTTTCTATCTTTTTGTACGTCTAAAAAATTTTTCTGTGCGATGAAAATTAGATTTTTTATAGCAATTTTTGTAAAGTATATTATTAAAATTTTATAAAATTTTTTTCTTTCTAGATTTTATCAACATATAAACAAAATAACCGCACAAATGGCTTCTTTCGCCACTGAATGTAATTTTGATTGATTCTGACGAAGACTTTTTTGTTTGTGTTTGATTCTGAGGTTTCATCATATTTCACCATTAGCCGTGAGTATTCAATTCCTGATCTATTTCATTTATTTTTTATACAAAATTATATATTTGCAGCTGATCTATTTCATTTATTTTTTATACAAAATTATATATTTGCACTGAAAGCAATAGGTATGTTTCAGAGTGGAAGGCATTACCGAAGTGGGTTGGTCTGTCACCCGCTGAGTTGAATGCATTTTTTGGTATGATTATTCATGTTTGTACTATATCATGCATACCAAAACTAAAATTTATTTGGTCTAAAAATGAATATTTGCATCAACCGGTACTTGCTAACTTGCTAGAGTTATGACCCGAGATCGATTTTTTGGTATTCTAAATAATTTACAATGCCTCCCAATGCTGAATCAACAGTCATCATCATCATCTCCCACTGATATATAATAATTGCTTGTAATTCCTTTGGGTTATTTATTTTATTTTATTTACTGTTTTTATTCATTTCATTGTAGATAAGTTTTTAATTACTTTGAAACATACTTTGCTATTATGGTCTCCTGTGAAATAATGCATAATTTAGCTCACCCTCATGATATTTCAATAATATAGTAATTATTTTTTACACCCATAACTTAGAATTTATATGTTTTTATTCATTTTATTTTAAAAAAAAATTTTTAATTTATTTCCTACTATGTTTTTATTCATTTCATTGTAGATAAGTTTTTAATTACTTTGAAGCATACTTTGCTATTATGGTCTCCTATGAAATAATGCATAATTTAGCTCGCCCTTTCTCCCATGATATTCCAATAATATAGTAAGTATTTTTTACACTCATAACTTAGAATTTACTATGTTTTTATTCATTTCATTGTAGATAAGTTTTTAATTACTTTGAAGCATACTTTGCTATTATGGTCTCCTATGAAATAATGCATAATTTAGCTTGCCCTTTCTCCCATGATATTCCAATAATATAGTATTTTTTACACTCATAACTTAGAATTTACTATGTTTTTATTCATTTCATTGTAGATAAGTTTTTAATTACTTTGAAGCATACTTTGCTATTATGGTCTCCTATGAAATAATGCATAATTTAGCTCGCCCTTTCTCCCATGATATTCCAATAATATAGTAAGTATTTTTTACACTCATAACTTAGAATTTACTATGTTTTTATTCATTTCATTGTAGATAAGTTTTTAATTACTTTGAAGCATACTTTGCTATTATGGTCTCCTATGAAATAATGCATAATTTAGCTCACCCTTTCTCCCATGATATTCCAATAATATAGTAAGTATTTTTTACACTCATAACTTAGAATTTACTATGTTTTTATTCATTTCATTGTAGATAAGTTTTTAATTACTTTGAAGCATACTTTGCTATTATGGTCTCCTATGAAATAATGCATAATTTAGCTTGCCCTTTCTCCCATGATATTCCAATAATATACTAATTATTTTTTACCCACATAACTTACACTTTACTAAAGTTATTACTGTTCTTTTTTTTTTGATCCACACTAAAACCTTGCATTTCTAATAGATATCCCGCATAGAGGGCCTAGAAAAACAACTGCTTGCAAAAATTGAACATATAGGCTGGTTAGTAAAAAAGCGAAACTGAAATTCTCACCTTTTGCCACATTACACCAACAAACTGTAACTCAGGTAGGTCATGTTATATATTATTTTTTTCTGCATTTTATAATGAATATGATGAAACTGTCTATGAAATTGTAATTTTAGGTTATACATTTCAAAATTGAGAGTTTGTGAACCAATATAAAAATAAAAATTTTAAAAATGTGAAAAATATCCCTTTTTTTATTATTTTTTTGTGGTAATGACTACTTTATCAGCTTCATTACATTCTTTCATATTTGCACTTTATAAAAATGTATATATATTTTTTTATTTATTGTAATAAATTAGACATTTCATTTAAAATTGTATGTCCTGTAATTTTTTCTGGGGATTCAAAATGGTCGTTCAGGACTTGTCTTCATTAATAAAGGAGGATTTTTTCGATTTTGCACTACTTTCTCCCAGTATTCAAGTGTCATCATTGACACGCCTGCTCCGCTGTCAATTTCCATTTTCACTGGTGTCTTTAATAAATTAACTGTGAGCATAAACTGATTTCCATATCCAATCTGTGTATTGTAAATATCACACTTTTTTTTATTTTCGACTTTACAAGTTGGCGAGTTGCCACGACCCTTTTCTCCTTTATTTCGACATACTTTCTGCAAATGCCCAACTTTACCACAAGTCCTACAATGCTCCTTATTATATTTACACTTACGAGCCATGTGGTTTTTTTTCCCACAGCAATAACACACTATCTCGTATGTTTTTCTCTTAATAGATTGGGATTTATTTTCAGTTTTCCGAATATACGCATTACTGTCATTTTTGTGGGTAAAATTTCTAATTTCTTCCGATTGGTCGAGTAATATTTTGTGGGCTACTCCCATTTTGGTTGCTTTGTCGTATGTCAACTCTCTTGAGGCCAGTAACTGCTGCCTAACCCTATCGTCTGACATGTCCCAAAGTAATTGCTCAAGCAGATTATCCTCTAAGGCATCGCCATAACTGCAACTTTTAGCAAGTTCTCTTAGAGCTTGATCATAATCTCGTATATGCTCTCCCTTGTTTTGCCTTCGGCTTCTGAAGTGTAGTCTTGCGACATGCTTTGAAGGCTGGGGATTGAAAAAATTATTTAATTTCCCCGTAACTACATTGTATGGTGAATTCTCTGGCTCTTTGTGATCGCAGAGTCTATTTGCTATTTCGATTACTTGTTGCCCAGCATAACACAATAATGTGGCAACTTTAATGGGGTCGCTTGTTGTGCCATTAATCAAAAACAGTTTCTCGATTCTCTTAAGGTAAATTGGCCAATCAAAAGGGTTATTAACGTTGAACTTGTTAATTGTTATATGAGGCACTGATGTCATCATTTTCTATTTTGCTTTTTTTTTTTAAAAAAAAATTTTCTATTGCACTACTAGATAACTATTAAACATGCTTACTGGGACAAACTTCTATTAATATGCTTACTAAAACAAATTACTGTTAATATGCTTACTAAAACAAATTAATACGCTTACTAAAACAATTTTTCCGACTACTATTTCGATATTCACCTGGACTTCGATTCTCGATTCTCAATTTCGTTGTAGCTTTCTCTACGTTATACAATTCAATTGTAATTCAGGACTGTTTATAAATTGCACCAGATTTTTCTACTGGAACGTATCCTGTCGATTAACTGCGCCAATTTTCTGTTGTGTACTGCCACTCACTCGGCTTAACGATCAGGTAAATAGACAGCAGAAACCAAATGATTAGACAAATAGTTTAATAGAATTATCAGTCAGATAATATATATAGTTATAAGACAATTAAGTTTAACTTATGAACGCTGCCATGAAGGCATAAGAAAAACATAATTTAGACCGGTGTGGCCTGCAAAGTTCCTAGGTCCACTTTTTAACCTTCAGGGGTGGAGTTCACTGGGTTTGTTCCATTGCTAAGTTAAAACTCTTGACTTCTGTGTGCATGTTTTAGAAACCAATTAATTCTCAGTTATTGTCTACTTTTAGTAATCAGCACTTTTAATCTAGCTGCTTAATTAGTTTCTAATCTGGAGCGCTTATCTTTAATAGCGTACCAAATTTAATTACAAAATTCCTGTCTATTTCAATTAATAAAACTTATTTTAATAAAACATTAATTATTATATACGTATAACTTATTTTAATAAAACTTATTAATTATTATACTGTATATAGCACTTGTCATGGATGAATTCTTGCAGAAATGTTACTTTTCATGTGATCCTCGAAATACTGCTGTTCCGCACACTTAAAGCAATTTTTGAGGGTTACACATTTGTAATGGAATCGTCAAGACATTGGTAATATAAAGTTACAATGTAACTAGATTAGAGCACTTGGAAAAAAATACCTTTGTAATGAAATTTTAAATAATTACAACAGGCTAAAATCCACACACTCTCACGCCAAAGTATAGAAAAAATAGACATTCTAGCATTACGATAAAGTTAATAACACAACCAACTATGGCAGCCAATAAAGGCATTTGTCTGTGCTTTTAGCATAGAAAAAATCCAGACCAGCGGGGACTCTTTCTGTGTTTTACCATAGAAAGAAGCCTCTTAGATTAGGTGTAGACCACTGAAGCAGTATATTTCTAGGATTAACCTAGAAATAGCACCGTCTATGTGGCTGACACCAGGGAATAAAAAACAACCTTACGTGTATAAAAGAGAAAAAATAAATAAAATACATCTATTGGTAAAGAGAAATTTAAAAAAATCAAAAACACATTTATCAATATGAGACATAAAATTTTGGGATGAATCTGAAAAAAAAAATCATAATTATTTATATTTTACTAAATGAATTTAAAATTTACTCCTAGCTATTTGAACTTTCAAATGAATACATAATAAGCAAAATACTCAAATGAAAATATAAGTGACATTTAAACAATTTATAATTTTTTTCAATATAATTTTGATAAATTAACATGATTTCCAGATTTACTGTTATTGGAAAAAATAATGTCACAAATGCTATCCTACAGTTACTCCATAATGCACATATAAAATACACATTCACATTATATAAAGAACCCTTTATAAATCATACATAATGATAAAGACATAAGTTACCAACATTTTTTATATGGCAAGAATCTATGGTAATAGTTTAACAATGATCAATTACTTATGTGCAGAAATCCAAAGTTTAAAACAAAATTGTTTCTGAATTGGTCATATAATTTCTTTAGACTATATATTTATATTTTCAGACAGAATTTTACATTGGCACATCTTTATTCACAGAGCATTTTTTAATTCACTCATCAGGATACTTTTAAATATTTTATGTTATAAGTGGAGTTCTTAGTTTACAGAATATTTGATTATTAATTCAGTTCATAATGAGGAAAATTTACATTATAGCAGAAATATTTTTGAGCACCATATTCTTTTGGGGATTTTGATAAAGTTACCATAAATAGATTATTTGTTTCTTCTATACTGCTTACATAGGTATTATTAAACAATATGTAAATGACCAGTTTTCTAGTAATAACAGTATAGACGGATTTCATGCTGGAACACTGACCTATTCCTTGGTGAAACAATAGACTGGAGGGGTAGGCCACTCTACCCCATTATTCTATATACTTTCACTTTTGTTTTTTTCCATAGAAATTCCAGTTGAAGACCTCTAAAACTTGTTTTACTAAATTTTTATATTAAATCTAAACAAAAGATTTCCAGAAAATTCTTTAATTAAGTTTTCTAAGAATTTTTCTGGTTACAAGATTTTAAAAAATAATAATGGCTTTCAATGAATTTACTTTCATCTGTATTAAAATGTACTATTTTTACTAAAATTTCTTAAACCCCCCCCCCCTGACCAATTTATTTTTTCTGGACTCTTGTTTACTTATTGCTTCAATAATTTTGCTGGAGTAGTTTAGTACATGTTTTATCAGAATAAAACTTTTACTGTAAATATACTTTACTAACAAAAGAAAATATTTTTCTTTTAGTAAGACAAATATAAATCTATTTCCATCTTTGGATTTAATTTTTATAAATTGGCAAAAGAAATTGACTAATTAATTATTTATCAAAAATAAAATATAACTACTTTTTTAAAGAAAATATAAATTTTTAAATGCATACTATTTTAATTATGACCTGTTGCTTATTAAATATTATATTCAATGCTTAAAGGATGTAAACTAAATGACATAAAAACTAAAATAAATTAAAATTTTATATTTAAACACACAACAAAAGTTTTAATTAAACCAATTGCTTAAAATTAAAGTGGATATATGTAATTTTATAATTAAATATTAGTAAATACAGTAATCAAAAATTTTTGAAAAGTACAAACAATATAATCATTACTTAGGAGCGCTTTTGACTATCCTCGTAGTATTTGTCAACTAATACTTTGAAAGGTTAACCTTCCATAATTCCATGATCTTAACATTTGCTGTCTACCTATTGACTAAGTCTTGCTTGAATTTACATATTAACATAGCTTTCTTTTGTAACGTTTTCCCACTTTGGTATACATTTTTAACTTTTAGATTATCTGATGTCAAACATTCATCCTTATCAAACTAAATTTTATGTTTATTCTTTCTTCCTGAGGATGAATTTATACGGTGATGTGTACCTTATTGACAGCTCTTCCCATACGAGGTTTTCCCATAATTTTGAGTCATTCACCCCTCTGACGAAGTTTCCCGAATTCTGGGTTATTCAAAAAGGGTTAGAGAAGAAGCCGACCGCAAAACACACATATATAAGGGAATTGCAATAATTCGAACCCTCCCAGCTTTAACTTTACTTCTAAGTAGATCTCCACGTTTACAGACAACGTCCTTTTTTTTGTCCATTGCCAAGTGCCAATCTTCATAGTTAACAAGAATCATAGGATCTATTAAATATTTGTCTGACTCAGCAATTTAACTCGATGCCCATCTTAATACACAGGGTGTGGTAGCACATTGCGCCAAAAAAGAAACGAAGAGTGAACTAACTTTTAAATTGAATCTTTTCTATAAATTTGTATTTTATTTTCACTAAAATCTAAAATAAACCTTTTAAAATTTGCCACGCACTTTTCTACCTAACCTGTTTTGCTTTAATCTATTATTAGAGGCACACCAGCATGCACATGTATCTGATTTTGAAATACATAAAAAATTACATAACGTGTATCGAAACAAATTAACAGTTTGATTTAAGATTGACTAATATTTTATTCTAAGAAAACAATGAAATGGCATAATCATATATATGACAAATATTTTAATAGATTACAATTAAAAGAAAAAAACACTAAATAATACATGCATATCATTACATTGTCACACAGTTTGAGTTTGATTAGATTTAAGGATTGAAATGATATAAGACGTGTATATTTACCGGTATTAAAGTCTGTAGAACCATGTATATGTTTCTGAGTGCACTCGTAATTTAATCCCAGGATTTAGCATAGGCAAAATATGGTGTCCATCTCTTCTGCTTAATATTCCAACCATTTAGTCCATCTAAAGTAGCTTATTTATTTTGCTGTTCCCTTTTTTTTTCTTTTGAATATATTCAGGAATGGCGGACGATCTGCACTAGATCCGAATAGTTGTGGTTCTGAAGGACAATTGGGGATGTTGAAAGTGGTACATATATTTCAATGGTTTGTGTGGCATAGATAGAGAGCTGGATAAACCCCGACAAGATGGTGACTTTACCCCATGTGATCCATGAGGTTTCCTTTATGTTTTATTTCAGTTCACACAATCTGTCCAGCAATGAAGGCAGCAATCACAGTTTACTCCTGATCTTTTCTGCTTTGCCACCAATTTATTAAAATTTTCTCCTTTTAGATCTTCTCCAATATATTTTATAACACATTACCTTCTTCTCCATTGAAACAGTAAGGTTTGCTTTTATCTTCGTTTCACCTTTTCTCACCTACTTCCTACCCTCATACCTTAGTTTGAACCCCAATCTATCATAGTGTGTCTGCAATACACTTATATACCGAAAATCCCGCCTAATTTTAAACCACGAGCACAATGCTCGTATTATATATATATAACTTATTCCCAATTAAAATAAAATATTATGAATTATGTATTTGTTCACATAATTTACATTTATTAAAAAGTAAGTTATATAAGTCGTAATTGCGCACACACTAGGATATCCATTTTAAAACATATCAAAATTATAAATTGTTAAAGTTATTTTGTTTGAATCTGTTTACAAATATATTACCGTCGTAATATATTTTGATTTAAAATAAAATTCATTTAGTAAATATTCGTTTAGTAAATAGATTCAAATATTGCAATTTAAAAAGTAAAATCATTTTCTTTAATTTAATAAAAGTTATTCCCAATATTTCTGTTTAAATAAATCAGGGACAATAGTTTAATTAGTAAATGTTGTATAAGTTTATCTAAAAACAGCAGATGTCCACTTAAGGTTTTCTTTAATTAATAAAAGTAATTTTAACTAAATCTGGTTTGTGATTCGAATGTCGACAGGGAAATTAACAAAGGAAATTAATTAATGTTGAATTCCTTTGGACATTCCGATGATTTAATTACAGCTGATAAGTCCGATATTTTTGTGGTGCTCCAGGGCAGTTCTATTGTTAAATTCTACTATAAAAAGGAGATTTTTCTTTTGTTGTCGAGTTAGTTGTTTTTTATTCTAATGTGTCTAAGAGAAATCATTCTGTATTCTATTGTAATAATTTGCTAACCTTGACATGTCAAAGTAGAGGCATTAAGATGGCTATGTCCCCTTGGAATATCCAGCCGCTGCTCCATACCATCGGAAGTTATCACATGGACCCCGGAACTGCTGCTGCCGCTGCCAAAAATATGAACATTCCAGATTTTGCTGCTGAATTATAAAACCTGCCGAACATCTACCTGCCAAAGCGTCTACAGAGGTAACCTAAATTAACCCAAGAGCTCTTGTGATAACTAACATGCTATAGCTATTTAAAATTGTTTTTCTTATATTTCACATAACTTCATTACGTATTTCTTTAACGTGTTTAGATATACTCAACAGTTTTGCTCTCTATCCTTAGGTTAATATTTTCTATTTATAAAGCTTTCTTTTATTTTATTATGATAATGTGTCAGAATCGTCTTTGACCGAGTGAACTATTCCCTTTATTGAAAGTAAGACGCCGCTATTAAGGCATATTTTAAATTTATAATTTTCCAATTTTATTATCTTGCAAATCACTCGTTCGAGGGCGATTCTTTTCTTTAATATAATATAATCACATAGTTTAAAATCTACATGTTATTGATTTTAATCTAATGTAAGAGTATGTGCGAAGTCAATGGTTAAATGTGTCCCTTAATGCATGTTTGCATATATAAATCTATACTTCCTTTTTAAACCCGCAAGCATGCATTTTCCTATTTTAATTACTGTGTTCTACTTTAATTATAAAGTTCATCATTGACGTCGAGAATGTGCGGACCCTTTTAAATGAATTTCGGGGAATTTGATTGGGCATTTCTCTTAATCCAAGTAAAACCCATTCAGTATGTTTTTATATACTCTAGTCTCGTATTGCTGGTACATGAATTGGTTGTTGAGACCGCTTTGTTTTATTTTTCCAAGGATTCTTTACACGGCTGAGGCCGTTCTCTCCACGCTTGCACTTTCCAGGCAAAGGGTGTCCCAAATGACACCCCTGGGAATTAAACGCAATTGTCGCACAGTCGCTAAGTTTCGGCTGTTCGTCAAAATACTTTCCTACGGGTTAGCGTTAGCGGCAAGATGCCCTCCGTAATTATTCCGGATCTTCAATGTTGTTTTATTTTATATTTATTTTACAAAGCATCCGTGACTTAAACGTGTCACACCCTCCAACTTTAATAAATTCATTATCAGCAATACTGACCTCCCAATGTAACTCTATTAATATTATTATCAAATAAATGCTTTGATCACATTCCCTTTGTTGCTTAGTAAGCTTTAGTCCATGCTATTCTCGAAATCAATAAATATTTTAGAACACTTAAGTTTCAAATATTTTCTTAAACTTGTATAATTACTCAAAGCATCTCGCACATGTTCCTATCTCGTCAAGCACATTATCGTAATGCTATTAGCCTGAGGAATAGAATATATCACTTTGTTTTAAAACCTTTTGTCATTTATTGAAATATAATGCCAACAATTATTTAATACGCGTCCCTGTCTCATATAAGCAGACAGTGGCGTTATCTATATATAATTTATATAAATAAATTGTGTGAAATTATTTAAAACTAAATTTGATCTCTTATTTTATTTGATTCCTATCACTGTCTCAGTCTATATATATATATTTTCTGCATTTCTTTTGTAAATCCATAGACGTTAATTAGCCACCCAAACTTCTTTTAGTATAGAGTCTTTTGTTTCTCCCTGACCACCAGGCACCGGTCAAAGGTTATACTAGTAGTGGCACCAGATGCGTTATCACGTAGATGGCGCTGTGAAAATTGGACTTTAGATTCGAACTTAGTATATCTAGAAGGCAACCCCTCCTAGAAGGTTCAGTTTCATGTCTGGGGTTTGAATTCTGTAGTGTGTTAGTGAGATAGACGATTCTGACCGTTACACCGTCAGCTCAGCAAAAAAAACTATCTATTTTTAATTAATAATCTGAGTTTCCTTTCTTCTTATCTCTGGTATTTCTTTGTTTTCAAAAAATATATTTTTATAAAAATGCCAACAAAAGAAAAACCACTTAGCAACCTCGACTTTTACTTATCTTTTTTTTTTTTAAAATTCTTGGAACTTTTTAATTGCACTCTTTTCGTCGACTTTAACTAGACAAAAGAAGTCAAAAAGAAATCAATAAATAATGGGCATTCCACATTCATTAATTTTAAAAAGTATTTCTACAAAATCCATTTAATTAAAAAAATGAGGTAGCCATCAAGTAGTTAGATTTGTTTTTTGAACAATAAGAGATACGTATAACTGTAAAAGAAACTTTTCTTTTACACGCTTTAAAATCTCTTAGTTTTTTACTTTTTTTTTCTTCCAAAAACAACATTTACCTATATACATGTATGCCAATTAAAATATTTACCTATACCCAAACATTCCAGCAAATACACATACATTTGTCTGTGTGACTTTTCCAATAATTATAAAATAATAATAATAATAAATTATCTAAAATCTACATTTTCTCTCCTTTTGTAAGAGGGTTTGAACCCAGCTACTGTTACATTTTATTTATTATTTCTTTCAGTTTGCTATATTTTTACATTATTATCATTGAAATTAAAACCATATATACATGATTTATTATGGTTGTAAAAAACAGAAACTGATATGTTATTATTACCTTTGCAATTTTGTTTCGTACTTTGAACCTTCTTTATTAACAGCAAGTGCTCTTTAGTTCTTTTTCTCCAATGTACATCTTGATTCCCTATATATCCACTACCACACATATATTGATTTACAAATGATGCAGTTTTTATTTATAAATGAGGATTTATCTTTAAAGTTATTTATTAATTTCTTTCAAGTAGGGTGTGCATAAAATGCAATGTCACATATACCTTTATAAATTTTTTTTATAAAATTTTCTTGATGATTTGAAATATATGGTATTGATATCCAAATTTTTTTATTAGAAGAATCAATCTTATTATTAATTTTTATTTATTTTTATATTTTGTATTAAAAATTTTAATAGTATAATAAATATGATTGTAATTATAGCCAACATTTAACAATTCATTAGAATACATTTCACTATTTTTGCCTTCAATGAATATTTACAAAGATTATCGACTTTATTTATAAATAAAAATTGCATCACTTATAAATGGATATGTAGGCATGGTAGTGGATATATAGGGGAATCAAGATGTACATTGGAGAAAAGAATTAAAGAGCACTTGCTGTTATTAAAGAGTATTCAAAATACAAAACAAAATTGCAAAGATAATGATAATGTATCAGCTTCCATTTTTTACAACCATAATAAATCATGCATATATAGTTTTAATTTCAATTATAATAATGTAAAAATATTGCAAACTGAAAGACATAACAATAAAAGGAAAATAAAAGAAGCTATATTAATATATAAATAAAAGCAAGACAATCAATAGGCAGGCAGCAAATGCTAAGATCACAGAGTTATGGGAAGGTTAACCTTTCAAAGTATTAGTTGACAAAGACTATGAGGATAGGCAAAAGCGCTCCTAAATGACAATTATATTTTTTGTACTTTTCAAAAATTTTTGATTACTATATTTACTAATATTTAATTATAAGATTACCTACCTATATTGCTTCAAAGAAATACAGACACTGATTTATAATGTTATTACACACACATATATAATGCCCTTTTAGATTGGTACACCCCATAAAAAATGAAATTAAAAGTAAATTTTAAGGGAATAATTTTAAATTTTATAAAATAAATATATTTGGTTGTAAAGCTATGAAAGATATGATTTACATTGGTTATTTGAGGTTTGAGCTAAGATGATTTGAATTTGATTAATATGAGTTCTTTAAGTTAGTTGTTACTTATTTTCAAAGCATATAAGAAATAAAAATAATGCAGTATAACTTACTAGTATTTGTTAATAGATAACTTTTTAAATAATATTTAAAATTGTAGTGAAGTTCAAATATAATCTTTATAAATAAAATATATGCTACAGATATATGTAATTATGATTGTACCGTATGATCTAATAAAGAAATGGCTATTTCTGGTAAGATTTCAACTTATTTTTAAAAATAAATATTATAATATTGATTTTTATTATTTTGTGATAAAAGATTTAGAAAGTCAATTTAGGATTTAGTCTGTAAAAGAGAAAATTAAAATTGTTTAAATTAGTTGTAAATTAACTTTTACCGGTTGTTTTCTCATCCCTGGTGTTCACCTCAAGATGTTGCTATTTCTAGGTCAATTCCTAGAAATATACCGTTTCACCAGCCTTCACCCAACAAAAGAGGAATTTTTCTACGTTATAAATACAGAAAAGAGTCCTCACGTTATGTTGGATGGAGGGAGGCGGTGGTGGCGACAGAAGCCAACACAAAGAGACTTCTTTCTATGATAAAACACAGAAAGAGTTCCCGACGGCTGCCTGTTATGGCTTTTTTCTATGCTAAAAGCAAAGAGAAAGAAATGCCTTGATTGGCTGCCATAGTAGTCGATTTTGTTCATCATTTTCTTGTAATAGTAGAATATCTATTTTCTCTGTAGTTTCGTGTGAGAGTGTGTGTATTTGAAGCAGTCATAGTTTTTTAAAATTTGATAAGATGTCTATTTTTTTTAATGTGTTGTAACTTACTTTACTGTTGTAAGTTTAGTAATAATGTCCTGAAGATTCCATTATGAACGGGTAACCCTCAAAAATTGCTTTTAAGGGTGCAGAAGGGAAAAAAATTTGAAAGATCACGCGAAAAGTACCGTTTTCATGAGAATTCGTCTGTGTCCAGTTACTTTTGCTATATATATACGCACAAACAAAAATAACCCCGTGTCTAATTATTAGTAATTACTTGTCCAAAAAAGAAATTTAGTCGGGTATTATTTTTTTTTTGTTACATTTATTATTTCAAAATAAGATTAGTTTTTATATCTACACACTAACAAAAACAACCCAGTTCCTGATTAATTACTGTTTTTAAAAAAAAGAAAATTCAACGGGGTTTGATTTTTTCAATTTACCACAAAAAAAAAAAAGAAACCCACTTTCTGATTAATTACTGTCAAAAGAAACACAAATTAGTCGGTTATCATTTTTAAATTTAGTATTTCAATAACGGTACCCTTTTTATATAGACAGACTTAACAAAAACAACCCACTTTCTGATTCATTACTGCCCCCCCCCCCAAAAAAAAAAACGGAAATTAGTCGGGTATCATTTTTCAATCAAGTCTTTCAATGACGGTCCTTACTAATAGTAGTCAGGTATCAATTCTAAATTGTATTATATAAATTACGTTACTTTTGATAGATTTAGAATTACGTCTTGTTTTTTTAATAAAATGATTGATTTACTCTTGACCAAAAATATCGTAACTTTAAAAAAACACATAAAGTCCAAAAAAAATGAGAAAAAGCCCCGTAACTTTAAAGACACACACACAAACTCAAAAACAAGATAAGATTAATAAACATTTACTTATGTCTTGCTTTTGAATAAAATTATTGATTTACTCTTGCAAAAAAAAAAAAAAGACCGTAACTTTAAAAAGACACACGTAAAGTCCAAAAAAAAAAAAAAAAATTAGAAAAACACCGTAACTTTAAAGACACACACACACAAACTCAAAAACAAGATAAGATTAATAAACATTTACAAAAATGAAAAAACTAACATCATATAATAGTATTAGTTAGTAGAATATTTTATTACAAATCTAAGAAATCATCTTTTTAGATCAAATCGATCATTTAGGTCCGTCCCGGAATCGTTATATGTATATGTTTTTGATTAACATCAACACCATCCTGTGGGGAACACCAAGGATGAGAAAACAACCCTTTTTTTATTAAGTTTATTAAAGATATTTTTTTTTGTCAGTAAATATTTCTAAGAATAATATTGGCTTTAAAAAATTATTTAAACTGTTTGTAACTAATTAAATATTCATTATAAAAAGAGTTAAAGATTTGATCAATGAGATATCATGATTTGAAATGTTTTAAAAAAATAAGCACGTTTTAGGGATTGACTGTAAAAATTACGGATGGGTAGAAAATAAGTTAGTTCTTTCCATCAAATTTAGTTTAAATTATTATTATTTTTTAGTTTAAAAAGTAAACAAATTAGTATTTAGTTAATAATCTAAAAAAAATTTTTTTTAAAACAATGGAATAAAGAAACCTTAAAAATCTTTGCTGACAGCAAACCAATATTCAGTGTTCTGAAAAAGATCTAATTGAAATCATTATTTCACATAAAGTACCAGAAACAATGGAAGGAAAATGGTAAATTTATGCAAGCATGTTGTAAGATAAAAACAGAGTTAGATACAAAAACAGTGAGTATTATATTAATACATAAGTTAATTACCAAGAAAGCTGATGATATTTGTATTTGTAATAAAAACTATAATGGACAGAATTGGAATATATAAACAGAAGGAAAAATCTTCATGTGAATTTGAGTTACAGAAACTTAAAGGTAATGAAAAGTAAATCAGTGAATAATATTAATTAAAATATTTATCTAAGAAAAGCCAGATTTAATGCTAGTAGAAAGCAAGCAAAAGTATATTTAATTAGTAATTTGAATCAAGTAAACTGTGTTGGAATGTGGTTTATTATTTCATTAAGCCAGTTATGTATGATGGATTTTATTATTGTATTAAAAAGAAAGATGTTTTATTGTAAGTAAAAGTAAAAGTGTCTAATTGGGAAATAATTGTTTACATTGGAATTTCTGCAGTTCATTTTATGTTAAGGAAATCAGTGAAGGGGGACCCCAACTATAAGTTGTTTAAAATGTTTTTGTCACCATGGAAACCAAACCTCTTCAAGGATGAAATTTGATAAACTTGTGTTATGTTTTAAGAAGAAGAAAAATCTTTTAAAACTAATTGTTGATTTTTGAATAGTTTTAATCATTAAATTTTAGATAGGTATTATAAAGATATAGGAATATTTAAATATCAAAAAAATTGATAACTTGTTTTATTTATTTATTCAATTGTTTTAAATCTTATTTTGTTTAGCGTTATCAATAGATTATAATAAATGAAATGCATTGTTAGAAAAATTCTATGCCATTGACTGTTCTATGGTGTGGAAGGAACTTCTGACCATGTAAGTGATTGCTATTTCTGTATCACTAAAACAAAAGGGGATTCAAAAAAGCAAAGAGACAAAGTTGAGTATCCAAATTTGCCTTCTGCACTCAGGCCAATTCCTTATAGCCAGCAATTACCATTGCCGATTGCACCTTTAAACTTGAACGTTATGTTTCCCAGTGATTCTAATTTTTCATCAGGATCTGATCCACAAGTTTCTGAGAATACCAGTAGTAACCCTACATTTTTATGAACTACCAGTGAATCTCACTTAATAACTCAGAACAAATTAAATGATTTAGCACATGACCTGGGTTTATCAAAACAAAAATCTGAACTTGTGTGTTCCCGACTTCAACAGTGCAACCTGTTAGATAAAAATGTGTTTCACATTACCAAAAATACAATATTTTTTAAGTTTTTGTAAAATGGAAGGATCACTATGTATCTGTTATGATATTGATGGTTTAATGACTAATCTTAATATGGAACATGTACCTTCTGAGTGGCATATTTATCTAACCTTAAAACAGTCTTGCTTCATAATGTAAACAAAAAACCATCTATTCTTTTAGCCCATTCAGTGACAATGAAAGAAAACTATAATAACTGAGTTACCATACAAATTCAAGTAAAATATGAACAGTATCAATGGGATACTTGTGGAGATTTAATTAAAAATGTTAGGTATATTGCTAAGGTTTCAGGGTGGGTTTACAAAGTATTGTTTTTGGTGTCTATGGGACAGTCAATCAACACAATAAAATTTCATTAAAAAAGTGACAGAACTTATTTTGAACCAGGTACTGCAAACATAAAATATTCTCTATTGTTAACCCAAAAAAGGTACTTCTTCCACCTCTCTATATTAAGCTTGGACTAATGAAAAACTTTGTTAAATCTATGGAAAAAGAAGGTATGGTTTCAAGTACCTAATAGAAATATTTCCTCAGTTAAGTGATGCAAAACTAAAAAAAAAGGCATCTTTATCAGATCTCAAATAAGGAAACTCATAAGTGATTATCTTTTTCAAAAAAAAATTAAATGACAAGGAATTGGCAGCTTGGACCTGTTTTGGAAGTGTAATAAGGGGATTTCTAAGTAACAAGAAAGATGAGAACTATAAAATCCTTATAAACAAACTTTTAAAAGCCTATGAACTACTGGGATGTCGCATGTTCTTAAAAATGCATTTTGTGCACTCACATTTGGATTTTTTTCCATAAAATTTGGGTGCAGTACGTGATGAACAAGGAAAGAGATTTCATCAGGACAATGGAAATATGATACCAGGGATGCTGGAACCCATCTATATTGGCTGATTATTTGTTGGTTTTTTAAAAAAGAGATGACTGTACTGAACATAAGACAAAAACATGAAATATTTTGTCCATGGTTTGATATCTTCATGTAACATTTTATAATTTTTATTGCACATAATCCCTAGTCAAATGTCTTTGCTTAGATTTAACATGTTATACTTATTTTTATTAAGCTAACATTATACTGCAAAAAATGTCTTCTTTTTTTTATTTGACCATCAATTCCTGTAACAAAAAAACTGAATGTTACACTATTTAGCATATTATTTTCAGATTTAGGACCATAAAAAACTTTATATATAGCTGTGTTTAATCAATGTTACTTCAAAACAATTTAAATTTGTTGACCAGTGTTATTACATTAACTATAGATTTAAGTAAAATCCTTTTTTTATATGTAATAGGTTATCTAAAATGTTAATTAAGAAGCAGTGATAATCCTGAGATCTCCTTATATTATTATTAATTATAACCTTATTAGAATAGTAATGATTGAAAATAAATATTCAGTAAAGTCATATTATAATCGTATTAATTAATTAACATTAAAAGTAAATAGTTATAATTTTGTTATATTTTATTAATTATTAGTGTTAGTCATAGGAATATCTAGATGCTTAATAAGGATGACTATCTTGGTAATCTTATGCCATTTAACAGATACTTAGGTATTTGCTTAATGTTAAAAGGCTTGTGATCTTGTCGAATACAATATTTGGGGTCTCATAATTGCTGGTATAAATCACAAATAATTTGAAATAATGAGAGCATAAAATTGTACCTAAAGAAAATGAAAGTATAGCCTAATTTATGGACTTGTAAAATTTATATGGGTCTTTTGGCAGGGTACAGTACACACACACACATATATATATTATGGAACAATCACTATTTTCTCATGACAGCAATACAAAAATTAGTTTGTTTGCTACTACAGAATAATCACATCAGACACCACTTTATGTAACAAATGAAAAACCGATGGGCTTTTGGAACTATTAGTTCTGGTATCAATCTTTGAACTCTGAATTACTAATAATAAACTTTTTCTTTTATTATTACATTTTTCTTTTGATATAACTGTGAACCAAACAAAATAGGAGGACTGCCTCTATAAAACATCTCTCAAAACACCATATCATTAATTACCATAACCTGGTTTACTATTCAAGTATTAAGCAAGAAAACAAAAAAGTGCGTGATGATTACAGAATGCATCTACCCTAAATGTAGAACTTTATAATAAAACAATATCTGCACATGCTTAAAATTATAAGATTTTATTATAAAAATACACATATATTAGCAGAAATAAAATAAAATGTCAACACCATGGATCACATCTCATCATTAATTTATTATGTGTACATCAGTGTCCAACAGACAAGTCCAGAGAGTAGTCACAACATCAATTCATCTATTCCATTCTCATCCTTGCCTCTTTCTTCAATTCCACATAAGTCTTCCCATCTCTTATATCATCCAATAATAATGTCAATCTCTTCCATCCTAACTTATTTTCACTCACTATTCCCTCCAAAACATCTTTCATTAAGCTATAATTTCTTCTTAATATATGTCCAATCCAGTTTCTCTTTTTCTCTCTGATGTTTTCAATTAATCTTCATTCCTCATTTACTCTTTTCAAATAAAAAAATATAATATAAAATGTTTATCTAATTATTATATAAATGTGAAAGTTTGTTTGTTTGTGACTCAACAAGTATCTTGAAAAACCTTGCATTATTTTTTTTTGGATAGAATTTTATTAGCATATAAATTTTTACTTTGTTAAAAAAAGTGCAATTTGCTATATAAAAATGCATGGAAAATATGTAATTGTTTTCTAATGATGTCATTAAAAAACAAAATGAGGGAAGCACTGATTAAAATATTACAGAGTTGGAAATTTTTATAAATGAAAAGTAGTTTTTGGTAAAGCAAGGTAAAAATTGATTTTTTTAAATATATTTTAAATGAATTAAATTGTGTTTCTACTATGTATTAATCTCAATTTAGATCCATTATAATGATGAATTTGACAAACTTTTAAGATTTTAGCTTAAATATATGTTTAATGTGTGACTGAAAAATTTAAAATGGCACAGGTACAGTAACAGAAATACTACTGAATTTGATAACTTTTTACTATGAAATTAATTTTTAGGGATCTCAATTTAAATATATTTAACAGTTAAAAAGTTAATTTTAAAATGTCATGGGTACAGCAAAAGAAATATGGAATTTGATAAACTTTTAATATTTCCCTTTAAGTATATTCTCACATGTTAAAGTAAAATGGTGTTGCCTATGTGTTGAAATACATATTAGAAAAATGGAGATATTTGTTTTTGATAATCCAGGTAAAATTTTATTACATAAATATATTTAAATTTCATTTGAACCACAGTTAAAAATAATGTTAAAATTTTATAGCCATTTTAAAATTACTACACAGAAATATAAAATAATTTACTTTAAAGTTATATTTTTTGTGTTAATGCTGTTGATAATTATTTCATGTAAATATTATGTATTAATGCAAGGGGAAAGCTAGAGAAATGTAAAGAATTAGTGAGTAAAAATTTTATTTAGTATTAAATACATCAAAAATAGAAAATGAGATACATAAATATATTTTAATTATCAAACTTTTTAATATGAGATCAAACTTTTTAATAATGTGAGAATACAGTTAAGAGTTTGAAAGTAGAACATATAAATATGTTTTAATTATCAAACTTTCTAATAATGTGAGGAGGCAACTAATAAAATGGTGAGAATTAGTGAGGGAAATTTTTATTTAGTTATTTAGTATTCAATACATCAAAAATAAAATTTAAATAATAAAACATCAAAAAATTTCTACTACTTAGAATATATACTCCATATATATAAAAATCAGAATCAAATACATTAGATATTTTTTATACTTTTATTTTTATTATTATTCTGCTAACACAAGCCAGCTTTGCTCACATTAATAAAACAAAGCAATAAAATATAGTTGATAATTAAAATGTATTTAAAGAATATTTGCATAAAATAATAATACATAAGCTATCAATAGCAGTTAAAAGTGATCTACATTGTTTATAAAAATGCATTAGAATAGTTATTTTTATCTGTTAATAATCCCTGTAATTATTTCATGAATATATTATTTAAATATATTTTAATTATCAATTATATTACATTCATATAATCTAATAATGCAAGCAAAATCATAGGTACAGCTAGTAATTTATAATTCAAACAAATAATAAAAAAAGAATATATTCAAAAAATAAATATATTAAAAAAATAAAAAATCATGATATATATTGAAAACAATCTTATTAAGATCACAAAAAAAGGTTATGAAAACAAAAATTTACATGAGACATGACTTACAAATACTGCTACAATTAAGGCATGGCCTTTTTTCATCTAATGAATTACTTACCAGTCTTGATCCACATTATTTTGGCATAATTTAAATAAGGTAAACTTCATTCGAAGAATTTATTGTCACAATCCCATGAAGTTGGTAAATTTATTTCAGTGTCTTCCAAAATGGCTGTATTTAAATCCATGTTATTTTGCATTTGAACATTAATAGTTAAGCTAATTACTAGAATGATAGCACTTTTATCTGGAAGAAACATAACTAGGCTTTCACTTCATTACTGATTTTGTAAAAAATTTCCATCCTCTCTCCCAGATATGTTGACAACAAATCAAAGTTCAAACAGTGTTTGGATTAATATTGTATGATTTCTCGTCTTTCATCAATATAGAAATTCATTTCTTTTATTTTAAGCATGGACAGAAATCTATTAAATGACAATATTTTTACAAGTAAAAACAATTCTGTTCATTCTGTCCGAAAAAAGAAAAAAAAATCACATTCTTTAAAAAAAAAAAAAGCAGGAGGCAAAAAAAAAAGATCTTCCTATTTTAATTTTGTATGTGCCAAACAAATTTACATCTTGGCCAGTATATATGGAACTATAATTAAATGAATTAAGAAAAAAAAAATCTTCATGGCAGAATACATGAAAGTAATTCTTTATTATACAAAAGTTACAACTTACATTATAAATTATCTCTGATGACATTATAATCACCTTTAAGTTTTATAACAGGTTTCCTAACTAATATTTTTTTATTTAATAAACATCACACATGTCAAAAATAAACAAATTAATAAAATATATTAATCCCTTCTCTCCCTCTTCCTCTTAATTTGAATACATTGCCTTTCACATGATGTAATAATAACAATATCTAATCTAATTTGATTTAATTTCAAATATGCAACATTGCTTTAGCTTAACTTTAATATCCAGCTAATGATGTCACAGATGGTTTATATATATACAGTATGCATATATAAATTAAGATTATAATATAAATAATTTATTAAATAACCTCAACACTATCACAAATTCTTTTGAAATCATATAAAGATACAATAATAGACCAATGACCTCTTCAAAATGCATTTTGTGCTGAACTGGATTCATCAGTTGGTACAGGTCACCATTTTTCATATATATATATATATATATTAAATGTAAAATACAGCACCCATTATAAAATATTATATATATATAAATTAAAAAATATTTAATGGTAAATACAATATTATAGTTTAAATTCTTTTGTTGCACTTTCGATTATGTGGTAATCCTCGTCAGCTTTAATTGAATTTCAAATTTTTTAAAACTTAATGTTACATATATTTCCATAAGCTGTGTATTTGCAACTTGCCTATTAATAACATCATTCTTATATTTATCAATTAATATTGCCTCTTTAATTTTCCTCTTTCTATGATTTCTTTCTTCCATTAATATTTTTATTTTATTACTATTAAATGTAAACTTATAATTACAAGTTTTTTCATGGTCAAAGAATACTGAAGCTGTATTAAATTGACTATTTACATTATTTTTAATTTGATTATATAATAATTGATGCTCCTTCAATCTTTTTTCCACAGAACATCTCGATTCACCGATATAAAATTTCTGACATCCACATGAAATCTGATAAATTATATTACTTCTTTGCAATTTAGGAATTATACTCTTAGAATTATTAATCAATCGATTAACATTTGGAGGAACACAAAATGAAATATTATACTTTTCTTTAAATATATTCTTAATTAATTTAGATTGCATGTTATTTATAAATGGCATAGATATCCATTTTTTATTATCTAAAGTAACACTGCAAACACTTTTTTTTAATTATTAAATGAATTTACAGTATGCAAGATTTGGTTTTTATCATAACCAACCTTTAAAAGTTCATTAGCAAAGTGTTCAATATTTAAAATTTTATCACTCTTATATTTACATAATTTATCATTGCGATGCAAAAATGATTTCAGACTTGCCATTTTATGTATCATTGGAACACGTGATTTAAAATGAATATATCCTCTTTCTCCAATAGGTTTAAAAATTAATTTATAATTTAAATCAGTAGCATCTCTAAATATTTGTAAATCCAAAAATTTTATTTTTCCATTTTGTTCATTCTCAATAGTCCATTTTAAATTGTTTAAATTATTCAGATTATATAAAAGAACATCAATAATGTCTTTAGGACCACAAACAAAAACATCATCAACATATCTAGTATAAATTTTAATATCTTCAAAATTATAAGAATTAAATATAATATCTTCATATTTTGACAATGTAAAATTACAAATTTGTGCTACCATAGGTAATCCCATTGGCCATCCTTTACCCATTTTATAAAACCTATCATTATATGTTGCAATAATATTATCACTTATAAATTTTAGTGATTCAATAATAAAATTTATTAAATGTTTATTTACAGACATATTAATTAGTTCAATTTCAATTAAATTTATAGGTTCAAGATGATCAATTGATCCATATAATTCTGTTACATCCAATGAAACTAATAGATCATTATCATTAAATCACGTGCTCCAATGATACATAAAATGGCAAGTCTGAAATCATTTTTGCACTGCAATGATAAATTATGTAAATATAAGAGTGATAAAATTTTAAATATTGAACTCTTTGCTAATGAACTTTTTTAAAGGTTGGTTATGATAAAAACCAAATCTTGCGTACAGTAAATTCATTTAATAATAAGAAAAGTGTTTGCAGTGTTACTTTAGATAATAAAAAATGGATATCTATGCCATTTATAAATAACATGCAATCTAAATTAATTAAGAATATATTTAAAGAAAAGTATAATATTTCATTTTGTGTTCCTCCAAATGTTAATCGATTGATTAATAATTCTAAGAGTATAATTCCTAAATTGCAAAGAAGTAATATAATTTATCAAATTTCATGTGGATGTCAGAAATTTTATATCGGTGAATCAAGATGTTCTGTGGAAAAAAGATTGAAGGAGCATCAATTATTATATAATCGAATTAAAAATAATGTAAATAGTCAATTTAATACAGCTTCAGTATTCTTTGACCATGAAAAAACTTGTAATTATAAGTTTACATTTAATAGTAATGAAATAAAAATATTAATGGAACAAAGAAATCATAAAAAGAGGAAAATTAAAGAGGCAATATTAATTGATAAATATAAGAATGATGTTATTAATAGGAAAGTTGCAAATACGGCCATACACAGCTTGTGGAAATATACGTAACATTAAGTTTAAAAAATTTGAAATTCAGTTAAAGCTGATGAGGTTTACCACATAATCGAAGGCGCTACAAAAGAATTGAAACTATAATATTGTATTTACCGTTAAAATTATATATATATGTATCATATATATGTGTATCATATGTACAGTATTTATCAATAGTAAATCGTTACATTTTGATTTGAATACTGGTTTAGCATAAAAATTCATTTTGGGGATCATTTGTCATTTATAGTTATATGATTTCAAAAGAATATGGCTATCCATTGTTTTCTGTTTCCAGCAATATTTTTCAAAAACAGTTTTACTTATGTAGAATATCTCTATAATATTAATGGGGTTTGCCTCTCACTCAAAACCTATGCCCAAATTCATTATAAAATACGTTTTAAGGAAGATTGTTACTGTTCAATCCAATGACTATATAAGTTTACAGTAATAGACCTTATACTATGACATCCAGAAAAATGAAAAACATATGGATTAAGTTTATCTTGCTATCATATTTTTAGAATCTTATATAGCATTCCTAGATTTTTCTAATTTTTTTTTTATTTTGATAGAGGTAAGTTCTCACTATCATAGAATAAATTATGAAAAATAACAATTCTTTAAACTAATTTAGTAGCAGTAATTGTATCACTTCAGTCAATGACTCTATCTTTTAACTTATTAAAAGCATCAAAAGCTACCAAGATATTTAAATTGACTTATGTTCTGAAGGTAATAACCATCCAAATTAAAAGTTGATGAAGATTTTTCTTCCATGATTGACTGACAAAAATTAGACTTTTTTAAAACAAAATTTACTAAATCAAGATCTTTAATAGATTTCATTCAAAATCAGCACAATCATCAGCATACTTTAAATTCAGAAGTCAAATCTGTACCAATCATCTCAATAGCTGTTTCACAAAACCATTTACAAAAGTTCCAAAGATCATTACTAAGATGGATTTAGTACATATTGTAATTTGGCAACAATTTTCACTTTAAATGTCTCAGATTTTCACCACTAATAATAAAAACTCATTTTCATTCCATCACAAAGAAGGCAGATAGATAATTTGAATAAATTTCCAGCAATTCAAGAGAATTGACCAAATCAATATATAAATTATTTATTTTTTGACATTTTTCTTATATCTGCCTGATAAGAAAAATGGTGTCTCTAATATTTCTTGATTTTTTAATTACATTAAGTTTTTAATAATCATTCGCTTATCACTGGAAGCACCTCTTCATCTTGAAAGAATTTTCACTGTAGTAAATTACAATGTTATTCCATGATATTTATTGCAATCTTTTCTATTTAAAAATATAATAACAATTTTGAATTCTATAAAATAATAGTTAATACTTGAAAGTTCTAAAAAAAAAAAAAAACTAAAATAAAGCTTATTTAAAATGTAATTAAAAAATAAGACTTTCCTTTTTTTATGTTTTGGTCTGGATTACAGACCCAACAGACAGAAATAATACTAAGACAAGTATTACAATTAATATATTTATTATTTGTATATATATGTACAATGTACAAGTGAATATTTACAATGTTAAATATTGGAGTTTAATGTAAACTCTGGGTTCTGTCTACTGCTTCCAGCCCCACCTGATGGCTTGCCTCATGGGTAGGGTGTATGGCTCTTCCAGCTGTACAAGACAGCTTGCCTTGAGCCAATAGTGATCTTAGCAGCGTCCAGTCTCTGAGACTTGCCTAGTTACATAGACTAAATAGAGTCGTGCTATCAATGAGAAAACTTGCTGCTGTTTAGGTTAGCAAAGCTTCCCTGGGAGAACGCAAAGAGTCTTTTCAGGTTAGACACGTTCTTCCCTGATTCTCACAAAAGGCTGACTATTTATACCCAAATCCCTGACCTTATTGAAAACCTTCAGATTCAGCAAGCATTGTTGCTATTTGGCTTGTAATGATCAGTGGCTATGTTTTTATCTATACATAAGCCTATTGGCCTGTGGCAAACAATGCTTAATCCGATCAGATAAGGAGGCATCTGGAATAGTCCACCTCTGAGAGAAGGGAGGACTATAACATCCCTCCCCCTGGCTAAAATTTACCCCTAAAGAACATAGTCATGCAGGTGTGCTGGAGGAGGACTAATGTGCTTTGTGCTGGTTCTGGTTTGCTGTCATCTTCAGTTTGTTGGTCCTCCTTGCTTGTACTGCATGTCTCTGGAGCTTCATTCCTTGTGGCTGCATCAGTATAATCCAGTCTCAGTTGATCTTGATGGCGATGGTCTTGACAACCATCTGCTGTTTCCACTAAACTGGTTTGAAGTCCTTTTTGTTGGATTACACCTGCTGGGATCCATTTAACGGATCCGCTATACATTCTGCATAGAACATTAGTCCCTATTTGTAATTTGGTAGTTTTGTCCTTTTATTGTTTTTCATCATTTGGCTCAGGTATCAGAGCTGACAAGTTGGTTCGCAAAGTTCTATTACACAGTAGTTCAGCTGGAGTTTTTCTGGTTGCAGTACTCAGTGTAGAGTGCTGAGATAATAACATTCTGGCAATACAAGTGTTCCAGCTTCCTGTGTGAATCTTTGTGAGCAATGTTTTGGTCTTTTGCACTAATCTCTCAGCCTGGCCATTGCTTTCAGGGTGAAATGGTGGGCTTAGCTCAATGCCATTATTATCACAAAAGTTTTTAAAGGCTACTGCAGTGAATGTTGTGCCATTATCTGAGACTATCATTCTAGGAAGGCCATGTATAGCAAATAGCCTTCTAAGAGCTTCTATTGTTGCAGTGGTCTGGAATGATGGAACTGCCACTATCTCCAGCCACTTAGAGTACAAATCAACTACTACTAATAGTAGTTTTCTTTTCCATGAACCAGCATGGTCCACATGGAGTCTTGTCCAGGGGCCTTCAGGTTTAGGCCAGTGAACTGTTTTATCTTTTGCTGGCATGTTTTGTTTCATTTTGCAATGCCAGCAGTGGTGGACTTTAGACCTAATCTGTGTCCAAAATTGCCACCATACATATGCCCTTGGGAGCATCTTCATCTGGACTATCCCTGGATGCCCATTATGCAACAAGTTGAGCACCTGAGATCGTCCAGCAAGGGGATCACTACCCTGGATCCCCAGATAATACATTCCTTTTCAATTGAGAGCTCCAGACTTTGGGTCCAGTAGGTTGGATGCAACATCTCTGGTTTTTTATTTGGCCATCACTTCTGCATCCATTTTTTAATTCTTTGGAACCTAGGGTCATTTGTAGTCCACTTAGCCACTAATTTACTATTCAGTGGTGTGTTTGTCCCCAAATCAATCATATTAACTGACTGACCTGCAGTAATCAGCCTGTCTGAAGAGTCTGCAGGCAAACGACTTAATGCATCAACATGAGGAATCTGTTTTCCCTCAATGTAGTGTAACATAAAATCATATCCTGACAAGAAGTTGAACCACCTCAGCATACATGGTGAGGCATGCTGAGGGATTCCTTTTTCAGCTGCAAAGACACCCAATAGGGGTTTATGATCTGTTTGCAAGATGAATGATCTCCCATAAATATAGTAATGAAATTTTTTAATGCCATTGATTAAGGCCAGAGCCTCTATCAATCTGGGCATAATTTTTTTCTGCCTTTGAGAGACACTTTGATGTAAAGGCAATAGGGGAGAATGACCCATCAACATTCCTATGGGACAACACTGCACCTGTTCCTACTGGTGAAGCATTGCATGTCAGTACCAGCACTCTTTCAGGGTCAATGTGTGTCAGCATCACTTTCTCAGATATAAGGGTTTTCATTTTTTCAAAGGCACTATCATGATTGCTGTCCCACTTCCAGACTGTTCTTTTGTCTAGTAACCTGTACAGTGGTTCAGCTACCTCTGTTTTGTGATATAAAAATCCCTCATAGTAATTTACAAGTCCTAAAAAGGACTAATTCTTTTTTGTTACTTGGTATTTTGGTTTTTTTAATTGCCATAACTTTCTTTTGGGTAGGATGAATGCCACTTGCATCTATCCTAAATCCCAGAAACTCCAATTCTTTGGTTTCAAATATGCACTTATCTAAGTTTGTTCTTATGCCTGCTGCTTTGAACTTGTCAAGTAGTTTTTTTGTGGAACTCCAGAGCAGTTCTGGAGTCCGAGCCACCAGTAAGAAATCATCAAAGTATGGTAGAGCCCCTGGTATTCCTGCAGCCAGTTGATCCATGACTCTGGCTTATTGCTGGGGTGATTTATATTCCAAAAGGTAACCGGTTCATTTTAAATAAACCTTTGTGTTATTATTGACAATGCTCTTGCTGCCTAATCATCGACCAGTAGCTGCAAATATGCATGTTTCAAGTCAATTTTAGTAAAAACCCTTCCACCAGACAGTGTGGATAGGATTTGCTTAACTGATAATGGTGGATAATTATTTGATGCTAGTGCTTTGTTAATCGTGCATCGATAATTTCCACCTATCTGCACACCACCATTTTCTTTGATGATTGGGACTATTGGGGTGGCCCATTCTGAGTATGATATAGGCTCTATTATCCCTTCTGCCTCCCACTTTTCAAGTTCTGACTCAACTTTAGCTCTCAAGGCCAGTGGCAGTGATTTGCTTTGACAACTGATCGGTTTTATCTCTTTATTCAGTGATAACTGAATTAGGCATAGTTATTTTAACTCTTGTCTGATCCAAGAGTTTTATTTTTTTACCCTGATAATCTGTTATAGTCCTAGTGCTAGGATGCAGATTACATTTATTATTTTTATTAATGATTGCCCAAGTCGTTTTTGAAACATTAGACACTGCAGACCCTGTGTCCAGTTTCATTCTCATTGGCATATCATAAATTATAATACTATGTATAAATCCAGACTGATTGTCCTTAATGTGATTTATACTGCCAACTGGCATATCATTAATTATAATACTATGTATAAATCCAGACTGATTGTCCTTAATGTGATTTATACTGGCAACTTGTTTATTTTTCTTATAGTTGCCCTTGTTGTTTTTTGGAATGGGTTTTTTCCATTCTCATATTGGCTGTTTGTCTTTTTAAGTTTAGACATGCCTCTCTTATATGACCGACTTGCTTGCAAAATGAGCACACAGTATGGAGATGTGGACATTCTGTTTGCCCATGTATCGGTTCATCACACCTATAACAATGCTTAACACTCATTGTTGTTGAGCTAACTGAGTGCTTGTCAGACTCAGCCTTCTGTTCAACTTTTTGAATGGTATAATTTATTTTTTGTAATGGCCTTGCTTGACATGCTATAGATTCTGCCAGCATGGCTTGAACTACAGCCTTTTCAAAGTCTATATCTGGCATCATTAATAGTTTGAGTCTTAAATTTATGATCATTCATCCCACAAATGAAATGATCACATAGTGCTCCATTTAAGAACTCTTTAAAATCGCACATGAGTGCTAATATCTGAATTCACATTGTGAATTCTCTAGCTTTTTCACCCTCAGCTTGCATGCAGAGATTGAAATAATATCTCTGCATTATTGTTAGTGGTTTGGAAGAAAAATATTCTGTGAGAATTGTCAGCCAGTGTTTCTGACCCAATTTGAGATTTTAAAATATTAAACGTCTGCGACCCAATTATAGTCATCAGTGTCGCTAATTTTATTTCAGACTTTTTTGATCTGATTAGCCTGCATATAAAAAATCAGGTGCTCTTAAAATAATATCTCTGCATTATTGTTAGTGGATTGGAGGAAAAATATTCTATGAGAATCGCCAATGCCTTCTCAAAATTCAAGTCAGCCAGTGTTTCTGACCCAATTTGAGATTTTAAAATATTAAACATCTGTGACCCAATTATAGTCATCAGTGTTGCTAATTTTATTTCAGACTTTTTGATCTGATTAGCCTGCATATAAAAAATCAGGCGCTCTTTGTAGCTTGTCCAGTTCTCAGGAAACCCTGGGTCAAAAGCTTCCATCGAGCCTAATTATATTAGCCTTTTTTTTCTCTGTTAAAATGTGAGAAAAATATTTATTCCATATATTTGCGAGTAACCACTCTATATGGTTATGTTTGACAGATTTTTTACTCTGCTAAGGTGAGCTTCTGTCTTTTTTAGAAAGGCCAAGTCTGATTGGTTTATGAACCACCAATCGTGTTTGTGATCTCTTTATTTTTCCTCCCAGAAATAAGTGATTTTGACAATGGCTGTTTAGTAAATACAATGAATGTCTATTGCTTATTCGCATGTTTTACTTTTTATTTTGCCAGAAATAAGTGATTTTTAATAATCACTGTTTAGTAAATACGTATTTCATTTGGACAGTATTTAAGTGTGATTTAGTAAAATCAAAATTCGTAACTTATGAGTGTCTCATATAAGTGCGCACTCGCATATTTATGTTTCCAAGTTTTTCTTTTTCCAGCCATGGGAAAAAAAAATCTTTTGTCAACTGCACCAAATCTCTTATATTTTGGTCTGGATTACAGACCCAACATACAGAAATAATACTAAGACAAGTATTACAATTAATATATTTATTATATGTACAAATATATACAATACAATATACAAGTGAATATTTACAATACATAAACTCTGGGTTCTGTCTACCGCTTCCAGCCACACCTGATGGCTTGCCTAATGGGTAGGGTGTATGGCTCTTCCAGCTGTACAAGACAGCTTGCCTTGAGCGAATAGTGGTCTTAGCAGCGTCCGGTCTCTGTGAGACTTGTCTAGCTGCATAGACTAAATAGCATAGTGCTATCAATGAAAATAATTGCTGCTGTTTAGGTTAGCAGAGTTTCCCTGGGAGAATGCAAAGAGTCTTTTCAGGTTAGACACGCTCCTCCCTGATTCTCACAAAAGGCTAACTATTTATACCCAGATCTCTGACATTGAAAATCTTCGGATTCAGCCAGCATTGTTGCTATTTGGCCTGTAATAATCATTGGCTATGTTTTTATCTATACATCAGCCTATTGGCCTGTGTCAAACAATGCTTAATCCGATCAGATAAGGAGGCATCTGGAATAGTCCACTTCTGAGAGGAGGACTATAACACCTTTTCCCCCCTCTCTTTAAAAAAAAAATTCTTTGCTTTTAACATTTAAAGGAAAAAAACCTTTAAATTTCCTTAATTCTGTTGTTCAAAATTCAAATGTTGTATTAATGTTTGTCTAGAGACATAAAGAAAGTGCTTAAAAGACATGCTTAGGGCAATGATTGAGAAATGCTATTCCATTATGCTGATGTAAATTTACTTCATTCATTCTTAATTTGAAATTTATTTTATGAGTGGGCATGCAATATTTGCTTATTCATTATATTCAGGATCTAATCCATTTTTGCATATTTGGTGATAACTAGAAAGAACAGTGCCAAATGTTTGGCTTTTCTAGGATGACAAAAATGTCTCATTATGTATCTGTATATATTAATTTTATATAAATGAAAGTAAATGTAATCATATATTTTTAATGCTGTCTTTTGTTATGAGATCATTGAATAAATTTAAAAATTTCTGCAAAAGAAGATTAATATTATTATAGTTAAAATGAAGGCTATGTTATAGTGAAAAGACAAGCAATCAAAAAAAAATCAGTAAAAATATATAAAATTATTACATCTTCACGTTGACACCATCCACTTCAGATTTGATTGATACTAATCATTTTTTAGGCTAGCGGAGTGCTACTTCAGCATGAAATGCATCTTGGGGGCATTTGTCTTTTTCATGTATATTTAATCTGTAAAGTAAAGTAAGTGTGTGGACTGTGAATGTATTTTTTAAAAAAGCAAATTAATTATCACTTAAATGTTAATTATAGGCTTTAGTCAGAAATTTTAATCTAGGTAAGTCAGATTGCATACAAATTTCTCAACACTAATGCAAAGATTAAAACTAGAATTTGATATTTGTACAGTGGACTTTTTTTTAATAAGTTGAAGTTCACTTTTTTCCTAACAATAAACACACACACGATAATGAAATATAAAAATTATTTTAATAAAAACTATAATGTTAAAAAAAATATTGACAAATTTTCTCAATTTAAAATTGTCTTTAAAAAATGGTGATCATGTGATGTAAAAATTGGTAGTTGTTGACTAATTTTTATCCTTCATGAAAAAGTTGCAGCTGTTTTAGTCAAATTATTTTTTCTATAAAAAAAAATATATAAGAAAAATCAATTTTAAATGTCATAATTAAAAAATTTAAAAACTAAAATTGCTAAAGTTTAAATACACTCCTAAATTGGCATCTGGATAAAATGTTAGGGGTTGGTGATCAATGACAAATTACCATTAATGTCGATTAAGATGTATTACTGCCTGATCACAATTTTTTTTACTGCTAATTACTCTATTGTCTTTAAGAAAAAAAAAAACTTAGCATATATTACACACACACATATATGTATATATGTTTATGTTATGTGATTTAATAAAAAGCAGATTTATTGGAGCCAAATAATTTTTTTCATTAGTGGTATTCAAATGGTACCAAAAACAGGAGGTAAGGCTAAAAATAAAACGCATGCATTAAACTAGCAAAAACCTTGAAAAAAATTTCCTCACTTTGGGGAGCCCTTATGGTAATTTAAAGAGAGACAATGTAATGTGGTTAATGAACGCCATCTAAAATACAAGGAATAAATCCTTTATGTTGCTTTTTCAAATTAAAAATAAATCATAGATATAATAAAATATCTTTACTAACAACAAAATGATATATAACAATAGCTGTAATATAGTCATATAATCATCACAAATAAAAATAACATATAAAAGCTCTTTTCGGCAAATTTTAAATTGTTGCCCTTTTCAATATGGCTTAATTACAAAAATAACCTATACTGCATACATAGTGACATCTACTGGCTCTATATAAAATTAACACAAGCCTATAATTACACTTAAATATCTTTATAACACACATATTATACAACCCTTCATTCATTTTTCATTATCCAATTATTAGTTAAATTAATTGATGTTTTATAAATGTTCATACAATTATTTCTGCTATAATTAATGTAATTGGTTTCATATATTTTCCTTCTATTAATTTTTTTAATTTAATGGACTTATATTTTTAACACAATTTATTTTATGTCCATATTTTAAGTAGTGAACATATAATGCAGATCTGTCATCTCTTCTATTAATAGCATTATTATGTTCTTTAGCCCTTTCTTCTAATTGTTTTGCTATATGTCTATAATAAACAATACTGCAAACCCCACAAGTAATTTTATATACTATACCCTTTTTATATTTTATATCATCTTTTATTTTATAATTCCCTACTAATATATCATAAGTTTTACTGTTTGACCATCCTATTTTAATATTTTGATCTATATAATTTTTATTTTTTAATAATGTATTATAAATTTTAGGAACATAAGAAAGTTTTACCCATTTTATATTTTCTGGTTCACTATTATTACCCAAATTATTTTGTTTATAATTAAAGAATATATTTCTAATGCTTCTAAGGTTATATCCATAACTAGTATATAACTTTATAAATTTCTCTTTTTGCAAAGAAAACATATAATGAACTTAATAATAATATGGATAATATAAAATTTACAATTATAGAAATTGATGTTAAAATAAAATATTTAGATACAGAGATAGATGATAATAATATAATTACATTAAAACACTTCATTAAAGAAGACAAATTAAGGAAAATAATTTCTATGGATTCACAACAGGCATGGATACAAAAAATGGCAGTTATTAAAAATTTTAAAAACAAAAATGATAAATAAAACACAGATAGGAAGATAGCTACTTTGCAAAAAAGAAATTTATAAAGTTATATACTAGTTATGGATATAACCCTAGAAGCATTAGAAATATATTCTTTAATTATAAACAAAATAATTTGGGTAATAATAGTGAACCAGAAAATATAAGATGGGTAAAACTTTCATATGTTCTTAAAATTTATAATACATTATTAAAAAATAAAAATTATATAGATAAAAGTATTAAAATAGGATGGTCAAACAGTAAAACTCTTGATATATTAGTAGGGAATTATAAAATAAAAGATGATATAAAATATAAAAAGGGTATAGTATATAAAATTACTTGTGGGGTTTGCAGTATGGTTTATTATGGACATACAGCAAAACAATTAGAAGAAAGGGCTAAAGAACATAATAATGCTATTAATAGAAGAGATGACAGATCTGCATTATATGTTCCCTACTTAAAATATGAACATAGAATAGATTGTGTTAAGAATATAAGTCCATTAAATTGTATTAAAAAAATTAATAGAAGGAAAATATATGAAACCAATTACATTAATTATAACAGAAATAATTGTATGAACATTTATAAAACATCAATTAATTTAACTAATAATTGGATAATAAAAAATAAATGGAGGGTTGTATAATATGTGTGTTATAAAGATATTTAAGTGTAATTATAGGCTTGTGTTAATTTTATATAGAGCCAATAGATGTCACTATGTATGCAGTATAGGTTATTTTTATAATTAAGCCATATTGAAAAGGCCAAAAATTTAAAATTTGCTGAAAAGAGCTTTTATATGTTATTTTTATTTGTGATAATTATATGACTATATTACAGCTATTGTTATATATCATTTTGTTGTTAGTAAAGATATTTTATTATATCTATGATTTATTTTTAATGAACACCATATATCTAGGTGTTGATTATTTAAAACCCTATATTGTATCTGAACCCCCTATTTTATACAATTGTCCTCTTATCAAAATATCTATTGCAGGAATTGGTATTGATGCTTGGTTAGACTCTGGAAGTCAGATATCTACATTGTCTGAAAGTAATTACATTAAAGTTATTGGTAAAAATCGAACAAAATCTTCTCTGCCAATAAAACTAATACATGTTAGTTTAGCAAATGGAAAGAGGATGATGCTATCAAATAAGCAAGACTTTATCACTGTAAAAATTAATAAATCTAAGTTTAGGCATGTCTATTTAATAATGCCTGGTTTAATTCATGAAGCCATAATCAGATCTAACTTTATGAATTTAAACAATTGTAATGTAGATTATAAGAATAAAATTTTTATGTGCCAGAAGGAAATTTGTACTTTTTAATTATAATTTAAATAGTCAGTCAAGTCTACTATTGTGTATATAGGAAACAACAATTGATATAAATATTAAATTTAAGTTAGAGAATTCATATATAATAGATTTTAATTATCAAGCACAATTTTAACAGTTGTTGTTTTCTGTGTCGAAGTGTTTTCTCCAAAGTTCCAGGCATACTAAAAGGATATATTCATCAGATTAAATTAAAAAGGGATGAACCTTTTCAACAGTGCAAGTATCCAATACATTACTAGTATCAGACAGAAATTCAGCAACTGATAGATTATATGCTGGAATGGCATAGAATCTGGAAAAGCCCTTCATCCTATGTTAATCCTTTAGTAAGCATAAAAAATATCCTATGTTAATCATTTAGTAATCATAAGAAAAAAGAATGGATCTGTAAGGGGTTTACCTGAATACACACATATTAAATTCAGCTCACTATTCCAGAGCAAGACATAATTGCACCAGTCCATGAGTTGTTAATTAAGATCAAAGACAAGTTTGGCAAATACCACTCCATTATAGTGATCAAAAGTATACAGCATTCCATTATCATGGCTAATCTTATTTATTTGAAAGGATGTTCTTTGGTTTAATAAACAGTAGTGCTGACTTAATCAGATATTTAAATATGGTTTTCACTAAACAGTTGAAACAAAAATTAATTATATATGTTGATATTGTAATCGTTTCCAAAATATAGCTAAGCATGTAAAACATTTGCAGTTATTTCTATACGAATATTCTATTATCAATATCAAAATTAATTTGGAAATATGCATAATATTTGCAAAAAAAATTACTTTTCTTGATCATTTGATCAATGAAGATGGGATTAAACCCCATTTTGAAAAATTGCTGCCATTCAGGACTGTGTAATTGTTACCACAAATTTTATAAAAATTTGCATATGAAATCATTAATTTAGCTGTATTGTTAAAAAAAAAGTGGAAGTAGAAGCAAGGACATGTCCTTGAAAGACATAATGTTAGCTCAACTAGATTTTAATAAGAAATTTTATCTGCAAACTGACAGTAGCAGTCTTGGTCTTGGAATAGTTTATATCAGTTGAATGAGTTTCAGAAGCCTAAAGTTTTATACTTTTGAGTAGGCATTTGAAGGGAGCTGAACTATTCCATTACAGAAAAACAAGCTTTAGCAGTGGTATGGGCATTCTAGAAGCTATGTCAATTCTTATTGGGATCTGAGGTTGTAGTTCTGTCAGACCAAAAAAGTTTAGAATTGTTGAACAAGAGTTACTTAAACAATGAGTATTTAATTAGATGGAGACTTTATTTGCAGCAATTCAATTATAGCATTTTATACTATGAAGGAAAGAAAAATATAGTTGCAGTTATAGTGAGTAGGTATCCAGTAGAAGAAATTTATCAGCATCCTAGTACAAAAAGTATTATCATTACTAATATTAATCTTCAAGAAGTATAATAATTACTCTTTCCTACTGCATTGCCAAATGTATACCATATAATACTCAATTGTCCAATCACTTTACTACTTTACAATGCTTTATTTTCAACTCTTTTTCTACAGTTTACAATTTCGATTGCCTTTGCAATCTTCTTTAGAACTACAGCATAATATAAATATATGAATATATAAATATTCATGAACATATAATTTACGTTATATATATATCTTATATCTTTTATTTTACAATATTATTCATTTCTTACCCTTTTTACATTCTATATTTATTAAACAGAATATTTCCTATATATATATATATATATATATATATATATATATATATATATATATATACATTACCCAATATATATAAATATGTATTTTATTTTACTAACTATCAATATTCATATTCATTCAATAATTTATAATCTATTTTAATCTATATTATTATTTAAAACACACTTTTAAACTATTTTTTTAAAACTCACCATTATATCTCCTAATCTCAACTTTTACAATCAAATTTTAAAAACTACCATTAAACGATTGGTACCCCTCCTCTTTAAATTATTAGCAGCTCCCTCTTATAATTTATGAACTTAAATTTTTTATAATCTTTTATATTATATCAAAATCTTTTTCCATCCAAAATCTCTATTCAAAACTGGCCTAATACTATTAACATAGTATCTTATTTTTCTATCCCTTTTATTATCTGTAGAGTGTACCATCCTTATAGAATCCTTTTCAAACTCATGCCATCTTTAATTTATATAAATATATCGAATTTTTATCATATTTATGTTGTAACAGTTTCCTATATATTGAATTCTTTGTTTCTCCAACATAATTTATTTTTATATTATTAATTTGACACTTTATACAATTAATCTCATATATGACATTTATTTCATTATCTAAATTTTTATTATAATACTAATATACTTATTTTTTTAAATACTAATCATATTTTTTCTCCTTTTATTAACTACTTTAACATTTAATACATTAATAAACTTTTTATTAATTTTACCTATAACTTTATTTAAATTTTTAACTATATAATTATTCCCCGTCTTTATAGCTATATAATTAACTTTATAACTACTTCTTTCTTTTTTATTATTACTTATAGACTGTATCTTATTTTTTATTAATCTAATATCATTTATAAATTCTTTTTTAATTAACTTTACCTGTTTAACATAATCTTCTTTACTTAGTACCATTAAGGTACAGGTCAACTATAAAGTAAATTTCTAAATAATAAATGAAATGAAGTACATGGACTTTAAAGGATATCCTTCTGCACCATCCAGCATTAGAAAAGTAATGAAATTATCAACTGGATGTCCATAACATTAAACATAAACCCACAATCCATATAACTAATTGTTATGCATAAATCTATCACAGGAAGCAAGAACTCTATAAACAATTACTGTGAGCAAGAAATAAATAAATAAAGCAGTTTAATATAAATCACTTTAAATAATTCCTAGATTTATCCTACTATAAATAAATAGGACACCTGTTATAGTCCTCCCTTCTCTCAGAAGTGGACTATTCCAGATGCTGCCTTATCTGATGGGATTAAGCAATGTTTGCCTCAGGCCAATAGGCTGATGTATAGATAAAAGCATAGCCAATGATTAGTACAGGCCAATGAGCAATGATGCTTGCTGAATCTGAAGGTTTTCAATAAGTTTAGGCATCTGGGTATAAATAGTCAGCCTTTTGTGAGAATCAAGGAAGAATGTGTCTAACCTAAACAGATGCTTTGCATTCTCCCAGGGAAACTGCTAACCTAAACAGCAGTAAGTATTCTTATTAATGCACTATGCTATTTAGATCTACACAGCTAGGCAAGTCCCACAAAGACCGGACGCTGCTAAGATCACAATCAGCTCAAGACAAGCTGTCTTGCACAGCTGGAAGAGTCATAGACCTTACCTGTGAGGCAAGCCATAAGGTGTGGCTGGAAGTGGCAGGCAGAACACAAGAGATACATTAAACTCCAAGATTCAACTTATAAATATGCATTTGTATACTGTATATTGTTTGTATATATTTGTACATAATAAATATATTAAATTATAATACTTGTTTCAGTATTATTTTATATTATTTACTGTTAGTTGGGTCTGTAATCCAGACCAAACACAACAGATTTGGCGCAGTTGGACAAAATATTTTTTCCCATGGCTGGAAAAAGAAAAAACTTGGAAAATGTAAATACACAAGTGTGCAATTATTTAGACACACGCGTAAGTTACAAAGCTGTGATTACTAAATCACACTTAAATATGGTCCAAATATTTAGTAAAATACGTATACGTATTTATTAAACAGTGATACTTAAAATCACTTATTGCTGGCAAAACAAATAAAATACACGGTAGTATTCACTAAACAGCCACTGTCAAAATCACTTATTTCTGGGAGGAAACAAAGTGATCATAAACATAACTGGTGCTTCATAAACCAATCAAAATTGGCCTTGCTAAAAAAAGACAGAAGCTCACCCTAGCGGAAAAAAAAATCTGTTGAACAATCGTATCGAGTGGTGACTTGCAAATATATGAAAAAAAATATTTTTCTCACGTGATAACAGAGAAAAATAAATTTAAAAAATGGCTAGTATAATTGGCTCAATGGAGGCTCTTGATCCAGGATTCCCTGAGAATTGGTCAAGCTATAAAGAGTGCCTAATTTTCTATATGCAGGCCAATCAGATAAAAAAGTCTGAAATAAAATTAGCGATGCTAATAACGATAATCGGGTTACAGACTTATAATATATTAAAATCGCAAATTGGGTCAGAAACACTGGCTGACTTGAATTTTGAGAAAGCGTTGGCGATTCTCACGGAATATTTTCCCCCCAAACTGCTAACAATAATGCAGAGATATTATTTCAATCTCTGTATTCAGGTGGAAGGGGAAAAAGCTAAAGAATTCGCCATGCGAATCCGGACATTAGCACTTACATGCCAATTTAAAGAGTTCTTGAATGAAGCACTACGCGATCGTTTCATTTGTGGCATGAACGATCATAATTTAAGACTCAAACTATTAATGACACCGGATATAGATTTTGAAAAGGCTGTAACTCAAGCTACACTGGTAGAATCTTTAGAGTGGTAGGCAAAGCCATTACAAAAAATGAATTATACTGTTCAAAAAGTTGAACATAAGGTTGAGTCTGACAAGCACTCAGTTAGCTCAACAATGAGTGTAAAGTGTTGTTATAGATGCAATGAACCGATCCATGTGCAAAGAGAATGTCCACACTCCATACTGTGTGCTCATTTTGCAAGCATGTCAGTCATATAAGAGTGGCATGTCTAAACTTAAAAGACAAACAGCCAATATGTGAATGGAAAAAACCATTCCAAAAAAAACAAAGGCAACTATAAGAAAAATAAACAAGTTGCCAGTATAAATCACATTAAGGGCAATCCATCTGGATTTATACAGAGTATTATGATTAATGATATGCCAGTGAGAATGGAACTAAACACAGGGTCAGCAGTGTCTATTGTTTCAAAAAAAGCTATCATTAATAAAAAATAATAAATATAATCTTCATTTTAGCACTAGGACTATAACAGATTATCAGGGTAAAAAAATAAAACTCTTGGATCAGACAAGAGTTAAAATAACTATGCCTAACAAAACTATACACCTATCACTGTTAGTGGCATCAGGTGATCACAGCAACTTGTTAGGCCAAGACTGGTTCAGTCACTTAGGCTTTGTAGTGTCAAAGGTGAACCAGATCAAAACAGCTAAATTAAAGGCTGATTATCCTGAAGTGGTCAAAAAAGATCTAGGTCTGTATCTAGAACCACCAATTCATTTATCACTGAATAAAAAGATAAAACCGATCAGTTGTCAATGCAGATCACTGCCACTGGCCTTGAGAGCTAAAGTTGAGTTAGAGCTTGAAAGGTGGGAGGTAGAAGGGATAATAGAGCCTAATCATACACAGAATGGGCCACCCCAATAGTCCCAATCATCAAAGAAAATGGTGATGTGCAGATATGTGGAGATTATCGATGCACAATTAACAAAGCACTAGCATCGAATAATTATCCACCACCATCAGTTAAGCAAATCCTATCCACACTGTCAGGGGGAAGGGTTTTTACTAAAATTAATTTGAAACATGCATATTTGCAGCTACCAGTCGATGATCAGGCAGCAAGAGCATTGTCAATAATAAACTCATAAAGGCTTATTTAAAATGAACTGGTTACCTTTTGGTATATCAGTTGCCCCAGCAATATTCCAGAGAGTCATGGATCAACTGGCTGCAGGAATACCAGGGGCCCTACCATACTTTGATGATTTCTTACTGGTGGCTCGAACTCCAGAGCTACTCTGGAGTTCCACAAAAAAACTCCTTGACAAGTTCAAAGCAGCAGGCATAACAATAAACTTAGATAAGTGCATATTTGAAGCCAAAGAACTGGAGTTACTGGGATTTAGGATAGATGCAAGTTGCATTCATCCTACCCAAAAGAATGTTATGGCAATTAAAAAGCCAAAACACCAAGTAACAAGAAAGAATTACAGTCCTTTTTAGGACTTGTAAATTACTATGAAAGGTTTTTATATCACAAAACATAGGCAGCTGAACCATTGTACAGGCTACTAGATAAAAAACAGTTTGGAAGTGGGACAGCAATCATGATAATACATTTGAAAAAATGAAAACCCTTATATCTGAGAAAGTGGTGCTGGCACACTTTGACCCTGAAAGAGTGCTGGTACTGACATGTGATGCATCACCAGTAGGAACAGGTGCAGTGTTGTCCCATAAGAATGGTGATGGGTCACTCTCACCTATTGCCTTTATATCAAAGTGTCTCTCAAAGGCAGAAAAGAATTACGCCCAGATTGATAGAGAGGCTCTGGCCTTAATCAATGGCATTAAAAAATTTCATGACTACCTTTATGGTAGATCATTCATACTGCAAACAGATCATAGACCCCTATTGGGTATCTTTGCAGCTGAAAAAGAAATCCCTCAGCATGACTCACCACGTATGCTGAGGTGGTTCAACTTCTTATCAGGATATGATTTTATGCTACACTATGTTGAGGGAAAACAGATTTCTCATGTTGATGCATTAAGTGGTTTGCCTGCAAAATCTGCAGACAGGCTGATTGCTACAGATCAGTCAGTTAACATGATTGATTTGGGAACAAACACACCACTGAACAGTAAATTAGTGGCTAAGTGGACCACAAATGATCCTGGGTTCCAAAGAATTAAAAATGGATCCAGCAGGGGTGGCCAAATAAAAAACCAGAGGAGTTGTATCCAGCCTACTGCACCCAAAAGCTGGAGCTCTCAATTGAAAAGGGATGTATTATCTGAGGATCCAAAGTAGTGATCGCCCTAGCTGGACAATCCCAAATGCTTGACCTGTTGCATAATGGGCATCCAGGAATCATCCAGATGAAGATGCTCACGAGGGAATATGTATGGTGGCCAACTTTGGACACAGAGATTAAGTCTAAAGTCCATTACTGCTGGCATTGCAAAATGAATCAAAACATGCCAGCAAAAGATAAAACAGTTCACTGGTCTAAACTTGAAGGCCCCTTAACAAGACTCCATGTGGACCATGCTGGCCCATGGAAAGGCAAACTACTGTTAGTTGTAGTTGATTCATATTCTAAGTGGCTGGAAGTAGTGGAAGTTCAATCACTCCAGACCCCTGTAACAATAGAAGCTCTTAGAAGGCTATTTGCTACACATGGCCTTTCTAGAATGATAGTCTCAGATAATGGCACAGCATTCACTGCAGTAGCCTTTAAAAACTTTTGTGACAATAATGACATTGAGCTAGTCTTCAGCCCAGTATTTAACCCTGAAAGCAATGGCTGGGCTGAGAGATTGGTGCAAGAGACCAAAAAATTGCTCACAAAGGTCGACACAGAAAGCTAGAACACCCATATTGCCAGAATGTTATTATCTCAGCACTCTACACCGAGTACTGTATCTGGAAAAACTCCAGCTGAACTACTGTGTAATAGAACTTTGTGAACCAACTTGTTGGCTCTGATACCTAAGCCAAATGCTGAATAACAAGAAAAGGACAAAACTAACAAATTACAAATAGGGACTAATGTTCTATGCAAAATATATAGCGGATCTGTTAAATGGATGCCAGAAGTCGTCATAGAACAAAAAGGACTTCACACCATTTTAGTGGAAACAGCAGATGGATGTCGACATCATCACCATCAAGATCAATTGAGACTGAATTATAATGATGCAGCCATAAGGAATGAAGCTCCAGAGACATGCAGTACAAGCAAGGAGGACCAACAAACTGAAGACAACAGCAAACCAGAACCAGCACCAAAGCACTTTATTCTTCCTCCAGCACACCTGCATGACTATGTTCTCTAGGGTAAAGCCAGAAGGAGGGATGTTATAGTCCTCCCTTCTCTCAGAAGTGGACTATTCCAGATGTCACCTTATCCGATCAGATTAAGCATTGTTTGCCTCAGGCCAATAGGCTGATGTTTAGATAAAAGCATAGCCAATGATTATTACAGGCCAATGAGCAAAGATGCTTGCTGAATCCGAAGGTTTTCAATAAGGTCAGGAATCTGGGTATAAATAGTCAGCCTTTTGTGAGAATCAAGGAAGTACATGTCTAACCTAAACAGATGCTTTGCGTTCTCCCAGGGAAACTCTGCTAACCTAAACAGCAGCAAGTATTCCCATTAATAGCACTATGCTATTTAGATCTACACAGCTAGGCAAGTCCCATGGAAACCAGACACTGCTAAGATCACACTTGGCTCAAGGCAAGCTGTCTTGTACAGCTGGAAGAGTCGTAGACCTTACTCATGAGGCAAGCCATAAAGTGTGGCTGGAAGAGGAAGGCATAACACAAGAGTTAAACTCCAAGATTCAACTTATAAATATGCATTTGTATACTTATATTGTTTGTATATATTTGTACATAATAAATATATTAAATTATAATACTTGTTTGAGTATTTTATATTATTTACTGTTAGTTGGGTCTGTAATCCAGACCAAACACAACAGCACCAAAGTCACACACACTGCAATTTATGAAACAAAAATTGCATAGAAAAAAAAATTAGAACAAAAAATATTTTTAACACAATTATTTAATAACTAATTCATAAACAATAAATTTAAAAAATGACATTATAAAATTTGAAACATTCACTTCATCAAGTATATAGTTTCATAAAAATTATAATCAATTGATTTATATTCATAAATTAAATTTTAATTAAGTTTTTTAAAAAAAAATAACTAAGAGTTGGAATAACAACATTTTCAAAATCAAAGATAACAATCTTTGATTTATCTTAATTAACCATCTTTGATTTTAATTAATTAACCTGTTGTTAAATTTTTAGGAGGGAAAATAAATGACAAAAGAAAAACATTAAAAAAAATTAATTTACAAAAAATTAAAATTTCTAAAAAACTATTTCATTATTTTGAAAGAAAATTGACTAGATTTGAAAAAAAAAGTTTCACAATTTAAAAATATTAACTTAATAAAAATATTTAAAATTATCAATTCTTACAACAAAATCTCTTTTTAACTATAAATGAAAATTTAGTGTGGACATACACAAAAACATCCTTAATCATGGTTTGCTTTTGTGGATTTCCAGTTGAATTTTCTTCTCGAAGGCTTCTAGACATGATTAATCTGTCCTTTTTCTGGTGTGCAGTATTTCATTTCCAGATTAACAACAGCAAAATTTATCCATTTCCTTTTAATAAATCTCACAGATGAGACTAAAACAGACAGAATTAGGCTCTTGGTTGAAGACTAAAGTTGCAGATTACTTTAGGTGGTAACTTCTCTACATTTTTATTCCACAGAAGGCAGGTAACATCGAGTAGAATAATATCTAGCTTTTAGCTAAATTTAGCACATGATTTTTATTATAAAAGTCATTTTATGACTAAACTCATAGTAAGCTAAAAGCTTGATTAAAATTCTGCTATTTTATGTAATAGCTTGGTTAAGATTCCTGCTGTACTTTGCAACAGCATGGTGAAAACTTCTTTCTTTATTAGCTGGATTAAGACTTGATTGCTATCTCTTCAAAAGCTAAGTTAGGAATATCGACTTCTTATTAGACCATTGGGTCTTCTGACTTATTCATCCATTTTTGCATACTATTACAATATCATCATCAACTATTATCAATCCACTGCAGGATGAAGGTCTCTCCAAGATCAATCCATCTCTGATCTCTAGCATCTCATCTCCACATCACACCTGCACACTTTCTTATTTCATCCATCCATATCACATGTGGTCTCTTTTTAGGTGTTTTACAATCTCTTGAAATCAAGCTAAAGATTTCAATTGTCCATTTATTATCATCTCTTCTAACAATATGTCCAGCCCAACTTCACTTCAGTCTTTTAAATTTTCAATGAGGTCAGTAACACCTGTTTGTTCTCTTACCCATATATTGCATTTTCGATCTCTTCTTATTACTCCCAACATGCATCTCTCCATACTTCTTTGAGTGTTCTGAACTCTCTGTATTGCTCTTCTATTAAGCATCCAAGTCTCAGATCCATAAGTAAGAACTGGTAAAACACATTTAATAAAAACCTTCCTTTTACATATAGGCATATTTCATTTTAGTATCAAGTTATTTCTACCAAAAGCACTCCAACCAAGTTTAATTCTGATTAATTTCATCCATTGTGTTTCCATATGTATTAATAATCTGACCAAGGCAGGGGTGGGCAATTGTTTTGGCTCAGGGGCCACAGAGCTTGGTGGAGGGCCGCATTGAGGGCCACTTTGTGGAAGTAAAGGTTAGCGGGGGGCCGCACCTTTTTTCATGACACAATAAACATACTGCTTTATTCCCTGTATTACCAAAGAAATATTTCTTTATTCATTCTTCATTAAACACATGACATTCATCACCGATTTTATATTTTTTCAGAGGGTTCATGGTTTCACTAAAGTTGGAAATGTATATATTTGCTAATGCAAAGACAAAATTGAAAGTAACCAGATCAATTGGAAAAGCACTGCACATCATATCTACACTGCACATGTGTATTGACATGGCCATCATAGTGAAAAATATGAGATGAATCTTCAGTCACACACAAAAAGGAAATCTCAACTCAAGTCAGATTTTTCTGATTGTCTTGGAGGGCCGCATAAAACCTCTTAGTGGGCTGCATGTGGCCCATGGGATGCTATTTGCCCACCCCTGGACCAAGGCATTTGTAACTGTTAACTTCTTCTAACTCATCATAATCAATCTTTATTTTCATATTTTGTGAATGTTTCAAAATGAAAATCTGTGAACAGAGGTGTAAAATAATATTTTTCCATACCAATTTACTATAAGGTGTTTTATTCAAAGTGTGAATGCAAAAGTATGTACTATTTAACAATTAAGACATTATTATTGGAGATATATCAATTTGATATTATCTCATGGTGAATGTATGAATGATATCCAGCCTATTTACAAAACTTGTTTTATGGTTATTATCATTCTAGATTATTGCTGCCCAATAAAGATAAATGCAGTAAATCATTAAGAGAAACAAAAATAAAGCAAAATAGAAGAAAGACAATGAAGAAAAAAAGGTGTAACACACTTTATTATAGATTCCACATTAAAATGATATATGTTGTCAATAGATAAACAAAATTACATGAAGTTATGATTCCTTGGGTTTATTGAAACTATACTAACTAATTGAAAATCAATAAAGACATATATTTAATTATATGTTTCAATACAAACAGACTACCATAAATCCAAATTCCCTGTTCCCAAAATTATAAATAAATTAATCAATCATTGGAATTCAACAATATTTTTTTTTCTTTATTATAAACCCAAACACTGCTGAAAATTAATTTTTTTTTTTTTATCTACAGTTTCTATATATTCAAATACTTTTTATAAACTGTATTTTATTTTATTAATAACAATATTAACACTTTAAAATACAGAATGTTTGTATTTATATCTGTATAAAATTTGCATCATCATCACTATCATTTTCAACCATTATCAATTCACTGCAGAATGAAGTTTATTTCTAAGTTTAATTTCTCCAATCCAAAGCTTCTCTTCTTAACATCATACCAACAATTTTTTTATTTCATTTTAATCATCTCACATGTGACCTATTTTGAAGATTTTACAACTTCTTGAGAATCAGTTAAAAACTTCAAGTACATCTATTATAATCTCTTTTAGCAATATATCCAAGTCAGTTCTACTTCAATGTTTTATACTTTCAATGATTTCAGTGATAACTGTGTTCTCTCACCTAACTACAGTATTTTGCTTTCAATCCCTTTTTATTTCCAACATATTTTGACGAATGGTCTAAAGTATCTGTAAATTTTTATATAGCAGTAATTAAAACAATAAATCAAATCAATGTATTATGATTTTATTCAGATAATAGCAGTGTTTGAATTAGTAGGGTTTAGATTACTGGCAATTTATTTATACCTGTACTACACTAAAATCAAGGTCATGTTTGTAACAATATATGTGTATATTAATTTCTGTACCTAATGATAAATTCACTGGCCATATATGTTTACACTCTAAACTATATTAATTTTAATCTTAAAAAGAGCTTTTATTTTTAGAAATTTGCTTCTCTATTCTCTATGAGTCACATAGAAAATTCAATGCATATTTATAAAGACGTTTGTTATTAATATTTAAAAATAGAACAAATCTCCAGTTTAAGAGAGATGCATGCCATACAAGAGTTCTCTCATAATCAATTCAAGTTAATTACTATTATTATCTAAAAGTTCAATAAAGAAAACCAATAATAATAACGTTTGTTTAAGATAAAATGAAGTTAAGTAAACAAAAAAAAAATGTTTAATTTCACTCATCATTGAATATATCGATATATATACAGTACACATATTGTATGTAAAATTAACAAAAAAAAAAAGATTAACATTGTATTCATTAAATATATATCTACACACATATCATCTTATATATAAAATTAACAACAACAAGGCAAAATTAACAAAACAAAACGATTAACATTGTATTCATTAAATATATATATGTACATACATATCATCTTATATATAAAATTAACAACAACAAGGCAAAATAAGAGAGGCAAGTAATTATATATAGAAAAGTAAACGGCATGATTATTCCATTCATTTCTTTGCTGGGATAAAATTATTAAAAATTATTGCATAAGTTATAAAATATTGGAGTAGAACTTTGCCTCAATTGTGAATGTTGTGAACGATTGTGAAATTAAAGGACATTGAGTCAATATAAATACATGCCTATACTAGCAATTTCATATACACCATTACTCTACTGAGCAAAAAATATTGGTTCCCCAAAATTCATCATAAAGTAAGAATATCACATAAAAAAGCAATTTATAATGATTTTCTATGATGAAAAATTTGGCTAATTATTCCAAATAAAAATTACACAGTTAACAAACTTAACTTGTATATACAATAATTAAAAAAAACTATTAATGCACATTATATGCTTGTGTAAATAGCTATGTGTGTAGTATGCACTTAAAATACGTATGTACGTGTGATAATGCAACTTAGATCTATGTAAAAACACTTAGTTTAAAGTTGTTCTTTCCTATAATCTATTAATGAAACATTCATTATCAAGTTTTCTAAGTAATTTTATCAGTTGCTCATTCTAAGGTCCATTTGTTGTCTTTTAAATCCTTTGATGAATGTGTTTTTTTGAAGGAGATACAAAATGTTGATGACTGAGGATCTCTGGAGAAAAAATTTAAATGGATAGTTGAGGGGCTTCTTTGGTTTTCTTTTCATACAATATCTTACAAGATCTATTATTTGACTTGAAGCATTTTAAAATTTAATGTTGCATTCAATGTGGGATCAAATTCATCAAAATGCTGTTCATGACTTTCTGATGTGAAATAAATTCCTTCAGTTACTTGATGTTAAGATTTTTCTTCCAACCTGTTGATTTCTTTTTTCATTATCTTTTTCTTCTTCATCAGTTGTATTAATTCCTCATTAGTTAATTCTTCTATATCTTACAAGATCTATTATTTGACTTGAAGCATTTTAAAATTTAATTGTATTTGATGTGGGATCAAATTCATCAAAATGCTGTTCATGACTTCCTGATGTGAAATAAATCCCTTCAGTTTCTTGATGTCCAGATTTTTCTTCCAGACCTGTTGATTTATTTTTTATTATCTTTTTCTTCTTCATCAGTTGTATTGATTCCACATTAGTTAATTCTTCTGTGTGTGATTTCAAAAGTTTTTCGATGTTATCATCAACACATGTAAATCTTGGTTTTTTGGTTGAAATCAAATATAATTTATCATATGCATGAAGTAGATTCCTTTTGGACTTCAGACCTTGCTTGGTTCATAGATTGCTTATAAAATCATCAGCAGGTTTTATATTTACCTCCTGGAATTGTTGAAATGTCTTATTGGCATCTTCATCCAAAGTGTTGGTAAGATGCTGTATCAATTGTTAAAGGTAGTACATCTTAATGATTGCAACAGTTCCTTGATCCATAATTGAATATATTATTTGTTTGTTTAGTGGTATTAGCTGCTGCCATAATTCCAATTGAAAACCTAAACAGTTGTAAACTTTAAAAAAAAAATCTGTAAAAAATTTTCATATCGTTAAAAAAAAATTTATGCTTTTACTGCACAAACACAAATCAAAATGATCAAAAAATGATAAGTAAATCACAATTAATATTTTTTTTTGTGTTTTTCCACATAATTGTTTCTCACTGTGCTGATACTACTTAAGTGAAATTATTTAGAATTAAATATCAGTGAGGAGCTTTGGATCTGAGAGCACTGCACCTAGATCTTAGGATCTAATGCAACCTTCCAGAAGCCACCTTTTATCTCTACTTAACTACAAAACTATGAGAATAAAATTGAAAACACAATAATATTTTCAATCTAAGCTCAATAGCTTATATAGTCATATGGGTCTGAACCCAGTTCAGTACCATACATATTGGTGTCTTTGGCTCTTTAACAACCATAGCCACCACTATCCTATTAGATAGAAATGGTGTTAAACCACTAAACATCACATGATCACTATTCCTTATTCTCATAGTTTTGTAGTTAAGTAGAGATAAAAGATGGCTGCTGGAGAGTTGCATTAAATCCTAAGATCTAGGTGCAGTGCTCTCATATCCAATGCTCCCCACTGATGAGGGCCATAAGCCAGAAACTAGTCTGGGGATATTGGATGAGTAAGCACTAGTTGGGGATTTTATGCACAAGCCTTCTGGCATCCATTGATTACTCTGGTTAGTACTGAGTGGCACTACTGTATGGAGAGTTTTGCCTGTTTTAACTATAAAAGAACTCAATACAAAAAAGATATGTTAATTTTATTTATGGTAATCACAAGATAATTGGAAAAAAATTTTGTTGTTAATTTATATTTGATTAAATGCTTTCTTTTAGTTTTTTTAAAAAAAAATTAAATTCCAAGAACATAATTGTGAATTTACACTAAAAAAACCCATTTTGATGGCACATATACATGCAACTGAATGATTAGAGATAAAATATGATTTGCCATTACCTCCAAATTAAATTAAATTTTGTTGAAATAGGCAGACATTATTATCATCTAAACATTTGATTTGATTAATGAAGAATGTAGTTTAGCATTATATTAAAGATGACATTAGAAATAGAGATGGCAGTAATTAAAGAATAATTTAGTTCCATTATTAAACATAGCACATACAACATCAATATCTTATGGAATGTGCTTGTCATGTTAGTACTCTGAGTGGGTGTGTGCATTTTTCTTATATGTAAAGCAAAGCATAGATGTAAAATAGAAGTATTTTGCTCTGCAATGCCAATATTTTAAATGGAAATATTTAAGATATTAGTATAAAATATTCATTCAATACTTCTTTCCTGGAAAATACTCACAAATGATATATTACACATAAAATACAACTTTGAAAGAGGAATGTGATAATATGTTGGACTACTTCCCTCATCTATCATTAAATGTTGAATGTCTAGAAAATGTTAAACTTTTCAAATACAAACAACTGTTAGTAATAACATACAAATAGAGAATATAAGTACATGTCAACTGGTATTATTGTCTGCTTTTCTTCACGTGTTGTTGTTTTGACTAGTGATAATACTGGCATAAGAATCAAACTTACTCCTCTATTCTTGGATATGAAATTTTAAGGCAACAGTTGGCAGAAATTTCATATACTTATCTATGAGGGTTGGTTCAAATCCTGATTCCTCCGTTTTTCTTTTTTTTTAAAAAAAAATATTTTTTTCTAAGAGCGAGGTTAAAGGCTTCCAGACATTATGTATTGCCACACTGGGTTCACTTATAGAATTATATGCTATTGTCATATGAGCAGCTTCTTTGAATTTTTTTTTCACCTTTTCCTTTCTATCCAATATTTTTTGTATTTTCTCAATCTATATTCATTAGTATATATATGGTCTGCTATTATAGACACATCTGTTTTTTATTTTCTAATCATTAGTTTGTGTTCTTTTAGTTGCTGTTCAACAGAGCAACTGGTCTCACCAAGATATTTTCTTCCTACATTCATATACTTAGAGATAAAGTTATTGTTTTTCAGCATTTCAAGTTTAGGCTCTGTAGAAGTTAGAATTCATTGAAGTGTGATATGGCTTTGGAAAGCTATTCTAATATTATATTAATTGCAGATTTACTTTATCTGCATTTCCTAGTATGTATGTATAGAGACACTACAGCATCCATAATTGTTTTCCTTCTTGGTGTCTCTTTGTTATCTATTAAAGGTTTTCTTGATGACAGCCAGCAGATACACTGTCTTCATGAGAGTTTATTCTATGAACAAACTTCCTTTGCTCTCTTCCACAGTAATAATATAACTCCATGTATTATGTTTGTAGTGTGATTGGATGTATATAGTAGAAAATAATTGAAGAACACAAGTTAGAATGTCCTTGGCTTAGAGTAAATTTATGTGTCAGAATCTGGACAGTAATACAATATTTTTGATTTATCCAAAGCTTTTGAAACTTTTAATTATTTTAACTTATTTCTTTTTTTTAAAAAAAATCTTAAATAAAAGTTCCTATGAAGCAATTTATAGACAGATTTCAAGTGATACTTGCTATACCCCAAAGGTATTACTTTCTTAATACTAGTTGAGAAGACATGGTAATTTAAATAAATTTAAGTACAATTTTGTGTAACAAATTAAACTTATTTAATAACAATAACAAAATAGAAAATGAATAAATAGTAGAAAACAATTAAAAATTTCATTAAAAATCTCTACAGTCTATTAATAAGCTCCTGTATGTGTGGTGAATTTCTACACATACTCAGAACATAAATATAACCTATTAGTGCATCTTATCCATTTAGATGTGAAATGCATTATATATGTATATATTGTAATGGTATGCTCACATATACCGGGATGTGCCGGTCCACAAATACATTTGAACACACAAATCAACTTCATCAATCAGCTGGTTTGACTACTACATATAATTATCTTACATCCAGTCTAGAAGTTAGTACACCTATCTTTCATATCCTAAAGTTGATAGTGCCAAATGCAACAGTCCAGTCCATTTACATATATAGGAGAAAGAGCAAACTTGCATCTAACTACTGTCGGACCTAGGGTCTTCATGTAGGATGCTAGAGATAGCACGATGAAATACCTGACTCATGATTACATCTATCTTTAATAGACTAGCCTAAGCATTATCCATCAAAGCCACATGTAATTCGAATCAGTTCATCTCACATTTCACCACTCTTTTCCAAAACCATTGTGTCAGATATTCGAACTCAGGAAGAATTCGCATTCGACTTTCTTAACAGGTATGTATCTATCAAACTGTTAATCAACAACTAAAATAATACATGCTATCTATTAGAAAGAAATAACCTTTATTTAATATTCTCTCACATGCTTATCAAACAATAATGTGGAGGTGTGCATGTGTAAAAATATTGGTCATAGGATGGTATGTAAATGCTGGATTGAATGTAAATGCTGGACTAAATGTAAATGCTGAACTGATTGTAAATGCTGGATCAACAAAACTACATAGATCTTGTTAATTAACAAAACTGCATAATATTTATTTACAAACAAATATTTATATTCAAACATGAAATACATTCCCAATCAATTTAAAATATAAAAATTTCAATAAAGGAAAATATTTACAAATGCCCATAAATTACTTGGATATCTCCCTATGTATTTATAGTTTTCATGTCTATGATGAATATCTATCATTTCTTTACTTAAACAATTTAAAACTAATCACCCTTACTTCCCACGATAGACACCCATAATATAGACACATATATATATATCCAAGATAATAAAAAAAAATTAATTAAAAGTGAGATTGCTAACACCTATGTAAATTTAAATGCAATCTCAGATATAGTATGCAATTTTAATTGTGAAAAAGTTTAATAATAAAACAACACATAATATGATAGAAAATGATAAAGAATATTATTTTAAAAGTGTTAATCATTTACTCATTATATCTTAAGAATACTATTAGTAACACATATATAATAAATAGTCATGTCATGTTGTGGCAATGATTATTTCAGTGACTTTAAAAAGAAACTCATACTGTTAAGTATTCTAGCGAACCACTTAATTTTATATGCATAGTTGATAACTAAATCTCTTGGTAGAAAATAAATCACATAGATTTTATTAAAAAAAGACTTTTCAGCCTTTCCCCTCCCCTACTCTCTTGACATTTTCTTATGTTGAACTATTCTCTGTTGAACTAGAAATAGCACTTTCCCAAATATAAGATGAGATAAGAAATAAAAACAAAAATACAGATTTATACAACAGAAAATAAAACATAATTTTACAACCTTTTATGAATCGATATGTTAAGCATAATTATTTTTCAGAATCCTCTTTACACAAAGTTCTTATGGTTGATGAATTTTTTATTATAGATATTAAAGAACTCCTGATTAATTTTAGATAGCATATCCTGAATTTATTTAAGTTGGTGGTAAGTAGTTTTGTGTTGCTCCTCAAGTAGATTTTCATTTTGTGTAAATGCAACTTCTCAGGCACTTAAATTATAGAGTATTAAATATTAATACTCATATGGCCATAGTGGATAAAAAAATGTTTCATCCCAATGACAATTAAGCTTTCTAGTCAATGTATCTCATATTTTAATTATATATATATATGCAGTTTGCATTTAATAAAATATATTTATACACAGAATAAAGCTCTTTACTATTTGTAATATTGGCTATATACAAACTTTAAATTAAATCAACTGTTCTTATTTCTTTTTTAGTTTCTTTTAAATAAAAATCATAATACTTTCTTTTTTAAAATTTCAATTGATAAATTATTTTGACTTATCTGAATCTTGAATTAGAATAAGAAAGTTCTATTCAGTTCCTCTATTTTTTTCTAAATGACGAATTAATTAAAAAACCATTAATATTTGTTGAGATGCTGCTTTAAAAAGAAATGTACACTTTGCAGAAAAATATTAAAATAATTATTCTAATAAAACTTGACTTCTTCGGTCAAATGCAGGACAAGAAAGAAGAATGATTTTTTGTTTCTTTTTTATTTCAGATGATCCATCACTCTCCACTCTATCTAATAACACTGATAATCTGGACTAACTGATGATTGCTGATTTAGCTTGAAATACTATATTGGTGATTATTTAACTTTTCAGCATATATGTGCTTGAGTGTATCAGAGTTATTAGATAGAGTGGAGAGTGATGGATCATCTGAAAGTCTGTGCTCATATACCCTATATTACATATATAGACACAGGTATATAATAAGCCTGTGTTTCAGTTATTACATTGTAGAGATGTCTGCCCATCCTTGCATATGTATTTAATGGATTATGTCCTGTACATGTGGGGTTCAGATTGACCCTAGGTCGACATGGGTGTGACAAGAATCTCAGACTCAGGGTGGCCTTCGAGCATTCCACCATCAGATTTTCAATTGGATGGATGGTTGAAGAGTTGGAGTGTGTAGTAGATTGGAGCCTGTCCATTAAAGTATGAAGATTGTCTATCTTAATATATATCTGAGCACTTATAGTATATATGTGTGGGAGATGATAATCTGGACCAACTGATGATTGCTGGTTTAGCTTGAAATACGTATATTGGTGATTATTTATCTTTTCAGCATATATGTGCTTGACTGTATCAGTGTTATTAGATAGAGTGGAGAGTGATGGATCATCTGAAAGTCTGCGCTCATATACCCTATATTACATATATAGACACAGGTATATAATGTAACAGAAAACATGTGACTCATAAACATAGTGCAGAATTCGACCACCATACAGAACAGCAGCACCATCGAGTAGCGAACCACCCGTGGTACTGAGTTCGAACATAGTTTATCGGTTCCACAATGCAATCCATGAAACAGCGCATCTGATGCGACATTAGTACATATTTCCTTAGGCACGGTGGTCAGGGATATGCAAGAGACTCATGATTTTATTCTCGAGTTAACCAATAATCAAACTAATATTAATTAAACATTCATATTTACATAAACGAGGAAACATTATATAGAATGGGTATCGAATAAATGAAACGTAAATGCAGACGTATAGTTTAAAATTATTTATTAACACATTTTAAGAAGATCATTTACTAATAATATTTTATGGACTAACAGCTTCAGTAGCGGGATTTGCAACATGATTATATTTTAAAGAATACATTATTTATTTGTTTACAAAAGAAATTATTTATTTGAGGGCGTAATCTAGCTACCTAAAATTCTCGAGTAAGTATTTCTAATGCATGCCTGAAGGGATTTATACCTTTGCAATGCAAGAGTCTAAAGTATGGGTTATAAGAGTAATGGCAGACATATATTTATTTAATTAAAATATTTATTTGTAACTAAGGGCAAACATTTATTTGAGAGTGAATTATGAAGATAATGCAGAGGCAGAGTGATATATAGAATAATAAAATTAAGTAAAGGAACACGTGGTACGCTTTAGAAAGGTGATATGGAATGGCAGTATATCGAAACTGCAATGCCATGAATGAGTTTATAAGAATGTTGGACTGGTCTCTGCCTCGGCCCGATAAAGTAAGGTGTCACATAAGCATAACCAGGGACAAGCGGTCCGTGTCGCAATTTGCCAGCTGGCTGCATGACGGGTCAAATCCTACGGGAGCATTTATTGTCCGCTTGTGTAGGACAACTGGGGTTAATTTCAACCCTGAAGAATCTGGAAATTTCATGGCGGAATGGGTCATCGCGTCTCTAAAATGTAACACATGTATACTGTATAAACGATTATGACGAGATTTAAATAGATTTCTGACTCGGCCCTACATTATCAACATTTACTAAAGAACGTTGGCGACTCTCAAAGAAATGTAATTTGATGGAATTATTCATTAAGATTTAATATATACAAAACATTTAAACTGGGAATGATTACAATTAATATGCCAGCCATTTGCGAAGTTGTAGACCCCTGCATTACAATAAATGAAGCATTGAATGCATGTCAGTTTATATGAAAATTAAATTATTTATGAAAGTAATGTTAATGAAATCTGACAAGCATTCACTATTTCAAGCGATCATAGATTTAAATTTTGAACATTGAGACAATTATTAGCATGCAATAATTAAATAATAAATATAGATAAAATGTAGATTTTAGAAATATGCACCCAAGAAAGATAGAATGAGGTAAGCTAGATTATTAGACAAATTTACACATTAAGTTAATTATTCAGTTTTAGTTATACATATGGTAGTTTTTACGTTTTATAATTTAGATAAGTAATATGAAGAATAGCTATAGCATGTTATTAGAATACTCTAGAGTTTGAACACAGACAGGTACCTGTTTTATAAGAAATTTTCTGATTCCATTAGTTTAGCAGCAAAAAGTTCACGAGTGGCAATTCTTTCTTGTATTTAGATATTTCATTTACTTTCATAGCAGCAGCAGCTTTCTCATTTATTTCAAGCAGCAGATCTTCATGGTGAATTTATGATGGGCAATGGAAAGTTCGGCATCCGATAGGCCATCTCCCAATGGAGAATAATCTAGGTGCTTTACTCGGTCATACCTTGGCAGGAACAAATTATTTTATATTTTGGAGACTCTCAGTGAGCGAGAGCAAAGCTAAAGTTTAAGTGAATGTCTCCAGAAAGTCTAAGATGGCCTCTTTTTTTATCTTGATCTTTCACATTTTTGTTAAGGTATTTTTAGGTTCTACTTAATCTGCCCTGAGGATAATCAATGCATTTTGTTGGTTTTTAATTAAAGAAAGATGCCATTCTATTGTTTACATTTTACATTTATTAATTATATTTTGGGGAATTTTTCTTTAATTAATCTATTATCTATCACTGATCGATGCTTTTAAATTTCAAAGACAAAAAGAAAACATAAGATTATTTTAACTTTTAATTAAATATTACATCAGATTTTTTTTTAGAATTATTATTAAACGAAATTTAAACAAAGCAATAAATACAAACTTTATAATCCAAAATAAATGATTAAAATTATACAAAATTATATAACTAAAAGAAATCTAAATTATATTATTTTATCCCTATTTATTGCGTTTAATTTGAAATCGAAATGTGTGCATGTTTATGCTGAATTCTACATAGATTTATACATTTTTAATATTGCTACACACACAATTCGATACCAAAAAGTTTAAATTTGGGCGGGATAGATCGGTCAGTGAGAGACGACAGAAAAAGGTGAAACTTAAGGTTCGAATACGAATCTTACTGTTTCATTTCCCCGTACTTCCCGTGAACAATTAAGGAAGGACAAAGGAGGCAAGAAAGAAAAAAAATTTACATTACATAATTTAAATACGAAAAAATTATTATTATTATTATTATTATTATTTTTTACAGATATATTGAAATATAGAATGCAGAGATTACATGAAGCAACGAACAATTTATATACCCGAATCTAGAATTTATAGTTTAATTAAAATGGCCTAATTTGGCCGTGTCTGGTAGAAATCATAGTAATGTTTAGTTAAACTGAATGTATATATATATAAAAAATTCTTAGAATAGGATTAGTTAGTATAATATAAAAAAAAATTTTAAGAGTAATAGTAATTAAAACAATAATATATATATAATAAAATTTCTATCTAAAACCCTATGTGACTAAAGTACAATCCATTCAACAAAGTTCATATTATCAAGTTCATTTTAATATTTTCATATACATTTAATCCGTCCTAAGAGTCTAATATTTTTACAACCCTGGGTCAGATGGATAATACCTACATGGTTTGACATTACGGGCATTATATGTCCCTTTTATGGTATCTCCATCTTTTAATAAATATGCATTTGGGCCACATGTGCGATCAATTATAAAGGGTCCCCAGTACAAAGGAAAGAACTTTTTATATACTCTTTTATCTCGGTTACTTTGTTGAGAGTTCCGTACCCAAACATAGTTCCCAACCTGGAAATGTTGGCTTCTCCGATCTGCTTGTAATTTCCGTTCTGCCCTTTCTGTAAGGCAGCGGTGTGCCTTGCGTCTGTCGGTTTCAATATTGATTTTACGTTCATCCATGGGTAATGGCATCTTGATCAGTAATGAGTCCGCTTTACCAAAATGCAAATGTGTTGGTGTCATGCTGGTGTCCATCTTCATCTCTTTTTTACTGCTTTCACTCAACGGTTCTTGTGGGCCTTCATCTATTGGAATAAGGTCTATTTGCTCATCTACTATCATAGATTTGTCAAGTATTTCTAATTCCCTTTCCTTTTCCATATCTTTAATTTCTTCTTCCTTTTTACTAACTGGGGATATTCCATAATGTTCTTTGAACATTTCAAGATATATCAACATATCCCTATCAATTTTCTGACCCTCCCTAACTCATATCTCCTCTTCGTGACTCATTTTTGGTTCTTCATATCTTCTTCTCGCTTCCTCACGTATTTTCCTCCATTCTTCTTTACTCTGTCTAAATATTTCAAGTAACCTTAGACTGAAGTTCATTGATGCTATTCTATCATTTTCTGCTTCCATTTTTCTTAATATTATTTATTTATTTTATACTACTAGCATTTGACTACTCCCCACCGGTATATTGGCCCTATAACACTCTTTCGCTGCCCTCACCTACTCTACATTGCCCTATCTCTATATTGCTGCGTTTAACATATTTAACATATATATTATAGTGAACTACTGGTTACGCGTATAATAAGCTACTGCTGTCTATGATATATATATTTGTACTTTAACAAAATATTTACTATTAACATATATAACAAGCTTCTGCTGTCTATGCTATATATATAACGGTGTTTTAATAAAAAAATTCAATGCTACTTGCTTTCTCATTTAACGACTGATTACTTTTTTTTTGACATATATATATAAAATATTTCATTAGATCCGAGTATTTTCGTTCCTTCTTAACTTACACACACATCCCTGCTTTCCTTAAATTTGTTATTACGCCTGCTGTCCTTTCATTTACTCGACCCACATTATTTCACTCGATTTATTTTTTTTTCATTATTTTTATCAAAACAAAATCGTATATATATAGAATAATTAGCTAACTCGAGTAACGAACGCTAAAAGAAATTTATATGCGTTATATTTTGCTCAGGGTATATATGGGTTTTTTGTATCGAAAGCTCCATGTTGGAAAGTGCCAAACGCTAAAAAAAAATTTAACTATGTAACAGTCAGAAAACGTGTGACTCGTAAACATAGTGCAGAATTCGACCACCATACAGAACAGCAGCACCATCGAGTAGTGAAGCCACCCATGGTACTGAGTTCGAACATAGTTTATCGGTTCCACAATACAATCCACGAAACAACGCATCTGATGTGACATTAGTAAATATTTCCTTAGGCACGGTGGTCAGGGATATGCAAGAGACTCATGATTTTATTCTCGAGTTAGCCAATAATCAAACTAATATTAATTAAACATTCATATTTACATAATCGAGGAAATATTATATAGAATGGGTATCGAATAAATGAAACGTAAATGCAGACATATAGTTTAAAATTATTTATTAACACATTTTAAGATCATTTACTAATAATATTTTATGGACTAACAGCTTCAGTAGCAGGATTTGCAACATGATTATATTTTAAAGAATACATTATTTATTTGTTTACAAAAGGAATTATTTATTTGAGGGCGTAATCTAGCAACCTAAAATTCTCGAGTAAGTATTTCTAATGCATGCCTGGAGGGATTTATATCTTTGCAATGCAAGAGTCTAAAGTATGGGTTATAAGAGTAACGGCAGACATATATTTATTGAATTAAAATATTTATTTGTAACTAAGGGCAAGCATTTGAGAGTGAATTACGAAGATAATGCAGAGGCGGAGTGATATATAGAATAATAAAATTAAGTAAAGGAACATGTGGTACGCTTTAGAAAGGCGATATGGAATAGCAGTATATCGAAACTGCAATGCCATGAATGAGTTTATAAGAATGTCAGGCTGGTCTCTGCCTTGGCCCGACGAAGTAAGGTGTCACATAAGCATAACCAGGGACAAGCAGTCTGTGTTGCAATTTTCTGGCTGGCTGCATGACGGGTCAAATCCTACGGGAGCATTTATTATGTCCGCTTGTGTAGGACGACTGGGGTTAATTTCAACCCTGAAGAATCTGGAAATTTCACGGCGGAATGGGTCATCGCGTCTCTAAAACGTAACACATGTATACTATATAAACGATTATGATGAGATTTAAATAGATTTCTGACTCGGCCCTATATTATCAACATTTACTAAAGAACGTTGGCGACTCTCAAAGAAATGTAATTTGATGGAATTATTCATTAAGATTTAATATATACAAAACATATTTAAACTGGGAATGATTACAACTAATATGCCAGCCATTTGCGAAGTTGTAGACCCCTGCATTACAATAAATGAAGCATTGAATGCATGTCGGTTTATATGAAAATTAAATTATTTATGAAAGTAATGTTAATGAAATCTGACACGCATTCACTATTTCAAGCGATCATAGATTTAAATTTTGAACATTGAGACAATTATTAGCATGCAATAATTAAATAATAAATATAGATAAAATGTAGATTTTAGAAATACGCACCCAAGAAAGATAGAATGAGGTAAGCTAGATTATTAGACAAATTTACACATTAAGTTAATTATTCAGTTTTAGTTATACATATGGTAGTTTTTACGTTTTATAATTTCGATAAGTAATATGAAGAATAGCTATAGCATGTTATTAGAATACTCTAGAGTTTGAACACAGACAGGTACCTGTTTTATAAGAAATTTTCTGATTCCATTAGTTTAGCAGCAAAAAGTTCACAAGTGGCAATTCTTTCTTGTATTTAGATATTTCATTTACTTTCACAGCAGCAGCAGCTTTCTCATTTATTTCAAGCAGCAGATCTTCATGGTGAATTTATGACAGGCAATGGAAAGTTTGGTATCCGATAGGCCATCTCCCGATGGAGAATAATCTAGGTGCTTTACTCGGTCATACCTTGGCAGGAACAAATTATTTTATATTTTGGAGACTCTCAGTGATCGAGAGCAAAGCTAAAGTTTAAGTGAATGTCTCCAGAAAGTCTAAGATGGCCTCTTTTTTTATCTTGATCTTTCACATTTTTGTTAAGGTATTTTTAGGTTCTACTTAATCTGCCCTGAGGATAATCAATGCATTTTGTTGGTTTTTAATTAAAGAAAGATGCCGTTCTATTGTTTACATTTTACATTTACTAATTACATTTTGGGAAATTTTTCTTTAATTAATCTATTATCTATCACTGACCGATGCTTTTAAATTTCAAAGACAAAAAGGAAACATAAGATTATTTTAACTTTTAATTAAATATTACATCAGATTTTTTTTAGAATTATTATTAAACGAAATTTAAACAAAGCAATAAATACGAACTTTATAATCCAAAATAAATGATTAAAATTATACAAAATTATATAACTAAAAGAAATCTAAATTATATTATTTTATCCCTATTTATTGCGTTTCATTTGAGATCGAAATGTGTGCGTGTTTATGCTGAATTCTACATAGATTTATACATTTTTAATATTGCTACACACACAATTCGATACCAAAAAGTTTAAATTTGGGCGGAATAGATCGGTCAGTGAGAGACGACAGAAAAAGGTGAAACTTAAGATTCGAATACGAATCTTACTGTTTCAATAATAAGCCTGTGTTTCAGTTATTAATGTATTATTATTTTTTTTTATTGTTTGTTTTATTGGTTAAAAAAAGAATGAAACCATAAAAATATTTATGCTATTAAATTTTTATGTAACACTTCTGCATAAATATACAGGTAAACTAGAGTTATAATTTTAAAATGAAATAGGTTTATCTGAATGAGCAAATGTTTGTTGCCATTCTTAAGTAGATTTAGTTTATTTATCAAGCATTACACTAGCTAGTTTTTATTTAATAATTTTATCATAGAGATTTAAATATCACAGTCTTATTTTCATATAAATGGGATGTTTTACTCAATTTTTATTTTAAATTTACTAAAGTAGTTTATCAGAAAATATCCATTCATTTGTTTTATGAATGTTGTATTAAGAATAATTACAAATATTTTATATTCATCGAGAAGTAAATATTCTTGCATTTAATTTACAATTTTAAAAGTCCACTAGTAGATATTTTTAGCCTTTAATATTTTATGTGTGCATTGTGTCTTGCCTAGAATTTATATGCATTTAAGTTTAAAGTATTTTCTACAGTAATTAGTTGACACATAGTTTGCTTTGTTGGTTCGAATATTGGATATACGTTTTGTATTTTATAAATTTCTTGGAAATAACTTAGTTAGTTTAAGTGAAGTATATATCTTGTTATTCGTTAGAATTTGGTAGCCTCAAGAATTAGGCTTAGTTCATAATTTTTGAATATGTTTATGGAGTCGAGAGTATCCTCCATCCTTATTGTATTGTATTTCCATGATTTGACAGTGCTTGTCCCCAAAAGAGGGATATTATATTGTATTTTTCAGTGATGATAATCACATTTATAAGCATTGAAAATCCCATGAGAGAGGATTATGCTTTTCTGGTGGGTGTTCCTGTTCCCAGATGTACTGAAGATGAATACCAGACATCTTTGTTTTGCCTCGAAGTTAGGTATTTTTGGAAGCCACCATATTCCTTTCCAGCTCTGAGAAGCCTAGTATCTTTATATTTTTGCCTATCATTCATGATGACTTAATGCTAATTCCATCACAGTAGGTGATGTTGCATTTGTTTTAGATTTGTGATGACAAGATATGCTTGTTTGAGGAAATGTATTTCTTCAGGTAGTTGTAGCTAATTTATGGCTCATAGGTATATCAATGTTTGAATTGTGTTGCTATGATAGTTTTATCACACACAAGCTAACCAACAATAAGTTATATTTATTTTAAAGTATATTAAATATGCATATGGTATAAGTGGTAATTCACACATAATAATTTAATATTTTCATCCAGAATTTCGCCGCTGGATTTGTAAGTCTGTTACATCATTATCTTTAAACCATTGAGGGAATAATTTTATGTGGACTAGATTTATTTAAGAAAAAGTATAACTGATCTCTGATGAATGATTGACCCATACACTTAAGTTAGTTTAATTTTAGTATTAGCTTAATCTAATATAAAGATATATCTAGCTGTGATATTAGTTATATCCGTGAAACTAGTGATGATATTTTTAAAAGTGTTGTTGAATATGCTTACTCCAACTTAGCATTTGTTAAGTTGAGGAGTATAAAATCAAGCTTAGGGTTTTCAATATAAACATAGTTCTGTGTGTTATTCTGATTAGTAGATGACACAATAATGTTATTAATCAGTTCAAATAATTATATAAAATCTTAGTGTGGTATTGGCACTGTTTGTATTCCACTATATTTATAACATTTCTTCTCATTATTAATAAATCAAATTATTATTTCAAAAGTTTTGTTTGTTTGTTTTACTTTTATATGAAAATATATTATTGTCTTGGGTTCCAAGTTCACAAGGTCTTAAATTTTTAAAGTTAATGAATCTTCAATTCATAAATTTACAAGTAGATTCTAAGTTAATTAAATACAATTCATACTGTCTTGAAAATTTAAAAAAAAAACTATGTTAAAGTAAATGATTCTCATATGGAATCACAGATACAGATAATTGCATTATGGCAGATACACAATTAAATATTTAGTTAAAAGTTTATTTTTTTATATTATCAGTATATCTTTTCAGACTAAAGATTATGCAATATCAGATTAACAATATTGGTACTTTAGAAGAATATTTTAATTAATATTATTTTAAAAGCTGCACATTATCTTATCTTATATTTATTGCACACCATCTATCATCATCTTAAATCTGATATATTTAAAGAATTCTAATCCATTTGCATTTGAGGTCTTTAGTGGTTGTCTGTGAGTATGGAAAGGCATTAAAAGCACCCTTGCTCTTTTCTTTGCTCAAGTAATATCTTGGATAATAGGCCATTATTAGTTAAATTTAAATTGATTCATTAAATTGTTTGAATTAATGTTTATTTTGTTTATGATTTTAAGATTGAACATATTCTAATTATTTTATGGTCAACTAAGGTGTCACTTATTTATTTATTAATCACAGTAATTCTTTATTAGGCAACTTAACTTAAACTTTAATTTTACACAAGAGTGTTAGTTTTAAAATCCCTGAGGTTATTTACTCTTGTTGTTTTAGTAAATGTAATTCTATAAGATAATATTTTAAAGCAAAGCATCATTAATCTTATTCAGAGAGTGTGTGATCTATTGTTAGGACTAATCTGGTAAGCATTGAGGAGTGATTTAGATAATCTTTGGTATGGTTTAGTATTAGATTATTATTAATATGCTGTAGTAGTTATAGTTCATCAGTATTGGATTTGATCTTTACTTGATTGTACATCTCTGGATCATCATCTCTTTTCTTTAAATTTATTGTAACACCACTGAGCCGAGTCATTTAGAGTCTCTAATTTATAGTTTATTTTATATCATTTATATTATATTTCATATCATACCAATTCTATTCCATTTCTTTTCATGTCATTTCTTTCTATCATTTCTTCTTATCTCTCTATTTCATAAGGTTACATTCTTTTCTCATATCTTTCTATCATCTCATTTCATTTCTCTCTCTCCTTTATTCATAATCTTATATCTCTCTTTCATATCTTTCCCATCATCTCATTTCTTTTCTCTCTCTATTATATATACAAATTCTATTATTTATTCCATTTCTTTTCATCTCTTTCATATCTTTCCATCATCTCATTTCATATTTCTCTCTCCTTTATCCCATCTTCTTCTTATATCTCTTTCATATCTTTCTATCATCTCATTTCATTTCTCTCCCCTTTATTCTATTCCTTTTCATCTCATATCTTTCTATCATTTCAGACATTTAAAACATTTGTTAAGAGTTTCTTCTATCATCTCATTTCATTTTCATCATTTATCCTTATCATTATCTCTCCTTTATTCTGTTTTCTTCTTATCTCTCTTTCTCACACCCATCTCAATTTCAAAAGGTTACAATTTATCTTTGTCATTATCATTACCTCCATTTATTTTCCTTCTTTTCTTTTCTCTCTCCCTATCTCTCCATTTTAAAAGGTTACAATATATATATATATATATATATGTTGTACCCTTTTTATTTGGTTACAATATATATATATATATATATATGTTGTACCCTTTTTATTTGCCCAGTCTATTCTAAAATTCTGGTGTATAATTTTAAATTTTACATATCCAAGAATATTTACTTATTAAAAGAAGACAATAATGACATATTAGATCATAGGGTTTGAACTTGAATTTAGCTAATGAAAATTTATAAATGATCTTAACTCAAGATACATATAAATAATAACCTATAGAGTCATATATATGCAGATGGATGGACAATTAATATCATTTATTATTTAAAACAAGGGAAGTTTACATTGTATTTTGTAAACATGATGCATTATAGAGACCAATAATTATTGTTTATGCAAAGATGATTTAAAAAAAAAAAGAATGTTTATATTCAATTCGTATTATATTTAAAAGTGAGTAAATATTAATTAATTTTACCAAAATACTAATCTAAAATTAAAACAGTAAATTGCATCTTTATTTAATTTCTAAAAATATTATATTTCAACATTTTTTTTTAAAGAAATGAAATCGGGTCATTTTAAAATAATAAACCAGAAAACGTGCAAGGTAAATCTATGTTGTTTTAAACAGAAAAGGGTGAGAAATATCAACCAATAAATGTCAAACAATCTTTTACTATAAAATCCAAGAAAAAAAAAGCTTCTTTGGGATCGTAAAAATAAGTAATTAGGGTTTTTCTTTTCTTGTGATATATTTTAAAAAAGTTGGATTAAAAATTCCTAAAATCTTATTATTTGCAAGCAGAAAAAGTAATGAATTTTAACTCTACATCGATATATTGGATACCTGTAAGCTTTGTGTTTAAAATAATAGAATAAATTAATCATTTTCTACTGGGCAGGTCAATGGTCAATAATTCCCAAGAATCTCTTGGAAATTAATATATATTGAGGAAATAATTGGAGACGAATAAAATGTACATATCAAAAAAGTATCAACAAATATACTCACTGGAAGAACACAATAATTGTGCCATGGGGAAAATGAATTTCAGTGATAAACAAAAGGAAATAAGTAAACACCATCAATATTCAGTAAGGATAAATAAAAGAACAGTAAATCTCTGGGAAACAGCTAAGTATATATATTTAAAAGTCAATAGAACAAAATTACTAATAGTTGAAAAGTGTTCATTATCATTCTGGCTACATATTAAATCCTAATTACAATAAGGGATAGAAGAAATATTTACTCTGAGCCATACCATTTGGGAATGTCAGTTTCTATAATGTTTTAGCTGAAAAAAGTTGCATGACACATATTTTTAATTGAAATCATAAGTGTGCCATATACTATAGATGGAAGTATATGTCATCTAGAATAAATAAGGCAAGCCATAAATAAATTTTTATCACTAAACAAAGAACAAAAGGAAGGATTATTGTTGCAATAACCCAAATATCTCGTGAATCTTAGGATAAGCAGAATCTTCAGAGAAAGAAGAAAAAAATAAAATGTTATAATAAGTTAATGATGTGTGGTACAACCAGAAAATTTAAAGTTGTTATTATACTTTTAGCTGAGAGTTTAAAAGAGAACAAACTTTCTAATGTTGGTATTTATACGTTTTAATCTATGAGTTGTTAGTACAATAGGGGGGGACTAAATCAATTAATAAGGAAGTAATTCAAATGTTATATTAATAGTTATTTAATAATTAGGTTGAGATGAAAGATTATTAATCATTTAAATAAATAAATATGCTCAATATCCCTGTATGAAAGGTATTTAACACGATATATATGCAATCCAGAGGGCAGGGTGTATTTACAGGTGCGAATGGATAAAAAAAATCAATGATATTTTCTCATGTAAAAAATAAAAGTATTAATTTTGTTTTGCTTATCAACCTCCAAAATTATAACAATCTTTTCTCAATTGTTTTTGTATTATTACTTATTCACCAAGTATATAACCTTAGTACTATTATTATTTTAAAGGTTGAAATAACAGACTATGAATTGACAAAAACAAACAAGAGAGTGATTGTTTAATAAACTGGATGTGTGATATGTAGGCACATACATAGGGGTAAATATCTTGACATACAATGAGAGATTGTTAGTTTTGTTTAATTATAACACTCTGAAGATTAATTTTCTATTGTTATTGTTATTATAATATTTGTATATCATTTTGTTATAATTTATTTTAAATTAGATGTTAATGGGAATGTTTATTGTAATCATTTGTAATGAATATTATTAAAATTATTCTAAATGTTGCATTTCTTTTCTGAGCTCATTTTCACCACATCACACAAACTCAAAATGTACAGTTGAAATTAAAATGAAAAGCCAATTCAGTTTAGAGCATTCTAACAGATTAATAGAGATTTTTACTTGCTACATGATGCCTTGATCCCATAGGTCATTGATGACATTGCCAATTATTAAGGTGTGTTTATTAATATGAAATTAGACGATATAGTAGTTATTAGTGAAAGTATTAATGTTAATTATAGTTTAGTTAATATTATTTTAATAAGTATTAAAACATAAATATAAATCTTGATTATGGATTTAAATTATAAGCCTTTCTTAATTTGTGCACTACCCATGGAAATTGTAAATTCCCTCTTGATATTCGATAGGTAGTATGAAGAATTAATAAATCAATGATTTTCCTGAGATCTCCTTATTATAAAGTTATTATGATTATTGCCAATCTTAATTATTAAACATAATAGGAATTAAAGTTTAGGTAATTATCTAACAGATTAATTTAATGAGTGATTGAATTAAAACATAATAATTATAAATATAAAATAATATATTAGATATTATTGTTAGCCATGAGAGTATGTAGATACTTAATAAGGAGGAGTATCTGGGTATTATTATGCCATTGAACAAATATTTTGTATTTTTTTAATGGGTGCTTTTCTCACCTACTGGACAAGTCACCAGGTGATGCTGCAAAACCACCAAGAAGCCTGCAATTGATACATTTTTTTAAATATTCACTAAAGTCACTTAACTTTAGAAATGGTAAACCCCCCCCCCCACCACATGAGAAATCAGTCAAAATCGCTGAAATTGAAATGTAAATAAAAAATTGCTAGATATGGCTAAATTTGAGAAATGGTAGACCCCCCTACCCACACACACACAAGAGAAATCTGTCAAAATCGCTGAAATTGAAATGTATAATTGGAAAAAAAAACTATAATAAAAGCCTACGAAATTAAACAAAAACATACTAAATGTCAAAGCGATTTAAAAAAGAATCACTCTTCAGTTATCTAGCTAACAGACAATAATTCAAACCTCGTATTAACCTGTAATAGTGTATTAGTTTATATCAAAATTATTGCAAATACTTGGTTTAAATTGCACATATATACAATCAACAAAACAGAAATAAAATGATCAGAATAGAAAAATGAAATTTAAAACAAAAGTTGATTATAACATCTGAGACGAATAATGTTTAGAAACCCCCCTCCCCTCCCGCATGAAGGGTTCAATGAAAAATAAGTAAAGTGCAAATTATGAATGCTATTTTTAAAATCCTATGAAATAAATGAGAAAAAAATATATAATAAAAGCCTACGACATTAAACAAAAACATACTAAATCTCAAAGCGATTTAAAAGATAAAAGTATTTATAAAATGCAAAAATAAAAGCACGAAAAATGGTGGGAAATGTCTTAAAAAAGAATCAGTCTCAGTTATCTAACTAACAGATATAATAATAATTCAAACCTTAATAACAGGCTAATTCAAATTAAGTAATCAATGTTCCTATTAATCTATAATAGCATCATTAAACTTTAAATTCAGTTAATATGTTACTCTATTACTAGTTTATATCAAAATTATAAACAACATAGAAATAAAATAATCAGAATAGAAAATAGAATTTGAAAGTAATTAAAATAGATTACCAATTTCCCTGGAGAGTGAGTTAATCTTTCAGCAGGTCATTGAATTTTTTCATCCTTGCAAAATGAAACTTGATCATCTAGATCTCTCCATTAGTGACAATATATATATATTATATTGTTTTCCGTGTATTGATCACGTTTTCTTTCACTTAAAGTTTGTTATTTTTAAAATAACTTACACACAATTTTGAAATGTAGATAGAAACTGAAAAAATAGCGAAAACATCTTTGGTACTATGTGTAACTATAAAGAAATTTCCAGAACTCAGGTCACATGACTGATTGATTTTGTAACAAGGTCTTAATTTTTTTTGTTTATATAAAGGTCTTAGTTTAACTTGAATTTGTGTTTTTTTTATTTATTTATTATAAATAAGCACATAACCTAAAAAAATCATTAGTCTTTTGCCTTCATTTGTTTGCATGTCAGTTTTTGATTAAATGTCTGTTTATTAGTTGTTTTAATTCTAATTTGTTGTGGGCACGTTTGTCCATAAAAAGCTGTATAAACTTTAAAACTTATGGAATGGAATGTGTACAGCAGTTTTCATTCGAATTTTTTGAAATACTGCACTTCAAACAATAAATAAAAAGTATTACATGTTAGGGTTAAGTTTTGTCTTCATTAAAGCACAAACTAAAAAAAAAACAGTAATGTTTTCATTTTACTTCCTTTCATCCCAAAGCCAAATAAAAAGTGATAATGGAGGAAGCCCTCCCAAAAAACCCCAGAAAGTTTGATGGATCAATATTTTGAGAAAATGCATATATATAAATTATTTGATTTATAATCATATATTATAACACTGCAAATGTACAATCACTTTTTCTTTTAAAATATATGTTCTCCAATAATATCAACAAATTAAAAATCCTTCTCCTTTTCAAAAACTTTATTTTCTTATATCAATACTGAACATATTTATATAATACAAAACTCAAAAAATAACTGTAAGAAGATAAAAACAGTTGAAACATTGAGTTTTGTATTATATAAATTGTTACATTTACCATTTTCAAACTCCCTCCACTCACAACTTATAAATATATGTTCAGTATTGATACAAGAAAATAAAGTTTTTAAAAAGGAAAAGAAGGATTTTTAATTTGTTGATATTATTGATTTATAATTTAAAATGAGAAAAAGTATTATTTTCCATTTTTTAAAAAAATACTGTCACTTTCTAAAAACGTAGAGATTAATTTCCCTGTGACAAAACTTGCAAAATCAATCAGTCATGTGACCCAAATTCTGGAAATTTCTTTATACTACATACAGTACCAAAAATTTTTACCTATTTTTTCAGTTTCTATCTACGTTTCAAAATTGTGCGTAAGTTATTTTAAAAATAACAAACTTTAAGTGAAAGAAAATGCGATCAATACACGGAAACAATATAATATATGTCCATATTTTGTCACTAATGGAGAGATCTACAATGCCCAAGTTTCATTTTGCAAGGATGAAAAAATTCAATGACCTGCTGAAAGATGAACTCACTCTCCAGGGAAATTGGTAATCTATTTTAATTACTTTCAAATTCTATTTTCTATTCTGTTTATTTTATTTCTATTTTGTTGATTTTATATATGTGCGACTTAATCCGAGTACTTACAATAATTTTGATATAAACTAGTAATAGGAACATTGATTACTTAATATGTATTAGTCTGTTATTAAGGTTTGAATTATTATTATATCTGTTAGTTAGATAACTGAGACTGATTATTTTTTAAGACATTTCCCACCATTTTTCGTGCTGTTATTTTTGCATTTTATAAATACTTTTATTTTTTAAATGGCTTTGAGATTTAGTATGTTTTGGTTTAATGTTGTAGGCTTTTATTATATTTTTTTTCTCATTTATTTCATAGGATTTTAAAAATAGCATTCATAATTTGCACTTTACTTATTTTTCATTGAACCCTTCATGCGGGAGGTGAGGAGGGGTCTAAACATTATTCGTCTCAGATGTTATAATCAACTTTTGTTTTAAATTTCAATTTTCTATTCTGATTATTTTATTTCTGTTTTGTTGATTTTATATATATGTGATTTAAACCGAGTATTTGCAATAATTTTGATATAAACTAATATGCTATTACAGGTTAATACGCGGTTTGAATTATTATCTGTTAGTTAGATAGCTGAAGAGTGATTCTTTTTTAAATCGTTTTGACATTTAGTATGTTTTTGTTTAATTTCATAGGCTTTTATTATAGTTTTTTTTTCCAATTATACATTTCAATTTTAGCAATTTTGACAGATTTCTTGTGTGTGTGTGTAGGAGTCTACCATTTCTCAAATTTAACCAATTTCTAGCGATTTTTTTTTACATTTCAATTTCATCGATTTTGACCGATTTTTCGTGCTGCGGGGGTGGGGGTATTACCATTTCTAAAATTAAGCGATTCTGCAGCATCACCTGGTGGCTCATCCAGTAGGCGAGAAAAGCACCGTTTAATGATAAGGGGGATGTAATCGATTTATAGGTA